>CM034153.1:669229338-669276838 GCA_019776745.2 Taxus chinensis | reverse complement strand
GACTCATTACCCAATATAACTAATTCCTATGTGACCCCATATAACTAACTAAGGGGATGTGTTCCACATGTTGGAATCTCCTTTAACCCATATACATTAGAATATCATATCCCAAGGTACATAACATTTCCTCCCTCTTTGACATGTTTCTTCCCCAAAACATAAGAAGAAACCATATAATGAGTGCGATTTAAATTATTGCACACTTGTCGTCATGCTCGATCATCCAACCACCCATATGAGATCCTAGTGGGTGATACTTCTTCAAACCTGATTCCATATTCCATTGGACTCATCTGATTCCATCCTTTTCCATATGTGATACTCCTCGGTATCCATGTATATCCATGATAATTATTCATGTGATTCCATGTCATATAATTGTTTCTCCATTGATTCCATGTATAGCCCTAAATATTGCTCCTCCAATTCCCTGCATATTTATATAGATTTTTTCCCTTATGTGGCCTAACATAACTCCATAATTTTTCCCTCTCATGATGATGTGGGCGTCTATATGGTGTAACCTTGGTATCCTTAACCTTATCAACCTTTTCTTTATTTTTCTCTTCCACCTTGTTTGTTATTTATTTTTTCTCTTGAGTAGATGAATTATTTGTTTCTTTTTCATCATTTTTTGTAGCCTCTCCTTCTGATTAATCCTTATTCCCTTCTTCATCATCTTTAATTTCCTCTTCATGATCCTCATTTATATTAATTTTTTTCCTGCTAAGTGTGATATCTTGCAATGTAATTTTCTTTTTCTTGTACCAAAATTTCATGAATTTCTTTTACACATTAAGATTAATTGTTCCCAAGGTCTCTAACCAATGATATCAAAGAATAATATCCATACCATCCATATCTAAATCATAAAATCTGAATGTAAAACATATTTATCCATAGAAAGCTTTAAATATTCAAAAACTTAAATTTGCTTACCATCCATTTGATATTCCTTGATATGATTTGCTTGAACATGTAGATGTTGAGTGACATCCATATTGATGAAGTTATATTTTCTGCTAGGGTTCATGCAAACAATTACCTTTTTCCTTTGAATGTGCTCTTCAAACTGAAATATTGAAGCTTCCTTCCTTGGAGATGCATTATTTGAAATTGTATCTCGAATTGTTGTCTCTCCTTCTAAATCCTGTGTAGCAGCTTCAACAACATTTCTTTCTTCTTCTTCTTCACTATTATCATTAAAGTCTTCTACTTCCTCTTGATTTTCTTCTTTTGTTTCCCATCTGTCCATGAAAACTTGTTCCAGTTCCTCCAAAGACCAATTAGAATTTTCCTTTTCTAACTCAGAAAACCAAAAATGTGCAGGGCCACTAGTCCACAACTTGAAGAACCAAATATCTAATGGTGTAGAGAATTTATCCCTAAATTTGTTCCACCATTTTCTAGCATCAATCGTGCCATCTCCAAAAATAGTTACCATCCCCATGATCCACAAACTAGGGTTTTAGGAATAGACCCTTTTAATCAAAACTTATTCTAACCCTTTCGGATGAAGGTAGGCCAAAAATCATAAATCACAGAACACAAAACCCAATTTAATTTTTGAGATATTTTCGAAAATGTAAGAAATTCAGGAAAATTCCTATAATTGCGGCCTGTGGAATAAAATATTGAAAAAACATAAAACTGTAATAACTCTGACAAAATAGATCCAAAAATTCTGAAAATTTTACCATAGCTTTCTGAAGGGGATTCGCAATGCTGGTAAAAATTTACAAATTTATTTCCAAAAAATGCAGCTTGTAAAGAAAATTTAGGTGAAACCCTAAAAATGCAATAACTTCTACAAAACACCTAGAAAATTTCTAAAATTTGGACTATACCTTTATGAAACAATTTCTCAACTGTGGTAAACTATTTGCGAAAAAAAATACTGCTAATTTCAAAATATAGATGAATCTCTAAAATTAGGGTTTGGACTGAATTTTTGTCGAAATCAACGCTCTGATACCACTTGTAATGGAATTACTTGTATAAATTTGATTATTAGCAGAAATATAACACCAATGAACACAATATTTCAGATAAATGATCTCAATGTGCAAGTAGAATAACCTAGCGACTTCGAGGGGGCAACCTCCAAACCAAACAATAAGACTCAAATGCTAAATATGATGATCAAGTACTACCTACTAACCCCTATATATACTATTTCTATGCTATGGACAATAGCAAGACCGACCCACTAATGAAAATATAACATATATGAAAAAGATACATAATGATAAGAAGTTATGATAGCCGTAAGTCAGCAATATACATCTAATATAAGATATATGATTAAGGGTGTAGCATTCCCCCCCCCCCCCTTCGAAGAAACATTGTCCCTAATGTTGAGAAGATCTGGATGCTGCTGCAGGAAGTTTGCATCCTCCCAAGTTGCGTCTTTATTGTCTAGATTTTTCCACTTGATCAAATACTCAGTGATGACCCTTGTCCTCAATTGCTTAGTGTGTGTTTGAAGGATGCATTCTGGTTCTAGGATGATTCTACTCTCTTCATCAAGCTTGGGTAACACTGTCTGGGTTGATATTGTCTGTCTAATTACCTTCTTTAGGCAAGATACATAGAATACTGGATGAATTCGAGTAGCCGGAGGAAGTTCTAGTTTGTATGATACATTTCCAATCTTCTATAACACTTGATAAGGGCCATAATATTTAGGTGAAAGCTTGTTATCATTTTTCTATTGTTTTAAGGACATTTTCTTATATGGTTGTAAACTCACAAAAACCCAATCACCGACTTCAAAATGTCTTTCACTGCGATTTTGGTATGCCTATTGCTTCATGCAATTTTTTGACATGGCCAAATTCTCCCCGAGACTAGAAAGCACATCTTGTTGGTGTTGAATATGTTCTTCAACTACTCAAACCCTTGGCTGGAATGTCAAAGATGAAGTGATAGATGGTGGATGGTACCCATATAATGCCAAGAAAGGAGACATTTTAGACGAAGTATGAAAGGAGGTGTTATACCACCATTCTGCCAACGGTAACCATTAGACCTATCTCGCTTCCTTATCTGACGTAAAACAACGAAGATATCCCTCCAAACACTTGTTTACGACCTTGTTTTCCCATCAGACTAGGGATAATAATATGAACTATGAGCTAGTTGTGTTCCCAAGCATGAGAACAAGTCAGTCCAAAAATTACTAGTAAAGATAGGGTCTTGATCACTTACTATAATCTTTGGTGTCCCATGTAGATTCTGAATTGTATCCCTGAAGGTTGTTGTTACTGTACTTGCAACAGATGGATGTGATAAAGCACAAAAATGGGCATATATGGTGATTTTTTCCACCACCACCATGATTACATTTTTACCTTCTGATTTAAGCAATCTTGTGATGAATTCCATGGACACCTCTTCCCACCTCTAGCTAGGAATAGATAGAGGTTGTAAAAGACCTAGGGACTTAATTGTTTTGCCCTTATTTTTATGACAAACCAAGCATTATACCACATACTTTTGGACATCCCATTTTATCCCTTCCCAGAAAAAATCATGATTGATTCGATGATTTGTCTTTAAGAAGCTAGAATTCCCCCTACTGGAGAAGCATGGAGCTCAGATAGAACTCTATTTTTAAGGATTGAATTCTTACATAGATATAATCTATCTTTATACCATAAATCATCTCGTTTCCATACAATTTTTTCTGACATGCTTGGATCTTGTTGGAGATTCTGAATGAGAGTTTGTGTACCTGGGTCATTTTTCCATTTAGACCTTGCATCCTCTATCCAATTCTCATGTAATATAGATATGACACACAACAATGCCTCGACAAATTCATCTTTCTGAGATAAAGCATCAGCAACTACATTCTCTTTCCCTTTCTTGTATATTATCTCAAAATCATACCCTAACATTTTTTAGACCCATTTATGTTGTTCTTTTGATGATAAACGTTGCTCTAAGAAGTATTTCAAACTATCATGATTTGTATTTACTTTGAAGTGTCTTCCCATTAGATATGGTCTCCATTGTTTCATTGCATGAAGTATTGCTAACATTTCTTTTGCATAAACTGGTTTAGATATATTCTTACCTTTGAATTGGTAGCTCTTGAAGGCAATCGGTCGACCTTCTTGCATGAATATTGCCCCCATACCATACCCTGAAGCATTACATTTAACAATGAATGTTTTGGAAAAATATGGGGTGGCTAGAAATGGAGTGGTGCACATGGCCTCCTTCAACTTCTCAAATGTCGTAGTAGCTTCCTTGTTCGAATGGAAAGAGTCTTTCTTTAATAAAGCTATGAGTGGTGCTGTGATGCTGCCATAATTCCTTACAAATCTACAATAATAACCTGTAAGCCCCAAAAATCCTCAGATATTTTTTAGGGTTTTGGGAACCTTCCATTCAAGCATGGCCTTTATCTTGTTAGGTACCACTTTAACACCTTCATAAGAGACAATATGACCCAGATATTCAACCTCCTTGACACCAAAAGAACACTTAGAAGGCTTTGCATAAAGTTGATGTTTTTCAAGAGTTTCCAACACCTTATTTACATGATGCAAGCGTTCCTCCCATGTTTTACTATAGATTAATATATCATCAAATAACACTAAACAAACTTTCAAAGAAATGGCTTAAAGATATAATTCATCAAGCTTTGAAATGTAGAGGGTGGATTTGTTAGTCCAAAAGGCATTACCAAGAACTCATAGTGTCCTTCATGTGTTCTGAAGGTTGTTTTATGAATAGCTTCATCCCTGATTCCAATCTGATGATATCCAGAATGAAGATCAAGTTTTATAAAGTAAACAACACCATGTAACTCATCTAGCAAATCATCAATTACAGGAATAGGAAACTTATCTTTAACTGTGTACTTATTGAGTTCACTGTAATTTGGACACATGTGCCAATTGTCATATTTTTTCCATACCATCACTACAAGAGAAGAGTAAGCACTCTAACTATGACAACTAAGTCCTGCTTCTAACATCTCCTGAACTATCTTCTCAATCTCACTCTTTTGCATATAGGGGTACCTATAAGGTCTGATGTTGGGTGGTTGAATCCTTGGTACTAGCTGGATGACATGGTCATGGTCTCTTTTTAGAGGCAAACCCTTAGGCATTTCTCCAAACACCGTTGAGTGCTCATCTATAATTGCTTACATATCCGTGGGTATAAACGTATTGGAATGATGTGCTTCCAATGAAAATAGTTGTGCCATAAACCACTCTACACCTTTTCTAAGAATTTTTTGCATCTAATGAGAACTTACCATCTGTGGGGACTTTTCTCTTAGTCCTTTTAGTTTAAAATTCATCCATTTTGACTAAAATTACATGAAAAACTCTTGGAAATTCATTTCAATGGTTCCCAAGGTGACAAACCACTGAACTCCTAACACAATGTCTACTCCTCCCATGGAAATGCCATACATATTGCTAGTTAGCAAGTAATATCCCATGGCGAGATTAATGTTATGGCATTTTCTTAAACAACTAATAGTTTTCCCATCAGTGATCATGACTTGACATTCTAGAGCTAGATAAACAAAGGAGTTCAAGCATACCGCCAACTTATGATTGATGAAGTTGTGAGTACTTCCTGAATCAATCAACACTGTTACCCCCTATTTTTTACGAATCCAACTACTTTGAGAGTTTGGGGAGTGATAATACCGGAAATTGCATGGCATGATATTGTTGATTGGGGATATTCTAATTCCTCCTCTGGCTCTACCTCTTCGTCTTCTTCATTTTCTTCTTCTTCGGTAGGCCCCTCAATGTAGAACAACTTCTTTTCAGCACACTTATGTCCTGGTCCAAATTTGTTGTCACAATTAAAACATAACCCTTTGGATCTCTTTTCTTCAATTTGTTGAGGTGTCAGTCTAACTGGCTGAGGGAATGATGGTGGAAAGGTGCTATGATCTCTGATATTATTTACAATTTGTTTCCTACTGGAAAGAAGTTTTTCCTCTACCGTATGTGCCATGATCATAGAGTCTGAAACCTTATGAGGATCAAACATACGCACCTTAGTCTTAATTTTTTCTTTAAGACCCCAAAGAAATAAGTCATTCATATTCTCTTCATGAATATTTTCCACCCATGAGGAAAGGTTTTATAATTGATGGATGTAATATTTGACTGCTCATGTTTGTCTTAGCTTTGCTAATTAAATGAAATAATTATCTGGCACACTAGAACTATAATGAAATTGCAACTCTTTGGTGAAGATTGTCCATGTAACATTGAGGCCACTCTTTTTCCTTTGAGCACATAAGCATCAATACCAAATGAATTGGTCAGGTGCAAGATACAATGATGCCATGGTAACCTTTTGTCCCGATGGAATCTAATGAAGATCAAAGAAATTATCCATCTAGTTAATCTAGTTGAGGGGATCCTTTCCATAAAAATTATGCATTTCCACTTTTGGAATCATGTTATGGGCTTGCAGAGTGTTTGTATTTGGATTGGTCATGTTTACAGATTCACCCTGACTAGTTTGTCTATTACTTTGACCTAAAGATCCACCTTGGTTAATATGAGTATGATTGAGTTGTGGCTAATTAGGAAGGATATGATGACCCATGATATTGTAACTAAATTGTTAAATGAAATCATCTAATCGTTGTCCAATCTTGTCTACATATTATTTGTTGGCCACTCTACCCTCGAGGTTTCGTAACTCTAACTCAAGATAGCTGACCTTATGGTCCATTGAAGTAAACCCTAACCTTAAGGAATCTGTAGATACCCCTTCTAACTCTAACTCGTCAAAAATTATCTCATCCTTATCAGGGGTTTTACCTGGAGTGATGGGATTCTTTTTTCCTCTTATCGAAGGCCCAACCATGATGCCCCAAAATGGTAAGATTTAAGGATCAAGGTCGAAATTTAGGGTTTGGGAGTTTAATAGGAATTCTGAATTTTTTTATAAAACTCAAAGAAATAAATAAAACTAATTTTTAATCTTCTTTCTGGAAATGTAAATAACTTTCAAAAATTCCACAAATTTCAACCTAGGCAGCTGAATTATGAAAAACCCTAAAACCGCTATAAATTTTGCAAAACAAGTAAAAAATTCTTAAAATTTGGAAGGGAGCTTACTTGACGTATTTTTCCATACCAAAAACAAATTTGCAGAACAATTCGATACCAATTTTGATATATGGAAAAACCTTCACAATTAGGGTTTGATGCAGTGCTGGCCAAGTTCAAGCTCTGATGCCACTTGTAATGGAATTACTTGTATAAATCTGATTATTATCAGAAATATAACACCAATGAACAGAATATTTCATATAAATGATCTTAATGTGCAAGTATAATAATTTAGTCACTTCAAGGGGGTAACCTCCAAACCAAACAATAAGACTCAAATGCTGAATATGATGATCAACTACTACCTACTAACCCCTATATATACTATTCCTATGCCATGGACAACACCAAGGCCGACCCACTAAAGAAAATATAATATATATGAAAAAGATACATAATGATAAGAAGTTATGATAGCCACAAGTTAGCTATCTACATCCAATATAAGATATATGATTAAGGGCGTAGCAGAGATAGCGTGTTCAAGTGGACCACTTTCCATTGTCAGATGTCACCACATGCATGACACATAAATATGTGTCATTCATTTTATGAAATGTGTCAGTGTTGGCTAGACTCTATCCACTAACAATCTGACTGTGCACGCCTTTGGCGTAAATAATCTATTCATTGGTCAAATTTTCAACCTACAACTTGCAGTTTCTGTGATACATAACACATCAAAAGATGGAGATTAGAAATCATATCAAGGCCTGAAAATTGACAAATTGTGGACCCTTTTTAACAAAAAAAAATCGTATTTTATCGGTTATAAATTTAGGTAATCGTAAAGAATGACAAGCTAAATTTTTAGAAAAGCTTATAATTTTTTAAATAGTCATGTATGTATGTGTATATATATATATAATAGGTGAAAATATACAATTTATTTGTATTTTAAAAAACATAAAAATATCTATAATTTTTTAAAGAAATAACTACCACATATAATTTTTTAAAATATAAAATTTTTGATTTCACATATAATTTGAAATTCCAGGCATGGTCGTTTGTGCGCCAGATAGAAGTGTTAACCATGTCAGAAGAATAGAATTAATATAATTTGTAGATGTTTTGGAAAATTCATTGCATTAATATAACACTTTTTTTACAGTCTACATCTTAATATAAACTAGCAATTGCACATGAGTTGCAAGATACGTCGGATGGGATGCAAATGGAATGTTCTCATTAAGTAATATAATTTAATTCAAGCGTGTTTTTAATATCAATATCAACTGTCCCAATAAGGAAATCCTAAAATTCAAAAAAAACTTTGACAAACCAAAACTGTAAGAAGTAAAGTTCTCGTTCCTTGTGTATGAATCCACATTTTGCATACATATGTACCATAGAATTTCCAACTGTGACATCTGTAAAAGATTTCTTTCGCAAGATTATTTGATGGATGACCAAACCCAATTTTGAAGCTCCCATTTAGGCATAAACTGCGAGGATGTTGGATATGTACGATGCATTAATAAATTTCTCACCAACAAGAATATGCCACAAAGGCATTTCATCTTCATAAACACTAATCTAGAAACAATAAAAATACATCATATTAGATTTGATAAATTAAAAATAAATGAAACACAAAACATTAGAAAAAGGAAAATATTATAGGGGATTAATTTACCCTTTCAATGCAAAGTTCCCAAACTCTCCAAAAAATATTAGGGTTGTTAATATTTATTAAATATTTTAAGCCTTCAGTTTTATTTTCCTTTATATTTGATTAAGCCTAAGCAACAAAAAACACTCCACTTCCACCATATTTAGGGGCTGCCATACATTTCAAAATAGAAGTAGATGTCAGCTCTTAAGGAGGAAAATGCATTGTTTAAAATATTCCATTTTGACAGAGGCTGAGAGGATGTTGTCAAAGGTTGCGGAGTCTTGATTTACACCTATTAATTGCATTTCCCTGAAAGTTTCTAAGGTATTTTCAACAAACCTATTTGTTTTGTGCAATATCCCACAATCATTACAATCCATGAGACCACACATCTTTCAAGGGTTTTTTCAAATAGTTTACATGCTTCCACATCTTGTAGACATATCTTCCAAGGAACTTGTAACTTAAACATCCGATGAATGTCCCTTCTTCATAATGCTTCGAAGGATGTCCACGCCTTGTTTCAAAACTCCTATTTTTGCATAGGTTGATAACATGCTAGTAAAGGTGAACTAATTTCGGCCAAGATTCACCTATTTGAATTATGCCTCCATAAAAAGGAGGTGCCAATTCCAAAATATGGCTTGCTATCACCCATTAGCTACATGAAAACAAAGGAGCATCCAACAACTCTACTTCTGGCGAGTGCCAAAGAAAAAGGAAATTATATTGGTTTTTGACTATGTCATGATGGCAGGTAATTTAGGATTTGGCCATAAAAAATGAACACCCACATCATTAATCATCATACTATTTTGGGTTAATTAAGTTGGGTTCTATTTATTGCAGTTGGGGTGGGCTAGTTAATACGTATTCCAAATACAATTGATCCACCAATCATGAGAGAGCGGTCTTACACAAGTTGGTAACATGCTAGCAAAGGTGAACCAATTAGTAGTCTACACATGTGATAAGTAAATGACATAACCACATATATACATGTAAACCTAGGGTGTTGGAAGAGATGACTAGCAGGTTATAACCCTCAAAGATTTATTTAATGCAAATATTTGTAGATCTGCAATCTGATAAAGAAGTAAACCAAATATTATGTAAATTAGCCTAAATAAATTTTCTAACTAAAATTTATTTACTAGCAATTATAGATGTTTCTCATGTGTGAGATAGGTAGTTTTTAGGTATGATACAAATTTGGCGGCCATATTGTGGGAATGCATTCCACCAATAAAAGCCTATCCACTTAAAATACCATCACTAAAAAATTGTTTTCCATGGGTGGCCATTAAAATTAAAGGCTATTGTCTTAGCTTGTGCTAAAATAAGAGCTTTAAACACGATATGGGCATCCATAAAAGGATAATAAAAAGGAATTTTTGTCAGATGTTGAAGGTTGCAAGTGTCTTTGTAGACATGTATGCAAAATGCGTAAGCATACACAAGTCACTTGGACTATTTGATAAAAATGTCTCAAAGAAATGTGATTTCAAGGTATGAAAAAAATGGTGCTCTTGAATGGGCTTTAATCCTTTTCAGAGAAATGCATTTGACAAAACTCCTCTCATGTAATGCCATGGTGGAAGGATACATAATAGGTTTTGTTGAAACAGTCATGAATGCAGTTTAAAAAATATAATTTTCATGTTTAAAGCCAAACTCCAAAACGTTTTTGCGCATCCTCTCAACTCGTGCCATGAAGGGGGCTTTTGAACATGGTACAGGGCCAACTTGGAAATTGACTATCTGGTTTTTTGTGATTTACACTGTATATGAGCTGTAAAACTTTCAGGGAGTTGTAGATAGTAAAAAATTTAAACAACTTGGAAAATCAGTAGGCCATATATGTTTTCAAGCTTAAACCTCCTCTTGAGAGAGGCTACGATAAGTCAAAAATTTGTAAGTACCTTGCCAAGTACCCCAGTTTGGTGTTGTATGTGGACTTACATTCTCAAGTTAATTTACCCTAGATCAAATACTATGACAGACATGTACGTAAAATGTGGACGTATACTCAAGTAAAGTGAACCAAAATGGTTGACCAAATGAAAACAAATCCAATCCACGTGACATTCAAAGTTTGACTCTGCTAGAAAACATTCAATTTTTTTTTGTCAATTTTAACAACTAAGATATTTTTTTTACTTTGAGTCTAAAAACTAGGATAAATTTTCTTCAATAAATGACGTAGATAATAGCTATGTAGAGAGATATAAACTTAAAAAGTAAAGGTAGGTTGAAAGAAAAGTTTTACTGAATATACTAACAACACTACACTGCACACATTTAATGTTTAATGTGTTTTATTCATAGGGTTGGAAAATGCCTAAATTTAATAGTATTATTGCCTCATTAGGATACCCACGTTTTCTCTTAGCTGCATTTTTGATATTCCATGAGAACATGTTGCATATTACAAACTAATGTAAAAAAATGGACATTAGAATAGTTACTCTAGGAATTTTGTTAAATATTTCATGTGTATGACTGCATGTTATAAAATAGATGAAACTTACACATCCTGGGAATCTTCCAGGATGATTCAGTATTTCAAAGAATTTGAAAGCATCCTTGCAACATCCACCATATACATAACCTGCAATCAAGGAAATCCATGAAAGCACATCTGTGTAAGGAATTTTTTCAAATGGTTCACGTGCATTATGTTTGCTTCCATATTGTGCATAGGTGTCTACAAGAGCACCTACCAATACAACGTAAAATAATTAGCTTTCCATCAACCTTTGCAGGATTTCCACGTGTTGTTATAAATTTCCCATGGCATAGGCTGAGAAGATAGCAATAGAGGTTAAGTGTGGCTTCAACCCTACCAAGTGTATTTAATTAAATGGTTCCAAGGAAGTTTCAAAAAAACCATTTTTTGCATATCCTACAATCATTTCAGAAAACGAGAGAACACCTCTGCCAAGAAATTACTTGAATTGTTTGCATGTTCTGTGTAGGCTTGGACACATTTTATAGGCATATCTCTAGGGGGATTTTACAAACATATCTACCAAAGCACATGTAGCTGAAACATATTCTGACCTATGAAAATAAACAACAAAAACATAAAGTAGACTGCGGACCACTGGGCAACCGAAAAGGGCAAGGCGGTATGGTGAAACAATGTGAGAAAATTTGACTGCTGGAAAATGTCGACATAATTTGACACTTTCTAGTAGGGGAATCTTCAAAGGTGGATGACTTTTGAAAAATTAAGATAAAACTGACAATAATGTTTTTTTTTGGGCGGGTGGCGTGAGTTACCCTGTATACAAATTGTCGATGACCCCTTATTATGACGTGAATAGAAACAGACACCAAATACCTATGACTACATGGATATAAACCCATACTAGAGTTTCCATTGTCAAATGTCAATGCATGCACGACCCCTAAATCTGTGCCATTGATTTTCTAAAATGTGTGAGTGTTGGCTACCCTCCACCCACTAACAATCTGACTGTGTAGGCCTTTGGCGTGATAAATTCTGTTTATAATTTGAAGGGTGTGTTGGCTCTAAATATTTCCTAGGGCATTTTGAATATTTAATATGGCACTGATCACTATCTAAATGAGACCTCATAGAATCAATCCTATATTTCATCATTCTCAAGGTACATCCTCTCACCTTCTCTATAGAATTTTAAGTTCTACATGTTTGTTGTCAGAATGTGTGAATATTGAAGGCCTACTACAATTATTTGGTGAAGGATCAAAGCATCAAATAATTTATATGCGAGATAGTCTCTCTTGTAGGTTTTGAGGCTAAGAGTAAAGCCATCTCGCATCTGGTAACCACATAAAGATTAGGAAACCATATTCCACCTAACCATCTTTGACAAGGCCATAAAAAATTGATTCGACATGTAAGACTATTTACAATAATTTTTCTATGGAATTTATATTATTTAAAATTTATTTTGTATAAAACAAACATTTGTCAAATATGTATAGATTATCATATTTATATTGTAATTTTTTGTATAATCATTATATGATATAACTCTAGAGTTTATTTAATTCCATTTGTATTCTAATAAAAATATATCATACAAAAACCTTCCTTATGGATTAAGAAATGTTATGCAAGTTGGGGCACATTGAACCATCACTTGGTTCTTCACAAGTATAGGGTTTATCAACTATTGTGGCTCTTCAAAGCACTGATATCATTTGTAACAAGGCCTTGTAGAAATTTGATGGTGACAAGCCCATCAAAGTGTAAAACCTCATTGATTTTAAGGAGATGCGAGTTTAGAAGGTATACCAATACCAAATTCATCTCCAAATTAGAATGAAAATGGGAGATTCTAACACCCGTCAAACAATCAGATGGCCACAATCGAACACAGCTGGCTTTTGACATTCGACTTGATCCCATTTGTTCATGTTATGAATATAAATGAAACATATGAAACCATATTTTAACATATGGCATGTAAAATAAAACACTCCACATTAGCTCATTAGACATTGACCTCCCCTGATGCAATGTTACCATAATTATCCACACCTCAAATTTTTACTCAGACCCAAAACGGTACCAATTGGAAAAAACATGGATTTGTGCTCTCATGTTAAACACCAATTGTCGAAATCGCTTACCTCACTTCAAATGACAAACTTCATGTTTTCTCTATACTTCTAATTCTTTCGTGATGATTTGGACACTACCATTTCCCTCTTTCCGATCTTGACTCGCAACTTAAATTTTATCTCTGAACACACCTCACCCTATGCCTTGCAAGTTCCTCGCCTCTTCTTTGGTTCCTCATTGTATTCATTCAAGTTTTAGCCTTTTCACAAAAAAAACTAGCTTGGGTTTAGATTGGAGGATGGTTTTTGAAAACACATCTGGATTTGGATTAGACCAAAAATTGCTTGAAATCCCTTTTGCAAGTCTTCAATTTTATCACCATTCATCTCACTTCAAATCTTCTACCATGTTGATATTTCCACTGTAGTCTAGATTTATCTCTTCGCTTTAACTTCTTTTACTATTAATTTTTTTTTCTATTTTGTTGGTTGCTTGTACACATTACCACACCACTTTGATTTTATCACTATGATTTTGTTTACATCTTTGGGGAACTTTAATAAAATGCATATGAAATATTATAACCACCACTATTAATCTTGTTTCAATTTTGTGCATGATAATTGTAGAGTAAGTGGATATACCTCCATGTGAATACCTGCATGTTAATACATGGATATGTGGATACCTTGGGGTAAGTGGATAGCTTTTAGAGGATTAAGCTTGGTGATATTTTAATGGATTTTTTTTGAGATGAAGTATAATATGGTGGAAAAGTGTGGGGGAACCAAAAATAAATAGTAGAGACAATGTGAAACTCAAACGTAGAACAGTATGACATTGTATATGGAAATAGTTTGAATGAAACAAGAAGCGTTGTTCAAGACGTCGCATAAACAATTTATAGGTATATATTTGAATGTAAGGAATGACGGAAAATTATTGTGAAAGTGAAAATGTGTTTGTAGTTTTATTCGTATCATTATGGATGTGAAGATGTGGAGTGTAAGTGGCATCTAGAGGTGGCGATGTCATGTGAAGTTCCCCCCATCAAAAATTGGGGGTGACACCATTATTCAACAATCACTCCCCCCAAAAAAGGGCAGGTGTGGGTGGTTGTGAATTTTGAATCAACTCACATGTCTCATGGTGCTTTGTAGCGAAAATGTATGCATATTCCTTTTTTCAGAGGTAAGCTTGTTCAAAGCATTTGGTGTGGCGTTAAACACAGTTCAACAATTATTCCAGGTCAGAAAGAGTATTGATAACCATTATCTGTTGTGTGTTTAATAGGCACAGGTACTCTTTAATGCAACATTGAATATATTCTATCCATCAAGCTAAGGGTCGGGGGTTCCATCCATAAACAAACTGGTTAGTATTTTTTCATAGATTGAAGAAAAAATATGTCATCCTAGTTTAGTGTTTCAACATTCAACGCATGTGGAAGCCACATAAGGCCGTGTACATGTGTAGAGCCTTGATGTTAACACTAAAACCTGTAGGAGGGGGAGATCATATATTAAAGATTGTAATTGACTAAACAAAATAGAGAAGGGAAATAACTCTTCCCTGCGTCAATAGTCACGAGCTTGAAGGTGTTTTTGCAAGAATTTTTCATGGAATATTATGAATCTTTGATGAAGGAATGCAAAAACACGATGGAGGTTCGAAACAATGTTAAGGTTTCTCCGTCTTTGCACACCACGAGGGTCAACAGGTCTAGAGCCAGACATAATTTTATGCAAGTCTGGCCATTTGGTGTCAGATGCACTTAAAGTAAAGAATAGTGCAAGGGGGAGGTTTTTCGTTCAATGATGTCAGAGAGATCACCTCTACTTTTTGACAAAAAATAACATGTTCCTCATAATAATTTCATGTAGACATCATTGAAAAAACATGCAACATAAGACAACAATTTTTTTTGGAGTAAAGACATAATTCAATGTGAGGTCTTTCTTTCAACTTAAGAGCAGAAACATAATCAAATCTCAAGTTGAAACAATCATGTTTTGTTTTCCTAATGCCTAGGCAAAGTGGACTTTGAGTGACCAACCAGTATAAGAATACAAAGGTAGAATACAAAACGTAAAATTGCACAATGCAAAAGTAAAATTATATCCTTAGGCCGTCTTTGGTGTGGGAAGTAATTAATATCGTCGCTAACGAACTTAGCATTTGAATAGTAAACAATGGCTAATAATATGTTGACATGGTTAAAGAGCTTGTAAACAAGTAGAATGCAAAATAGTTGTATAATCTATTTTGACACACCTTTTTTTAATTTCCATCTCCTTAAAATTATATATAATATAGATGTAACTTTATAATGGTTTTTTTTTTATATATATATATTTTAATATATATATTTCCAGGAATGTATTTACATATAATATAACTCTAATCTATTTCATGTGAAGGAGCAGATTTTTGTTTTGGCATTTCAAACTGTTTTCATGATTTCAATGTTGAAATAACCTCCAAATGATGGCCTCTATTTTTGAAATACAATCCACATGCATTTTATATATTTCATTCATTTTTCCAAATTTGTTCAGTTAACAATCATAATTCTCATGAATGTACACACCCAGTTTTAAAGCTTCCAATTCAAGTTTGCAAGTTTTTAAAACATAAAAGAAATAAAATAAAATAAAATAAATACCGCAGTTTCTACTTTTTAACTCTAAAATTGCTTGTTTTTTTTTATGAATGTCTTTTTAAATCTAAATTATTACTTGTTTTTTCAAACTTGGGTTTTCTGGGCGAGGGCTATCCCGTATTTTTCTGTGGAGAATTCACATTATTTGAACTCACAGACACAGGAATGATAATAAATGACCAGTTACCCTTCATAAAATATATATAGTTAAAACACCAGTTGACTAAAGATTCAAAGCATAGCATACTTATGGATAAAATTACACTTAAAAGTACAGAAAAACGACTTTAACAAACTCTAGAGATAAAAATTAGGCAACAAAAAAATTCAGAAGACATAAACAACGACCAAAAATTCAGATGGCTGAAAATGATAAACACAGAAATAGTGCAAACGGGAATGCCTAAGTTTTGCTGCTACTTTGCATAGATCCTCTTCGGTTCATGATAATCACAGGCATTTCCATTTTTCAGACATCGCTGCACATACAAATCCACCATTGCCAACGAAAAAATATTTAATTTACCGTCAGTCAATTTTTCAGACAAGGTCTCCTTTATGATTCTTTAGTCCCTACACACTGAAACTTTGAGCATTCGATTAAAAAATTTCTCCATAGAAATGAAATGAAAAAACCCCAGTGTCGTAATCTTTAGCAATTTTGAAGTCTCATGGAGACACTAGGCGATAGATTTTGATCTCTCACATAAGCAAAGCAGATATACAGTCAAATTATTACTTAAAGTTATGTTATAATATAACATTTTTTCTCGACACAGATTTCTAGAATAAAGAAAAGGCAGATTAATGTAAAAAATAGGGTTCAATTTTCTTTCGGCCTCTCAAGAATACAGGATTCTCAACAGTAAGATTATTCTCAGCAGTAAGATTATTACGGAATTAAAGTTGTTATAATAGATCACATTTTTCTCAAAAGTACAAATTTCTACAATAAAGACAAGGCAGATCAATGTTAAAAAAAAGGGCTCAATCTTGGTTTCGGCCTCGATAAAATTTCTCAAGAATACGGGGTTCTCGTATGTATCCCTGTTAGGCGAATTACGGTACAAGGTAAAAAAAGTTTGCAGGAGCTTAAAAGAGGGAATCCAATGGTGCTTTCAGTGTCCTAAACCCTATCCTAATTACTTTACATTTTTCCTCCTTTTGCACGATTACAGGCAGATCAAGGGAAAAAATGATCGCAATTAATTGAAATTATACATAAAGCCTAATTATCTCATCATCGTGGTGGCTCTGCTGAAACGTTCCTCTGCGGCTTTAAATAGTGAAGACACTACTGTTTGCACTATTAAGCTCTCCCGTGTGGACTGGTTAAAGACTCGAAAAACAAAAAAATGCACTATATTTTAAAAAAATGACACAACGCGTGCACACACATTAACAGACTAACAATCTTCTTACCACCAAAAAAACAGAAAACAAATAGAAACTGCCTAGCAGCGCAAATAAACATTGCAGTTTCAGAATGCTCGTTCGTCTCCCCTGCATTCCAGATGTCATTTAAGCCTATTTCCAGCTGTTTTTCAGTTGTCATAACTCATACAAAAAATTTAAGAAAACTTTGTGCAGAAGATTAAGAAGATTCTGAAGACTATTTACAATATTAAGCCCTAAGTTTTAACATTCAAAACACAAACTCAAATGCCGCTGTGAAACCCTCATCCACAAATCTCTCATAACACTTAAAACAATTATATACCTTACGCACTTATTAGACTAATCCCGTTAAAAATTTACAAGAATATACTCTGAAAAATCAAAGGACGCTCCAAAATTAGAAAAAGCTACTCTGAAAACTTATGCAAAAATATGAAAATGTTTATCAGTAACCTGCAATTAGAAAATTTGCAACAAAAAAAATCAAAGAATAGAGTTCATTAATACTTACTGCCGTAGAATCCCGATGTAGCCATTTGATACAGTTTGCTCCATTTTTCGGCTCAAATAAAACTCAAATATATAGATATCTACAATGTGTGTCTGTGTGTCTTGTAAGCAAAAAATAACACTAAAAAATAAAATAAAATACTCAAACCAGAATGATTAGGGCAAAAACAAGCATGGCCATGCTTAAGCAGACATAAGACCTCAGGAAAAAAGACAGTAGAAACTTAAGACACAAAAACAATGTAAAAAATACAAGTCTTGACTGCAAATAAAAACGAGTCACAACATATAAACAATACCTCACAAAACTTGAAAGACAAATAATGCAAAACATTATGCAGATTAAAGGGGTTTTATACTGCCTTTCAAGGACTCTCTTTCCAACGGCAATATTTATTCGCATTCCTTCTGTCTTAACACTTTTCAAAGCTGTTTGGGACGGTATTTATTGCTTGCACATACGATTCTACCCATCTTTTCCAGAACAAAAAGAGGAATTTCCATTCACCTTTCCAAACATTTCAGTAAGAACTGCAATTCTTTTCCTGAACATTGCCTCAGAGCTATTAACCGCCATATTATCCCCTGAATTCGCAACTTCTCAGCCGCAAAACAAATTCAAACATGAGCCAAAAAAAAAACTACAGGCTAAACCCAACAAACAGAGCTATAAAAAATTCCACAAAAAATGTGTGAATCTGCCAGTGAAGAAAAATGCCTGAAGCCGTAGGTTTCTCTCATCAAAATCTCCCACTCCTGCAAAAATATCTACATGCCTTTGTTAGCGCGCGACATCCATGGCATACTCGAGAATGTTTGTGATGTGCATGGCAGAGAATCTATCTAGAACAGAGGTGGGCTTGTCCAGGACCAAAATCGCAGAACAGCTATGAACACTGCATGCGAGGACAGTCAGGAGGCGCGAGACCTGGGAGTGGTGGCAGAAACTTGTAGAAGAAACCGCATGCATCAGCCACTTGTCTCTACCATGCAGCGACAAAAATAGAAAATACCAAAAAAATACCATTTAAATGCTTGAAATATGGTTATCGTTGGATTTCAACGACACTCCAAGAAATAATATCCTCCGTTTGATTTCTGACTTCTGTCAGAATCAATAGGTTCAACTCCACTACAAGTACGCCTTCGGCGTAAATATGGTCAGCGGGTTTTCTTAGGAACTGGGAAACTATTTATTTTATAAATGTATTCTTAATATATCATGTTATTAATGTTTTGAAGTATTTT
The DNA here is from genome assembly GCA_019776745.2 of Taxus chinensis. Lineage (NCBI taxonomy): Eukaryota > Viridiplantae > Streptophyta > Pinopsida > Cupressales > Taxaceae > Taxus > Taxus chinensis. Next base: position 669,257,732 of record CM034153.1, on the reverse strand, counting down.
CTATTATCATTACATTTACATAAATTTAAGTTATTTTATTTCAATGCCAATGCTATTAAAATACACAATAATTTTTTATTGTAGTAATCTCTAAAAGTTATAATGCAATTAAAAGCTAGGATTTCTAGATTAGTGACAATTAAGACATATTTAATACTAAACATACACTACATTAAATAGGACAATTGTTTTTATTAATTAAATTAATATATAATATTGTAATTGTGTAGTTAAAAAATAGTTTTAATATAAATATTAGCGTGTTCATGGGGTTGTGTATGACCAACTGAAATGCAAATGTTAAAAGAGAAATAAATATTTTATAATAAATATAATTAAAAAAATTCTTACGGACTTCAAAGATTGATTTTTTATTGTTAAGTGTACATATGTCTAGATAACCTCACAACTCATATTTATATGTTTATACAATAGTATAATTATGGAAAAACAATACTTCTCCAAAACATCCCACCATATAGTCAGAGATCCCTCAACAGAATGTTAGGTCCATGTAGTTTTGGGTCCCTTATCAAAAATAGCTCCAAAATATTCCATATCCCTTGTTTGAATGACAACTTGTGTCATGAATAGCCACAATAATCATGAATTCATTTTTTTCATTTATTATTGGAAGTAAGAGTGATGGTATACATGATCTATGGACAGTTGATCATGGGGTCAACATATTTTTCCATATGTCCTTTGTTGTATATATTTTCGACACATTTTCCATTTTCCATTTTCTTGGGTAAGTAACCTCTCATTGCAACCATGCCAGAAATGCCAAATATAAAATCAACGTGGAATAAAATAACACTATAACTCTTTCTTCTAGATCCTCTTATTCTTTCTCTCACATGACAAACCATTCAACAAAGGTAGTTTACATTCACACTAAAAAATCAATCAAGATGAAGGCAAACAAAACCATGTCTTTTTATTGAGAAACAAAAAAAAAATTAAACTAGTGTCATGTCACATATTTAAACCTTGAAAATAACATTTATATTAGCGGAGAATTCGATGAAAGAGTGGTGGTCATGAAAACCTTGCATGATATAGATACACATAACAATACTTAAAATTTAATTAATGTTATGAACCTCAAATGTTGAGGAGGAAAGTTCAACCACAAATCCATAAGGAAAAATCTTACGTATGATATATGTTGTTTCCTGAGAAAGCATGGAGAATGACCTAAGATAATTGTCTATAAAGATGGAGAAAAACCACCTGACTGATCATGTTTTGTGGTTATCAGATTCAAGTCTCAACCTGATATATCGATACCCTTCCACATGTCCCTATCTCATAAGTGTCCCTCGACATGCACAAACAAATCCCCCTAAAATTTATGTATGTTCTAACTACCCACAAAAGACAAGGATCAAAAACCAACTATTGACATTAGTAATATTGATTGACCATGTCTTACTTTCTAAGATATCTCTAAAGTATGTTGTCTCAATGATCTATGCACTACACCCCATTTAATATTAAAATAATTTACAAAAAAGGATTGTGGTTCGTATGTGTGTAGTTATAAGAAATAATATTTTCAAAAAAAATTCCACCAACATTTAACCCACACATGTACTTTCCCTCCCGCAATTCCTTTCATCATCACCCCATTTCTTTGTGTAATCCTTTTCTCCGTAAATTTTAACTTCTGCAACACATCTCCTTCGGTATCTCCATTGCACTATTGAAGTGTGATTGCTAGTTTTAAAGCTAACATATATTAAATAAGAATTGTAAAGGCCTAATGTTTTACTACAAAGTAGAGATAAAATAGATAATAGGTAAAGGTGAGGAGGAGTACCTGTAGATAGTCAAAGAAGGTTGCGCACCATCGAATGTTGACCAAGATGATTGTGAAGAGCTTCCCTTTAGCTAGGAGGAATGACTTGTAAAAGCAAAGCAATACCACCAAATAATATTAAACAACATATGGTAGTGGACTGCCTAGCTTATGCTAGTTCCGGGAAGCGGTGTGCTTCCTAGAAGGCTATCAATCCACTATTTTTAACAATTTAATGCAAGGAAAGAGCATAAATAAATGAATCCTACTGTAGTTAATATGATTTTGACATCTCATATAAAACACAATAAGAAAATATAGTCTAACAGGAAAGTTATGATTAAATTTAGAGGGCTAGTAGGTTGGTCTGGGCTTGTAGGTCTGAAAGAGGCTATAAATGAGGTCTGCAAAAGATTTGGTGAGGTTCTGGGTTAATGGGAAGGAGTTATTGACATGCTGGTTTGGAAGATATTACAAGTCATAGAGACCGCCGATATCGGTTAGGCGACTAATGTCGGCTACTAGTAAAGAGTCGACGCCAGTTGGGTGACTGATGTCGGTAGGGGAAATTGGGTAAAAGGGATTAAAATAGGTTGATGGGAGCTCTCTATGATTGGATAGAGAGTTGGAAAGGCTTGGGTGAGGTCATGGGATTTTTAAGAAGACATAAATGTGGTAACATGGGCATTTGGGTAAGGTATGAAGGTTCTTTGGGCAGATGGTTAGATGGAGGTAATGTGGGAGAGATCCAGGCTAAGGAAGGAGCTGAAAGGAAGAAAATAACTAATAAACAACTAATCTACTGAAATAAAATTAAAAATAATAAAATTACTTACTTGTGAAAGGTGAATAGAAAAGGGTGGTGGTAGTTGAAGGAGAGGTTGGTCCCGAATGAATGCAGCGGCAGCAGGAAGGCACGATGCTTCCCTGTGAGTGCACTGGAGCTCTAGATTAATCTGTTGATGAATGAAGTGGTGTCTGGATACTGTACTAGTTTCTAGCATGTTGCAAGGTTGCTGGAAAATTTAAGAGTAAGGATGCAAGGTCGCAAGAGCCAGGAAGCTAGATTCAGAACTTAAACAAAGAGTTAGAAAATTCTATTTAAGGAAATTGATCGCAGTTAGGTGGCCGACATCAAATGAGGAATAACCGGCATTGGTTAGGGAGAAAAGGACCAACTTACTCAAAATATCATGTTTCTTCCCAATTTTGGCATGATTCAAAATTAATTTTGGGTCAAGAGTGTGGGTTTTTGCTAAATGGAGTGGGAAATTGGTTAGAGGGATAATAGGTAATTAAGATTAGGGTTAGAATGAGTCCTAGTTAGTTAAGGTGAGTGGGGACTTAGTCTAGATTAATTTATAGGCTTGGAATAGGTCTAGGATGAGGTGGAAAGATGAGGTGGCTATGTGAGGTGGAAATTAATTTAATTTAGGTAATTAAATTAATAATGATGTGAGGAGGGGTCATGGTTAGATGTATGTTAATCAGAGGGGACTTGGTAGGGTCATGTGACTTAATTTGAGTGTCTACACCTAAAACCAAATTAGAGATGTGGGAGAGTTAAAAAGAAAAACATGTTACTGACATTTTTTTATTATAATAGAAAACTTTTAAAATATTGACAAGCATGTTGAAGACGTAAAATGCATCTTGAAAATAGTTATTGTTCACGATTAAGGGAATTTTTCATCGGTGAATTCCTCATGGTGGGCCCGAAGGTTTATCGAATTGTTCACTAAAATGATAAAATTTGTAACTTTACAAACGGATGAATAAAATATTTACAAATTTTATATCTTTTTTTGTCCTTGAGATAATTAATTTCACAAAAAATATGATCAATTTTCTTGGGATTTGTGGGTGTTGAGGAATAGATGATATAGACTAATGTTTTCTAAATATGTCATTGAAGCAAGCATTTTATGTGTGGATTTATCTCCCAATGTGAGAAAAGTGTAATTATATTTCATGGAGTATGGAAAAGGAACCAATAATTGGCAAGGGTTTAATAACTGCGATAACTATTTAGGCCTTTAACCCCAATTATTATTATTTATTTACTTCAATATTTTTAAAAAAAGAGACGTTATTATTTTAGTGTGGGACCTATCAATGTTAGAGAAAAAAATGAAACATTGATACCTTTTAAACACAACTACTAGTCCTTTGACCCAATTATTGCACACCGTATATTCTCTAAAAGAGTGAAATATAATATAATATTTAACTACTTGTCTCAAATTTTAAATCCACTTGATATTTTTAGTATTCTTAGAAAATCCCTTTTCATCCAACAACTTCTAAATAAAGGTGTTGTAGCCACTCAAATTTGGAAATTCACTCTTTGGCACTGCTAATTTTAACAATGCACTCTTGTTAAGATAAATAAAACTTTCCCATCCCCACTTAGTACATTCTAAGGTCTTGTGTTTATCTTTTTATCCTTTCACACTAACATGTTATAAAATTCTAATAACATGATGCATAAAATTCATTAAAAAAATGTCAAGCAACAAGTCCCATTTACTTTAGATTGCATGTTTTTCTTCCTTGGGAAGAGTCGTACAGACCAGTCAAGATTGTACAACCGGTCCTGGACGACATGTAAAGTATTGGACCACATGTCCTCTAAATTTTATTTCAAATTCATATTATTTATTTTGGTTTTATAATCGAGCTCTTAGTTAGCCTTTCAATGATAAATCATATATGTAACCCTATATAAACAAGTAACCACTATCTCATTTGCTTACCTGGAAATCCTATGGCACTACATTGATACACTCACTTCCAACACTTGCTAAAGGTACCCAAGGCTCCCTAAATCTTGTAATAATACATATATAGTCATTAGATAAGCAATCTCTATAGGTCTAAAGCTCCTTACCAAGTCAATACATCAGTCTCTCTTTTATGATAACTCAAACATCCCTTCCCCAAGTATCTTAGCAAGAGAAAACTCAACTCAATAATTGTCAAAGGTGGTTGTCAAATCTAGTTTCATTCATTTAGATATCACATAATAAGTGGAAAACAATGTATGGTTTGAGGCCTATTTAGAGTAGTGCCAATGTCGGTGGTGCATGGGGGTTCTCGTAACCCAACTAATATTTTTTTAGGATGTATCATCCATGACTAGGGTTTGAGATGATGATCAAATTATTCAGAGAGCTTTTCATGACAATCAGAAACTAGGATTTGAAAGCGAGATAGAGTTTCAGACAACTAACAATGTTAGAAATATACACATTCCATATCCAATAAATTTAAGACCGTATAAGAGGTAAATGACTGTATGGTATGACCCTAGTATATTTGTACGACTGTACCCCATGTTAGTTTCTAGTGAAAGCTCTAGAAAAAAGATTTGTCAAGTTTATATATCCATGTTTATGTAGTGCATCTTTCCATAACCTTCCAGAATAATCCGTTATTAGCTATATGTACTAATTCCTTTTTATTTTCAAGTTTGTATATTATTTAGCATATAAGTTACCAGTATAAAAGTGTTATCATAATCGTGGTAATTAATTTTGGACGTTAAAAAATGATAATAATCACATGTTACTAACCCATACATCATTTAGTGAATTATTTCACTAAAATCAATTAAGCTTCAAGTTAAATATAATTAGGGTCTAAACATTTTGGTGAACCCAAATTTTGATTCGATCTTTGCATCAGCCCTAGTTACATTAGGGTTTTCTCTTTTCTTACACGTATATGTTGTTGTTTCTTCGTGTTCTCTCATCCTATTTCAGATTACATATGGTCTCTTCATATGCCCTTTTAGTGTAGTGTTCACTTCACCAATCATCCCATTGAGCATATTGAGATTTCACCTCCTACTCGTAAGAATCATATTCTCGTAGATTCTTACCCATCACATATTTATACCAATCCATCTATTCTTGACCATGCCCATGAGGTCACAATACATGAAATTGAAACTAATAGTGATTATTCTTATGATTATCACCATGATGTAAACAATGTGAAGGTTCATGAATAAGTGGAATTCGTATCTCATTTTTGTGATCATCTTCATTATAATCCCAACCACATTGATCCTATTATCAACATAATTATTTCTACTAATCTTTCTCATGATCAAAAATCTATAAAATAATATTTTTGGGAGGTGTGTTATTCATATATCTACGGTGCCTACCTCCTTAAGGGCACCTAATCTATTAATAAAAAATTTTTCTATGCCTCTTCATGCAACCATTATTTCTACTACACATCCTACATCCACTCCTTATGGTTATCACACTTCTTCATCTATAACGCAAGCCCTTAAAACCCTTGTTCATACCTTACAATCAAATATTACAATTACAACAAGGTGCCTTCACTTTTACTCATGCTATGGATTTTACTCAACTACTTCACAATCCTCCCATACCCAAATTGGTTTCTTACTCTTTTCCCATTAGTCTTGTTGCTCCTAAACTCCCTACTTATGATGGAAAAGGATACCCCATCAAGAATCTTCACTCCTTCCATGTGGCTTGTTTTGATTATGCCTCATATATCTTTATCACAAATATATTTCCTAGGAATCTTAAGGATTTTACATTGCAATGATTCTATGATCTCCCCACATATTATGTGTGCTCTTTTATCAGTTTGAAAAATCAATTTTTGGCACAATTCTCTATTAACATTAAGGAAAAAGTTTCTTACACAAAATTATATAAATTACAACAAGGGTCCATGATCCTATCAATTATTATGTCTTATGATACAAGGCCATGATTACCAAGATGAGTAATATAGTATCTGATAGTGAACTACAAGATCTATTCACACAAAGCTTTCTTCCATTTTTGCAAGAATCGGTCCTATTTGACAAATTTTGATCTTTTGACCATCAATGACATACCCTTAAGGAGCATCAAGCTAAGTTAATTTATATGAATAAGCTCAAGTACATTGCTAGTGCACTCCTACCACACATAATTCCAAGTTTCCAAGTAAATCCACATTAAAAGGAAAGACTAATGATGTTAAGGTTCTTCTCGGGAAACTGTCAATGTTGTTTCTCAACCAACTAAGTTTAACTCCAACCCACATGTTGGCAATAGTTACCCACATTAACCTTATGACCCACACATTGTATTGAAATAATTGCTTGAGTATGATATTGTGTCTCTCCCTCCACCATTTTATGTTTATACAAGTAAGCCTTAAAGCAATAATTTTTATGCCAATGCTTATTACAACTATCATTGATGTATCGACCACTTCACTAATATGTGTCTTAAGATTTTCAATTATCATCTAAGATCTCATAGAATCCCATGTTATTGAATGGGATGAACCCACATAAATATTCCAAGCCAACCAATGATAATGCTAAACTCAAAATATTCAATGATCTACTTCTTAAGAATAACAATGATAAATCTACATCTAAAGTACATAATACTTATCATGCAGTGCCACCACCCTCTTATGATCACCCCTTAGATGCAATGATTGACACTATCACTCATACATCATCTCATGCACTGACTCATTACTTTCGATGAAGATAATATAGATGACACACTTTGTCTCTGATACTCTATCTATTCATGCCTCTATTAATCAAGTACCTATACACATTGTTTTTTGACCCACACAACAAAGATAATTTTACACTCTCACGTTACTTCAATCTCTTCGAATTTCTACATAATATCTTGCACTTGAATACTAATCCTCAATATCACCATATTACTCTACCCATCATTGTTGGTTATATCACTACTATGAATTCATTCTTGATTGTTTGCCACTCTTAGTTTTGGTACCTTACATTTGGGTCTCCCTTGGCTATGTGATCTTAGGGATATTCCTTTTTTCATCCACCAATGTGTTAATTTTATCCATAACTAGTAGGTTATCACCATTCGAGGTATATCCTTTGAGGATTCTATTCCCGGCTTTTCCTATTCATTCTTCTATAGTTCCTATTCCTATACCTAGTACATCTATGGATATGTCTTTGGTTTCACATGATTACATCAAATTTCTATCCCTCTTAGGTTTCTCCCTAGGTATGTGGTGGTACCCACTACTTCTCACATTTCTAGCTCTCCTAAGTCTCCTGATAGCCCTTTGGTTGTACACACTACCTCTCATGAATCTAGCTCTCCTAGGTATCTTGATGGCCCTTCAGTTTCACACACTAGTTCTCACAAATCTTCTCTCTATATTTTCCCTAAGATCCCTCTAGTTGCACATAATATCCTCCCACATTTCCCATAGGACTTATAATGCATTGTATTTTCTAATATTACTTACTCTTATATCCCTCCATGTAGGTCTCTTGCTTCCCAAAATCCTCATACATATCACATCCTCCTTTCCCATATCATAGGAATTTTCAACCATGGTACTACTATTAGGAGTACTCATGCATTTCCCTGTCACCTCATTCTCCATAATCAATTCCTAAGACCATTGTTTGCAACCATTATTTATCAATTGCATTCGACTCCTCCAAAAATATATCCATTGGATATCTCAATTTTACCCTTATTTCATTGGTACATAGCTAACATAATTTGAAAATACAAAAACATTCATATATTTACAAAAATACAAAAGTAGTACTTGTACACTTCACTTGAGTTGTTTCCACTTTACATTATACATGTTTTTTTTTCACTTTGGTTTGATAGATAGCATTCTTCTTTAATTTTTACACACATGTGTTCACATGGTATTTTGAGTATGATGTAGGACATAAAAAAAGTGGTACATGATGATAGGTGTTGGCTTTCCCTTTACCTAAGATTCCTATACATTTGGGGGCATCTATTTTTACCATACTTTCATGTATTATTGTTCCATTTATAGTTCCTTTTTACTTCCTCATTATGCTTAATTACAACTATTATGTATATTTTATCATTAAATACAATAGGACTAACACTTATATATTGTATAACATTGACATATCATGTTTCACATATTTCACATATCTTGGAAACCAAATCATATTTTCATGTTTTGACAGTCTTGTTTTATGCATACTTGTTTGTGTGTGTGTGTGTGTATTACTTCTCGATTATTTTCATTTATTATGCCCTATGTGCCTCACTTGTCTTGTGACATCATGGGTGTCCCATGTTTGTGGCATCATGTCTATCTTCTTTGATATTGATTGCTCTTACTTGCAGGCCTATGTGGCTTAATTTTATTATGACATAGTGGGTGTCCCCTGTTTTTAGATTTACGGATTTTATCTGACATGGTTTATATAATTCTCACATCTAATTTCATTATTGTTTTACTTACATGCATTTATAATAATCTTTTTATCAGCTACATGGTTTCTATTTATTGGTATCATTGTTTTTTCTTGTGCCCCCTAGTTCTCACCATGTACAAAAACCTTCCTTTTTGTAGATACAGGTTATTCAAGGTGGCCACATCTCCAACATTATATCGTCCACTAAAGCTTCTTAGAAATCTTGTGTTTGGGCATACATATATCTCTTTTGATGCAAATTATCAACATGGTTTTTGCATATGCCTCAAAAGAGGGGGCATTCATCTAAGTATATTCTTCACTTATGAAAGGCACATGGGTAAAATTATAGGGTAATATATAGGTACAAATAAAATTCAAATACTCATAAATCTAGTCAAACACATAAATTTAAAAAAATGCACATGTTCAAAACCATATGGATAGGTTAAGACTCGTATGTATGGTCCATGACCCTATCATACATTTTTCCCAAGGGTAGAAACATCAATTTAATCAATAGTTCAAGTTTTCAGCTATGGTTCAATTTTTTGGCATAGTTTCAAGCTCATTTCACACCATTACAGTGGGCATGAAGTAATTCACTCCTTCTTTATAATGAAATTTCTATTCACGGTATAATTTTAGGAATCTTAGGGGCATGAATCTCCTTCCTCTATCAAAATTTTAGTATATTGCAGTTTATATTCAGTTGTGTGGCACATGGGAAGGGCATCGAGGTATCCATTCTCTTTTCTAATGTGTTTCCTAATTTAGAAAATTGTGCCTAGATTCATTTGCATTGATGTGGTTCATGGGTTATGGAAGGTATCAAAGTAGCTAAGTTCTTCATAGGAAAAATTTCCTTTCCTCTTTCACTCAAAGGGGAAGATATCAAAGTTGCAGAATAGTTTTGATACCTAGTCTTCTTCCTTAACGGGGTGTTTCAACTCCTCATTTTTCTTCTTATCTCCTCATCATTCTATTTTGGGTTACATGCACCTAATAATTTAGTTTATCCTCAGCACAATTGGGAGCTGATCACCCCCAATTCCTTGACAAAGTTCAACAAATTCAACAATGGAGAATATCTTAGCACAAACAAACAACATGAGTTTCTCCCTCCACAAAAACAAGTGTATTACTTCCTCTTTTACATCTCTTTCATTTCATTCTTATGCAAATGAAAATATTTCATGTTACACTTTACATTTGAGTTAAATTCAATTATTTACCATGGATATTGACTACACTTTTTGTTGCACATTTCATCCTGAAGTATGCCAACACCAAACACAATGGGATTCTACAAATATAAATATTTGAGAAAAGAAAAAGTGTGTGTACACACTCAGGTATCTTTTCCATGTAATTTCATTTCAATTAAAGGGGAAAATATAGACACTCAAATTTGGAAATTCACTCTTTAGAACTGTTAGTTTTGACAATGCACTCTTGCTAAGATAAATACAACTTTCCCATTCCCACTTAATACATTCCAAATTCTTGTGTTTAGCTTGTTTATCCTTACAAACTGACATGTCATCAAATTCTGAAAACAAAATGCATAAAATCCATAGACAAACATCAAGAAACAAAGTTCCAAACTTTAGATTATATGTTTTCCTTCCTTGGTAAGGTCATACAGATTGGTTAGATAGTACATCTGGTCTAGAATGACTTGTATGGTCTTGGACCGAACATGTCCTCCAAATTTTCTTTCAAATTCATATATTTTGTTGGGTCTTATAATCTCTCTAGGTCATCCTTTCATCGATAAATCATCTATGTAAACCCTATATAAGTCAATTAAACACTACCTTATTTGCTAACCTAGAAATTTTATGGCACTACATTGATACACTCACTTCCATTACACTTGCAAAAGGCACCAAGGATCCCTAAATCTCACAATATCACATCTACGGTCATTAAGGTAAATAATATATATAGGTGTTTGAAGCTCCTTACCAAGTCAAGACAACAATATGTCTCATCTAGAAGAACTCAAACATCCCTTCCCCAAGTATCTTAGTAAGAGTAAACTCAATTCAAGCATGGTCAAATGATGGTTGTCAAATCTAGTTACATTCTTTAGATATCACATGATAGGTGGAGAATGACCATGTGTTTTGAGGCCCCTTCAAAGTATTGTCCAACTATCAGTAAGTGCACCGAGGGTACCCACAACCTAACTAATGTTTATTTTGCAAAGGGACTTCTCATACTATGGATAGGGTTTGAGATGATGATTATAGTATTAAGAGAGATTTGCATGATGATCACAAACTAAGGTTTGCCAATAATACAAAGGTTTAGACAAATGACAGTGTTATAAATTTACAGATTCCATATACAAAAAAATTCTAAGATCATAAATGAGGTGTAGCACCATATGGTACGGTCTTGGAAGAGTTGTACGGACTCCATCCTAACTCAGTTTCTAATGGAAGCCTCCAGAATGAAGTTTTTTTCAAGTCTTTATCTCCCTATTTTTGTAGTGCATCTTCTCATAATCTTCCAAAATCACATGTAATCAATTAAGTAAACTCATTTCTTTGTGTTTTTGATTTTTTATCTATTATCCATTTTTACTCCTAGAAAAAAATGGACAACTTGAAAAAAAACTGGACTTGAGCAGTTGACGGGGCTTCATGGATAATCTGGAGAAAAGAAGGTAAAATTATATGTTTTAGAACACTTGTAGTTGATTTTTTGGGCATTCCAAATTATTTGGTATAATTAACATTAATTTCTTTATACAATGCAAAATGCTCCAAATATTCCAAGAGGAAGAAATAATCTATAAAATACCAAAAGGAAGTATCATAACCCTAAAAAAGAAAGATGCAAATGAATGAGTCAGTCTGACCTCAGCTGCCACAACAATGGGAATTACTAATTGAGTGCTTCACTACATTTTAGAACCGGATGTAGTTCTGGTGAGTATCTGCATGTCATGCCCTAGGTTCTCTTATATCAGTCGCACTTTGTGAAATAATGAGTAGTAGTTAAATGTAGAAAATGTAATAGAATGTGTGCATGAACTAGAATAGAATTCCCCCCTAATGAAGTGTGATGCAAATGCTCTAGCTTATGCCTTGATGATGGATTTATGTGTATTCCAATGTAATAGATGGATGCAACTATAAATGAGTGATAGATAATAGATGATGTTAGGTCCCTCATTATGGTCTCATAAATTTATATTTATAGGGTTCTCTTTCTCTAATTCTGTAATTAACCCTGAAAAGGATGACCACCAAAAAGATAAAGATGAAAAAATGGCTAGAAGATGCCCAAAAAGTTGTGGGAAAGTGCTAGAAGGAACGGGGCGCCCATAGGTGCAACCAGGATGCCCTAGTACTAGATCTAGGTGCCCAAACCAAGGCTAAAATAATGTGGAATCTCAGAAAATGGCTGGGAATATGGTTGTGATAGGTTGCAAAGGATGAAATAAAATAAAAAAGATGGACTAAAAGGATGGGGTTTAATTAGTACTTTATTCAATCGAGAACCTTCTAAATAGTAGTAGGAAAACCAGGATAAATAAATGTCTAAAGTTCATGATTTTGTGACTACATTTTCCCCCCACTTTATGTTGGTGAGTGGAAAGCTCAGTAACATAAAGTTGATAGATATGCGTACCTTATGTCCATGAAGAGTATAATAGAAATGTATTGAAGGACTAGAAAAAAGTGTGAAATGATAAAAAGATGGAGGAGCGTGGAAACTATAGATGAAAAATGTGTAAAGAAAAAGTGATGAGAGTGAACTTAGGGTGGAATGTGTGTGTGTAGTTTGCCACAGTGTGTAGTGTACATGTATGGTTAGTAAAGCATGTGTACTGCCATAGAATGTTGTTTTTATTGCCCCCATTTGAATTCTTGTTTCTCATACGGCCGAGCTTGTAAGGAGAAAAGGATCAAGTAGTCAAATATGTATGTATGTAAGTGTAAAAACACTATGTAAAAGATGCATATGTATGAAAAGTATGTAAAATATGCAAATGTAAATGTGAATGTAAATGGAACATATGCACCTGATCCATGTCGAGAAAGAGTGTAGAAGGATATCTTGTACTACAAGTTTTTGGGGTGATCTCGCCATACGCTGAAGAAGTGTATGGAGGAAATGCTCTGTGTCCTCCAAGATCTAACTACTTCCCTAAACTGTGTGTAGAGATATCTGTATTGTCCTAGCCGAATTAGCGTAGAGAGGCACACCCACTGTAACCTCCAAGCCTATAACTGCTTCCTAGAAATTCTAAGGACATCATATCCTGTAAAAAGCCATTGTGTATGAGGTTTGTATACTGGTTTAAACCCACTCATTGTATGTAACCCACAATGTGAAGGGTAGAAAGTACACTAAATTGAACTGATGTAAATGTGTTATTTTAGTATCTAAAACCCCCAAATGAGGACCCCCTCATTGGGGGGCGTATGCAACGTCGCTGATAGGAGACATGCATCCCCAAAAGAGGGCCAACCACATGTACGCTATAACCCTGAAAAGTTTTTGGTAGAAACCAAGAAACAAATGCACAAACAAGAAGGCTAGCCATAGACATAAATAGTGTAAACAAAAAAGTATGCATGCATATGGAAAATAGTGTGTAGTCCTTACTCAAACAGTGTATAAGCTACCAAGAAAAGTAATGTAAACATGCAAGAAGAAAAGTAAGTTAGCCAAAGTAAAAAAGAATTTTGCAAACATGGGACATCACTCATGATATTGCAAGACACGTACCAGGCCATCAATGAACACAAAAAACAAATAAGTGTGCACACCAAACATAGGGCAAATACCACAAAAAATAGCAAGCAAAACAATGTAATCAGACAAGTATGGAAACCAATATCCCTATATAAAAAATGTTGCACATGAAGCACCTGTTAGCATGTTAGAAAGATAACTAGTATGTCAAAAGCATGTATAAGCAAGTAATGTAAAGTTCTAAGTACAAAATGAAATAATAGCACCTAGAAGAGACGAATGTGTGGATGCAACCCAGTGACCAGTGTAGGAAAGGTAGAAGATGAGAATCCCTGTTTATGTGTAAGAGAACTCTATCTGCGATCACAACTAGAAGAATGTGTGAATGTGCATGTGTGTATGATATAGATAAATGACATACAAGTAAGCTAAAAACTAGCATGTGTAATAAAGTGATCATGAACAAGAAAAAGTAAGCAAGAGTATAAGCAACCATAATATGCAACATGTTGTGGATGGATGGAATGGAATACAAGATGGAATGATAGGATCCGCATGCCCCTAGAGTGAATGGAAATGTATGCATTGAGGTTCATTTTGTTTTCCCCCCCTCAAAAGTCAAGAATGAACCATAAACCATGAGAGTGTAGCATCGAAGGAAATGGTTGAGTAGGATGTGTAATGTATCCCTAAGTGTAACACACTATAATGAATGTGTAAGGATGTAGGTAATGATGAGGTGTAGGTCGACTAGAAAATGATAGAATAGGTGTACAAATCCTTATATCCTAAAGCATATATCAACTACTAAGATGAATAGTAAGAGTGATTGATTTATCCTAAGATGTATATCACTATAAGATGAATAGATGATGTGATGATTTAGCACTAAGCGTATATCACTAACCTAAAATGTAAGGAGGGTGAAAGGTGATGTAATCCTAAAGTTGTAGACCACTAGAAAATGATATAATAGGTGACGATTTATGGCCTAAATACTATATGTGTCATCTATGAGATGAATAGTAGGGAATGGTGATGTAACCTAAGGTGTATACCACTGCAAAAAGATAGAATAGGTGAAGATTTAGCCTAAAAGCGTATGTCACTAGCCTAAGAAATGTTGCATGTGGTGAAAGGTCAAGTAGTAAATGTGTAAGAGTCCATTTGATTTGTAAACCCTTGGCAGTATTCAAGTATGGACTGAGGAACTAAAATGTGCATCATCGGGTGCTCTTATAGTGCGTAGAAGAAAATATAGTGTATGTAGTGATAGAAGGACCATATCATGAATGTTTATGTATGTATGTGTAATGTATAAATATGATGCGTAAAATTCCATGTGGTATGGGTAGGATGTAATATGGAAAATAGGAAGTGTAATGTGTATAGTCATATAGTAATTCAATATAGAGTATAACGTGTAATGTGTAATATGTAAGAGGGTATAGTATGTAGAATGCAATGCGATGTGTAATTATGTATGGCGTATTTATAGAACAAAATGGATGTAGATAGAAATAATGTAGGATCATAATGATGAAGACTAGTGTAATGATAGTGTGAAACTGTGCCATATGTGAATGATGACTATGTATGATAAGTAGGATGTGTGAATACGGGTGACAATGTGTAAAATGACTAGCCTGATAGATAAAATGTAAAAGGTTATATATGATGTATGTATGTGTAATCATAATGTGTCATGAAGTGCAATGTGTAATGGATATGGTGCAGTGTGTGGGGTTTAAATGTAGTACGTAATCCCTCAACATTCAAGTGTGAATCGAAGCACAAGAGTGTGTCATTGAGTAATGAATCTAGAATATATGATAAGTATGCCAACGAAAGTGTGTGAAAATGAATCTAAGGAAAAATGTATTATGACTAAGAAGAATGGGGAGGGGGGAAAGTGAAGTACTATGCCCCCCAAGTGTGTGTGCCCAAAAAGATCATGTAAATTCATCGAGAAGATCATCATCCTCTAGGGTCAAAGTCATATGGATAAGCATTGGTGACCTGGTAAGCAATAATGTCTGGTTGATCATGCAATGAGCCATTAATGTGTAAGTTGTACATGCCCATAACATACTCCTCATCGGTGAATGGAGGAAGTGGGTAGCTCATGTGCATACCAATTGAGTGAGATTTTGCGAATAGCCAAGAAAATAACTATTGTAAATAAAAACACTGACCGAAGGGCATAGGAAATGAAATGTCTATATGACTAGAATCTAATGTGCCTCCAATATAAGTAAGCCAAGATTCCCCTAATGTGAGTGGAGAAGAATGAGGGGTTTGTGATAAGTAGACCATAAGATGAAATACTCGCAAACCATAAGCAATAGTAATGGTGATGAAGCCATAGTAGAGATGAGGTTCATGAGTGGAAGGATGAAGATCCTAAAAAGAAAAACCCAAGATGAGCTAGACCATCATGGGAACAAATAGTGACATCGCATGTAGGATCAAATGGAATGTGTTCCCAATATTGAGTTATTCATGAAAAGTGTGTAAGTGAATAGTGGGCATGCTAAGGTAGGTGGTGCAGGTGAAGGTGAATGTGATAGAGTGACATCCATAGACTAGACAAGCCCCTATAAGTAATCATAATAGTAGGAGTAGAAGGTGGCATAGAAGAAACTACATCTATCACACAAATGGTACCATCAAGTGGGTGGTAAGTGAGGTAGTTCAGACCATAGGTTGGGGATCATCGATAGTATTAGTATCTGGAATAGGAACAACTGGTATTAGGAGCATAATCACAATATTAGAATGGTCACAGTAATGAGGAATAATATGTTCAATGCCATCATGAAGGAATTTAACACAATTATGTACAGTAGATGTGAATGGCTTACATGACATGAAGCCATGGCCTTGCTGAGCAGATAATTATAAGAGACTGGGAAATCAATGACCAAAGAATATAGTGTGGATAGTTTTTTGGGCCAAAGGTAATGGGTATTGTAATGTGACCAACACATGGATGGACAAAACCATCATAAGCATGCAATGAAATACTAGATGGACTAACATCACGAGCGTAAGAGTTCCTAAAACTTCAAGGAATGACATAGGACATAAGTTGAGCTCAAGATCTATTATCAATTAAGGTGTTCTTGATACACCTACATTTTAAATATGAAAAATAATATGCAAAGGTGGGTCATTAGTCAAAAGTATCAACATCATCCTGAGGAATAGATGGGAAAGTAATATGGTAAGAGAATGCATCTGTAAAAGGTGTTATAGACTATATCGGGATGGGTGTTTTCAGGAATTGGAGTAATTGAGTAAAAGATTGATGATTTTAGCTCATAATTCTGGATGGAGAAGAAAAAATTCATGAATGGAGATATCCATGATGAAGAAACCCTAATAATAATGAGGATCCTAGGAGTATGTAGGTTGAATTCGGGTTCACAAAAATGATTAACTAAAATGAACTAAACTAGGTAGTACATAAATAGTTAATCTAAGCTATGAAAAATTGTACTAAAGTAAATAAATGTAGTAAATAAGTATGCTAATGATCTAAGAAAATATGTAAAATGAAATAATAAACCCTAATGTTTAAGAGAGAGAAGGAAAGAACTCAACTGATAACAGATGCTTGTCAAACAGTTTCACTTAGAAGTAAGTAGATAAATCAGAAGCATGAGTAACTATGTTAGGGTCTTACAGAGGACAAATCTATGTGATATGGCTAGAATGAAGTGTCTAGCAGAGGGTTGGGGCACCCACAAGTGCTCTGGTAAGAAAAACAGGCACCCTAGCCTGGGAAAAAGGTCTGGAACTAGTCTTCATAGGTCCTGGAGATTTTTGATATACCTTCCTTGTTTGTCGCATTAGTTTCTCCCGTACTGCGCCGAATGCTCCAAATATTCCAAGAGGAAGAAATAATCTGACAAAAGACCAAAAGGAAGTATCAAAACCCTAAAAAAAGTAAATATGCAAATGAATGGGTCAGACTGACCTCAGCTGCCACAACAAGTGGGCTTACTAACTGAGTGTTGCACTACATTTTGGACCCGGATGTAGTTTTGGTGAGTGTGTGCATGTCGTGCTCTAGGTACTCTTGTGTCATTTACACTTTGTGAAATAAAGAGCAATAGCTAAATGTAGAAAATGTAATAGAATGTGTGCATGGAATATAATAAAATCCCCCCTATGAAGTGTGATGTAGATGTCCTAGCTTGTGCCTTGATGATGGAGCTATGTGGATGTCAATGCAATAGATGGATGCAACTCTAGATGAGTGATAGATAGTAGATGATGTATAGGTCCCTCATTATTGTCTCATAACTTTATATTTATAGGGTTCTCTTTTTCTAATTTTGTAATTAACCCCGAAAAGGCCAACCACCAAAAAGATAAAGATGTAAAATGACTAGAAGAGACCCAAAAAGTGGCAGGAAAGTGCTAGAAGGATCAGGGCACCCCTAGGTAGGACCAGGGCACCCATTGAGCGCCCCATTACTAAATATGGGCACCCCAACTGAGGCTAAAATAATGTAGAATGTCAAAAAATTGATGGGCATATGGGTGCGATAGGTCACAAATTATGAAATAAAATAAACAAGATGGCCAAAAGGATGGGGATTAATTAGTACTGTTCTTCACTCAAGAACCTTATAAATAGTAGTATGAGATCGAGATGAATAAATGTGTAGAGTACATGATTTTTCTGACTACAACATAAGTAATGCTACCCCATAGACCCGATTGGCCACATATTCCTCCTAGGTGTAGCAAATTCTATGAAATTAGAATTTTTGGAAATGTCTCTCAATACTTTACATCATGAAATCATACAAAATGGGATGTATGTGGAGTTGGTGGGAAAAATATGAAGAAATCATCTCCAACATCCAAAAGCATAGTCTCAGGTAGTTGAAATGCATTAATGGAAGCATATAGACATTCTCTTCTCTAGCATGCAAAGGGGAATTTCAAGAATCCATCTCTGTCTTCTCCATCTTTTTCTATATATTGTAAACTTATCATTTTGAGAAGTATGGGAGGGGATATTCTATGATGTTGGGAAACTCTTGCGAATTTGTTTCTCAATGTCTAGGAGGTACAAGCCTTCTCATGGGCATGGTAAGTGTTCCAATGCCTCTGTGCATCACATGTAATAGACTGTGCAACTTTTGAAGCAATAAAATATTTTTTTTATGGTTTTTCTTCAACCCTTTCCCATGTTTTATTATGCTTCCCTTGCTTCTCCATTTGATGTTGCATTATGTACATGCTTTGTTCATTTACAGGTCTATTTGTTTGTGTTTCATGGAGTGAATAAGGTGAATGAAGATGTGGGTATTTGTTAGAGCTGTTTGGCCTCTCTACTCCATTTCCTTATCCTTTCTCCCTCATCATGGTATTTCCATCCCATTTTTTTGGTGTTATCACCTCTTTTAGTGTAGGATTTATTTTCATGCATCTCTCTAGCCCTCTCTCTCTCTGGTCCTTTAGAATGGTTAGTTTAGGTTTAGTTAGCTGCATTTCCTTCTTAGGAGTAATTTAGCATTAGGATTAGGTAGAGGAACCCTCCTTCTCTGGAGGTCCATCTCAAGTAGCAAGTCCCACATCTTGAGAGATGGTCCAATGTTACCTAGTGATACTGATAGCGTATGCACACACACATGAAAAATCAGAGGGTGCTGTAATTTGGTGATAAAAGTTTTGGCACACATGGTGGCACAAGATTGAAGAGATTTTACATCTTCATACCGGTAAGATTTATGTGTTATTGATGGTATTCAGCCTTTGGAGGTATCTTTTCACCACATCTAGTGACTCCACTGATTCAAATAACCCATTATCTCAATTGTAAAATGTTTTCTTTGTTCTTCCATTCATTTTAATGTCTGAGCCATCTCAGTCATGTCTCTCCAAGGAGATTTTCCATTCCCTCATTTCAATTCCAATCCACTCCATTTATAGCAGTGTAATGTTATCCCCAAAACAACCTTGAAAAATGTGCCCATTTTCTATGGAAATGGATGTCAATCCCCTATTGATCACATTAAAGATATTGCAAACCATTGTTCCATTCATGATGCTAAATAAGAGAATTTGTGCCTTAGAATTATGGTTTCACCATTCAAAGGAAAAGCAAAAGAGTGGTACAACAATTTGGCTTAGTAATCCATTTCTTCATGGAATCAGCTGGGAAAATAATTACAAAACCAGTTCAAGGAAGATGCAGATGTCATCTTCCTCATGAAACATCTCAAAAAAAAATACACCAGGATCCAATGGATTTTATTCCTGATTTCAACATCAGATTCACAAGGACCTGTCACAGAATTCCTCAAGAATACAAACCCTCACAAGGTATGGTATTCTTGTATGATTTGAGGTCCTTTTATGTTGATTTAGTTGTATTGATTCAATCCTTATGGGGGTAATAATATTCCTCGAGATATTTCCATTGCACCCCAAGCTGAGAAGATACTCATTCAAGATGGAAAAATAAAACCCATGCCCATTGGTGTAATTCTTCCCTCTCCACCTCAAATTATTCCTTACCCTTGTGAAAATAAAGAAAAATACATCATTCCTTACCGAAATCAAGAAGCTCCTTTACTTCCCTATCCTTCATTTGATTTTTCACAAGTTTGTTATGCCAAAAGCATTCCCTAAAATTTGCAAAATTCCCTCCCATCTCCACCCAAGGCACTACCCAACTTCACCAAACCTTGCACTAATGTTTCCAAAAGTTGTGGTATCTCAAATGTTGTCCCTAGCTTCTACCTAACCCTTACTAGATAGAGTTATCCTTTAAGGTTAGTAGAAAGGAATTTTTTTTTATGATTTTGGGGAGAAGGAGTAGCCCTTAAACACTCGAAACAACAAAACTTTAAGAAAAACCATGCAGTTGTTTCAGAGACAACATATCAAAAGAGTGGGGAGCATGTTTTGGAGGGTCACTTGGCTTCTCCAAGTGGCCGAATCAGGCATTTTGGGCATCAAACATCTCTGCCCAAGCATGTAGAAAATCAGTAGCTCCTATTCTATACCTCCTCTCCTACCAATCCTACCAAGGATTGAAATTTTTATTAGTGGATGATTTGTATGATTCATATCGGGAGAATGACAATGTGAAAACTATGCACAAAGAGGAGCTGATTATCAAGATAGTAGGAATGTGTAAAGGAAAATCAAATCAACATGGTTAGGGAAGAAGATAAAGTGTTTTTTGAAAACTATTGACACCAAAGGCCTTGAGGAAGAATATATTCAAAGTGAGCAAGGTGTTTAAAAGGAATGTAATGATCCTCATTACTTTACATGTATAGAGTTTGCTGCTCTTTTGATGGAGGATCAGAGTGACATAGAGGATGAAGATGAAGTAAATAAACATCCAAAAATGGAAACAAAGTTGTTTACGGAAGAAAAACTAGATTCAAATCAGCTGGAAAAAAACTTCATTCATGAAGAGGAAGGTGTCTCAACCAACTCCATTCTTGGATTCACTTGCAAAGAAGATGGACAAATTAAAAGGATCATTCCTTACCCAATCAAATATCTAGCTAGCTTAGAGCCACAAAGGGAGTTACAACAAGTCATACTTACTTCAGAGGATGAGGAAGAGCTTCGGTGTACCAAAGGTCAGCTACAACACCTCCAACCAAGTACATAACAACTAAAGGAGGTATTGTTTTTTTGTTGTTGATAATTTGATGCATAGGGTGAGAAACCAACTTTATAACAGTTTTTCACTCTTTTTTTAAGGCCATGTTCAGTGTCAAATCAAACACATGGTCCTCAATTTGTGAGAAAAGGTAACTACTTCTCATAACCTATTGCAGGTTTTGTTTAGCTTCCTTTTTTCTTTGGTTAGAGTAGAGTAGGTAGGTTTTCTTTCAAAAAAAGAAGTGCTCGTGCACACTTTGCATGTTTCACTTGAGACATGTATGATATTTCTCTTTGTACATAGTTTTTGTGGTGTTTTGTTTCTCTTACAAAATTCATTGGAGGCAATGTTCATAGGGAAATTAGTTCTTTCAAACAGTTCCAAGTGCATCCATAAAATCCTTATGTGATCCAAATATTTGTAATGTTTCATACTTTCCAAGAAATATCTAGTCCAGGTTCTTCATACTTGGCATAAATCATATTTTAGGATAGTTTTCAACGAGTAATCTTCATCCCATTAGATCATTTGTATGGGAAAGGGTGAAATTTCAGATTCAGAATAATTCTCCCACTCACATAAATATTATTTAGAATATTTTTTTATGATGTGATTGATCAATTTGAGAAAGCTTCAGATCAGCTCTGGGTTCAAGCAATGATTCGAACGATTCAGAGGTGAGATTCAAGGTTTCATATCAGTTTTCATGTTTACAAGGATGACTCCAATGGATGTCTCAAGGCCACTAATTAACTCATCTAGCAATCAAATATCCCCATTAGTCACCAAAGTGTTATCCATTTTACCCCTAGAAAAAATGGACAACTAAGAAAAAATTGGACTTGAGTATTTGACGGGACTTCACAGAGAATCTGGAGAAAAGCAAGGTAAAATTCTATGTTTTGGAACACTCTTAGTTGATTTCGGGGCATTTGAAATTATTTTGTGTAATTCCCTTTCTTCTAGGCTTCAAAAGGTTTGTACTTATCCAATTTGAGCAAAAATGAATAAAAATTGGATAAAATTGGCTTTAGGGTGTTTCATTCCATTTTTTCTAAATCCCTAGCTCAAGGAAAATCAAGAAAAGTTAGAAAATTTAGAAAAAAGTGGGGAAAAGGGCTCATTTTTAGTGTATTGCAGCAAATTCGGGTCCAGGAGGAACACAGGGTACAAAGGTCTTTAGGTCACTAGTTCTTTGGGTGATCAAAAAAGCCCACAATACATTGGTTTGGGGCGACTTCTTTATTGTGTGGGTCAGAGGTGATGTACAGGTATAAAGGGCCCATGAGGACGTGCTCTCCAAAAGGGTCGAGCTCCCACAATACAAACAGATGTGGGGATATGGGGAGTTCAAAGCACAAATTCCCATGGGGAGTTTGTTCCCCATGGGAACAAGTTCTCTACATTAAGTTAGAACCCGCAGTTTAAAAGCGACTATGGAGAGATAAGTGGGCTCGACGAGCTCATGACCGAGCTACTTGGTGAGCTAAGTAAAGGTGCCCCTAAACCCTGTGAAGCAAGTTGAAGTAATGCACCCCCAAGAACTTGATGAACAAGGAAAAAGGAAGGTGGTGTTGCAGGGATTCAAGGGGTGTCAACTTGAAGTAAGTGGGGCTAACAAATCCAAGTAAAGCAATAGTAAAAAATCCTTGGACCAAAGGCCAAATCAGTAGTGTTACGGAAATACGATGGACCACTACTTGAAAGTAAATCAGGTCCAAAAATCTGCCTAAAATAAATAAATGAAGTAATTGGGGGTCAAGATTTCGCAATGAAGGAAAAAAGAAGTAATGTTACCTTGTAGACCTGATTGGCCACATCTTCCTCCCAGGTGTTACCAAATTCTATGAAATTAGACTTTTTGGCAATGTCTCTCAACACTCTACATCATGAAATCATAGAAAATGGGAATTAGGTGGAGTTGGTGGGAAAAACATGAAGAAAAACATCTCCAACATCCAAAAGCATAGTCCTGTGTAGTTGAAATGCATTAATGGAAGTGTATGGGAATTCTCTTCTCTAACACGCAAAGGGGAATTTCAAGAATTCATCTCTCTCTCTCTCTCTCTCTCTTTCTCTCTCTCTCTCTCTCTCTCTCTCTCTCTCTCTCTCTCTCCATCTTCTTCTATATATTGTAAACTTCTCATTTTGAGAAGTATGGGAGGGGATATTCTAGGATGTGGGGAAACTCTTGTAAATTTGTTTCTCAATGCCTACGAGGTGCAAGCCTTCTCATTGGCCTGATAAGTGTTCTAATGCCTCTGTACATCACATGTAATGGATTGTGTAAATTTTTAAGCAATAAAATATCTGTTTTATGGTGTTTCTTCAACCCTTGCTAATGTTTTATTGTATTTCCATTTCCTCTCCATTTTTTGTTGCATTATGCACATCATTTGTTCATTTGCAGGTCTATTTGTTTGTATTTTATGGAGTGCAGAAGGTAAATGAAGATCTGTGTCTGTGTCACATCTATTATGCTTCTCTCTACTCCATTTCCTTCTCCTTTCTCCCTCATCAGGGTATTTCCATCCCCTTTTTCTAGTGTTATCACCTCTTTTAGTGTAGGATTTATTTTCATGCATTTCTCTAACCCTCTCTCTCTCTCCATGGTCCCTTGGAATGGCTAGTTTAGGTTTAGTTAGATGTATTTCCTTCTTAGGAGTAGTTTAGCATTAGGATTAGGTAGAGGAACCAACCTTCTCTAGAGGTCCATCTCAAGTAGCAAGTCCCACAACTCGAGAGATGGTCCAATGTTACCTAGTTACACTGATAGCTCATGCACACACACATGACAAATCAGAGGGTGTTGTAATTTGGTGATAATAGTATCTTATATAGAATTTTAATTACAAGTATAAAAGTGTAATTATGTGGTAATTAATGTTGGAAGTTAATTATTTATAATAATGACCTATTGCTAAACCCTTACATCATTTAGTACATTATTTCACTCAAATCAATTAGATTTCATGTTAAATATAATTACGATGTAAACATTTACAAGTCAAATTTCAATATTTATTGAATCAAAACTACGTGATGATGTCATTTTAAAATAAAAATCCATTCTCCATATTTGGAGAGAACCATCAGTCACATTAAGTGTATTTAATCCAAATGCTTTAAATTGGAGTCCAAAATTCATGGATGTGTACTTGAAATTTGAAAATTCAAAAATTGTAAGCCTCGCCATCATATTAACAAACATAATTAAATGACACCTTCGAATTTAAATTTTCCCAATGATTTGACTAGATGAACAATTCAATCCATTTGAGCACATGAGAGCCAATAAAATTCAAGTGAACAAATCACAATAAATTATTTTTAAAAATATCCCAGTTACAAACATTTTATAATACATTGGTAGGATTTGGAGTTGAATTTTAGTAGAGAAAGAGTATAAATTAACCATTGTAGGTAAGCCATCAATATTGTATTTTGGTTTCTAATCTTGTTTGTACTAATTTTTAAATATTGTAAATGCCATAATGTTATTACTATTGTAAATATGGTTAGAAGGTTTATTGTAATTTCCATAATACAGTCAAAGATTTGTAATGCTTTAATATTACAATTATGGTTTAAGGTTTAGTTTAAATACTATAAATTTCATAATGCATTCAAATCTCTATATTTTTTGTTAACTTTGTACCCACTTTGTTTCCTTATATGTTGCAAGTACATTATAGAGGTTCTTTTGGTTATTTTAAGTTATAAAACTAAAACTCTTGCAAGTATTTCTACTTTGTTATTTTTAGCTTAAATTATAGGATATTTAAGCTAAAAATATCAAAGTGGAAGGATATCTATAATACAAATTTATATGTAGAAACTACTAAAGTGGAAAGAGAATCATGAAATAGTGTAAAATACATCATTTAGTTTTAAGAAACAATGATAACTCTTTTACGTCACAAAGAAAATTTGAATGTAAAAAATACCTCACTTCTAACATTTTATTTTTAATCATTCACCTCTTTCCATTTTCATCTTTCAAATTTATGAGATTTATATAAAATATGTAGCTTTTTTGATTGAGGTGAAAATTATTAGATTAATATTGCATTACATCTATTAACACTTTACTAGTTTTTGCTTATAAAGCCTAGTGCACAAATGTTTTTGTTGAATGAAAATAGAACTCACTCCTAACATTTTATTTCAATCATGGACCTATTTCCATTTTCAACACACTATATTTTCATAAAATACAATAATTATGTGTGTGTGTGTGTGTGTGTGTGTGTGTGTGTGTGTGTGTGTGTGTGTGTGTGTACATACATACATACATACATACATACATACATACATACATACATACATACATACATACATACATAGATATATATATATATATATATATATATATATATATATATATATATATATATATATATATGGCACCTAAAAATGCAAAAAGAAACACATCAAAAATATGTAAAATTATTTATTGTTGCATACATCACATTTAATGCAGCTTCCAGAACCAACCATCCACATTCCATCACCGATAATTGTGAAGCAAATGTCATAGCATACCATTTTAATATTGTTTTACCTACTCCTTTGCAACCACTTTTGCTTCATTATTATCTGATGTTTGTTCGTTCCAAAGGTGTAGTTAGTTATTTTGAATTGCGTGATTGGAATAAAATGTTAGAAACGAGGTCTTTTTCACACCACTAAAACCTATTACTATAAAGTAACACTTTGGTCATGCCATCTCGATTTTCGCAACACAATGTTTAGATGTTTTTATTTGCACCCAAATAGTTATTTGTTTGTGTAAACTATTTTTTTCGCATATAATTTAAGCGAAAAATATTTCATAGCTTTCATGTAATCTTATACATTTCATAATCATTGAAGTGTGCACATTCTTCTATGCAGGAAATAATTAAATCCCCATATATCATATTTATTTGTTGGGTTATTAGTATTTTGATTTTCTGGAATATTGGAGCATATTTGAAATGCATGATTGAAATATAATTTTTGAAATGAGGTTTTCTATATTTGGGTTAAACCCCATTTTGTAGGTGTTGTTTGTTTTGAGTTGCATGATTGAGTTAAAAAGTTAGAAATGAAGCTTGTTATCTCAAGGATAAAACCCAAAACTATGAACCGAATTCATTGTCTTTCCATTTCAGTATTGGTTTCATTTCTTCTTTGCACCACTTTGTATTCAACTTAGAGCTTTTGGTTCACACAGATTGCAGTATTTGAATATGCTATATTAACTTAAATCTTTTAACTCTTTCCACTTTACTAGAATCTACTTATATTTCCCAGTGCAAAGATGTTTTTTATCTATTCTAAATGAGGAATAATTACTTTTTTGCAAGGATGCTTATGTACCTATTTCGAACAAGGAATAGTGACTATTTTGCATAGATTTCTTGTGAACTCATAAATTGCATAAAATTTTAAGTGAAATTTCTTACATAGCTTACCCAAGAGCTTATAAATTGCATAAAATTTGAATCATATGCATTTTTCTAAGCATGAACTAATTGAACTCCCATATATCAATTTTCTAGTTGTAGGATAATACATGGGAAGAATAAGACATGGTTTGGTAAAGAGAATGCCTTGTACAACAATGAAGAAAAAAGGTGTCAAGTTAGATTGCGTCAAAAATGAAATGGTGGTTAAAGAGGACACAAGTCCCATCAAAATAGAAAGTCAACCAAGTGATGAAGTGAGATGAAATGTTGTTGTGACAAAAAGCCATAAATGGTACATAGTGGAAAAAATTTGTCCTAGATAGTGCCATTAAACATAGCGAAGATAATAACTACCACATTAAAACTGCAATAGATAAGTAGGACATGAAACCTTACACTTTGGCCAATTGGTTGAAAGGGGTTACAATAAAAAATACAAGGCGGCGCCCACAATTTTATCGTAGCAAGAGGAATTAGACCTCATGCAATGGGGAAAGGACTTATCTGAAATGGGGAATGGGATTTAAATCTCAGATATGAAAGAAAACATTTCTCACATATGTGAAATAGGGGCCACCCTTTCATGGATGAAGTTCCTAAAAAGTCATGGTGGAAAGGCTTTACGAATAGACATCCAAATTGTAAATCAAAAGAACTGAATTCTTGGATAGAGATATGGAAGTCATGTTTAGGCCCTCTATTGCTAGTGATTTTTTACGAAAAATTTGAAATAAATTATGAAAAAAACCAATATTGCCCTCATAAAATATGGAATTGTGGTGAAGCAAGATTGCAAGCTGGAAAGAATAATAGAATACGAGTGATTACAAAAAAATGGATCAAGGAGTGTGTCACATTTCATGTCTAAGAGCATAAAATGAATAAATATCTTAGCATGTGTCAATGTATATGGAAAAATTATTCTAAGATTCTACCTTTTCAAAGTAAAAAGGTAGCTGTAAAATTTCATTTTAGGGTGCGAAACAGGGGCATGTATGGCTACATAGAACCATGCATGGATAACGAAAGACTTATTTATAAATTTGCTACATCACTTTTCTATATCTATATTGGTTGGAATTTCACCAAAAAATTGGCATTTTGTCATATTTGATGGTCATGTAAGCTATATAACACTTCCAATAATTGAATAAGATAACGCTCTAGGGATTGAATTACTTACATTGTCATCACACACAAGCCACAAATTTCATCCATTAGATGTAAGAATCATTGTTTCTTGTAACGTATACTTCAAGATTGAGAGAAAATCATATATGAATAAACATCATGGGTTGGATGTTACTAGACAAGAATTGTTCACATTGGATAGATTGGAATTCAAGAGCATGCTAACACCTAACAATATTAAGGGTAGTTTTAGAAGGACATGAGTATAGCCCCTCAACCCATAAGCACTAGAAAATTACATGATTCTAAGTCGTACATTCAATGTACAAGAAGATGAAGAAAATTAAATTAATGCTATAAAAAATATCATGAGGTTGGAAGGGTTTACTA
>CM034153.1:668789338-669226838 GCA_019776745.2 Taxus chinensis | reverse complement strand
ATACATATGTATTACATGGTCTCATTCAATCTCACTAATTTCATCATATACATCCATATGCAACTTTTCAAGTTGAAACTACTAAAGTGGAAGGACTTGCAAGAGTTCCAATCATATAACTTAAACAAATGACCATAACTTCCATGATCTACCATTAACAGATAAGAATGGAAAGGAAGTGGGTGCACAATTAATAGCCAATATAGATATTATAATACATTATGGATTTAAAGTATTTACAGTAAACCTTATTTTCAATATTAAAGCCTTACATATATTTCAATGAAAAAAACCTCACCGCCAGAAGATAAGAACCAAAATTCAGAGGTGTGAAAAAAAACCTTATTTCTAACAGTTTATTTCAATCATGTAACTCAAAAGAACCAACTACTCCTTCAGAAAAAACTATCATTGGGTAAAACTGAAGCCAAATTCAATGTGAATGAGAAGGTAAAGCAATACTAAAATGGTGCGTTAGGACGTTTGCTCCAGAATTATCAGTGATGGAATGTGGGTAGTTATTGATGGCATAGAAACATCCTTGCACTAAGATCTAGAAGTATAAAATAATAAAGGGGAAAGTGTTGTAAGATTCAAGTTATTATAGCATATTCAAAGATTGCAAGCAATGTGAACCAACAACCCATGATTGAAAACATAGTGGGTGAAAAGAAGAAATGAAACAAACATCATTTCAAGATTTTTATTTTAATCATGCATCTCCAATATGCTCCAATATTCTAGAAAACCAAAAGATTGAAAAAACTCAACAAAAAAATATGATACACGGGTTTATAATTAATTTTTTCTTAGAAGAGAGTCCATACTTAAATTTTCATGTAATGTATAAACTCACATGAAATCATTGCAATATTTTTCACTTCAAAATTTATGCAAACCATAAGTTTGAAGGAAATATTTGAAAAATATCCAGTATTCCTCATTTAAAATATGTACAGAAATGTCTTTGCACGAAGACTATAAGAATAAACTATTAAAGTGGAAGGATTTGTAAGATTCAAGTTAATATAACATTTTCAAAGACTACAATCTATGTGAACCAACAACTTTAGATTGAAAACAAAGTGGATGCAAAGAAGAAATAAAAGTAATACTAAAATGGAAGAACAATACATTCGCTTCACAATTGTGGGGTTTATCTTTAAGATGATAGGCCTCATTTCTAACTTTTTTATTTTAATCATGCAACTCAAACATGACCCAAAATTCTAGAAAACCGAAAGACTGCAAAATCTAAGCAAACAAATATGATATATATGTTTTTTAATAATTCATGCTTTGTAGATTGTGCACACTTTAAATTTTATGATCTATATGCTCGCAAATAAGTTATGCAAGATTTTTCACTTAAAATTTATGCCTGAAAAATATTTTACACAAATAAAAATAAATCGGGTGCAAATAAAAACATCTAAACATTATGATAGTGAGACAACAATGGTGGGTTTCATCCCTATGATAGTAAAAAACATTTAGAACATTATATTACAATCATGAAACAAAAATATAACCCTATTACTCGAGAAAACATGAGAAATGAATACCCACAAAAGAAGTCAACACAAACAAAGAACTCTCGGGTGAAAAACAAAACATCTACACGTAGTGATGGTGTGAAAACACGCTCTTATAAATTTTGTTGTCCCTCGTCCCCAGTGGCAACACCTCCATCTCAACCCACAAAGCCTTAGGAAAAAGCCAACATCAAGTAAGAATGAATGAAAATTTGGTGCCTAAATAAAGCAATATTAAAATGGTGTGTTAGGGTGTTTGCTTCATAACTATTGGTGATGGCATGTGGGTGGTTTGTGGTGGTAGCTGCATTAAACACACTGCATTGAATAAACAAGATCTTAAATTTTTATATGGGTTACTTTATGCATTATTTTAGACACCAAATATATTTTTTGGGATAATTTAAATATGAAATTAAGGTATTTTAGCGCACAATTATTGGGTCAAGTAGGAAAAATAGGAAAATTATAGATTTCGTAGGAAAACAAAATTCTTAGAGATACATATTGTTTAAGAAGTCAAAAAAATCACATCTACAGAAATTTGACTTGGTAAACTATATTGACAAATCATTATTTTTGTAAAAAATCATAATTTAGTTGACGTTAGAGACCCATAAATTGGGGAGTCTCAAGGAATGGTCCCTCTCCCCTAATTTATTTAGGTAGATACATAATTAAGGGAAAGATAGTTTTTCTTGGATCAATTAAATTGTTAATGTAAGTTAATTAACTCGGTAATGTAGAAATTGTAGCACTAGAAAGTAGTTTCGTTACAACAAAACATGCGCTAAGAAGATCACTTGCTTATTTATGTTCCAAGTTGTGTAGAATCCAAACGAATGATAATGAAAAATTGAAATAGGAACAAAGCACAAACAGAGGTGGTGAGACCCGACGACACATGATGATGTGAGTGGAAGGTGGGCCCCTCCTTCCCCCAATGGTTTTTTTGGTGTCACAAAATTACATGTGGTATACTCGCATTGAATAATAAAATATATAAAATAAAATTCCATGTTTATTTAATTTAGTAGCAATTATACCATAGATGTGCAATGAAAACTTCAATAAGGAAAATGAGGAAGTAAATGGGATCTACGATGTGAAACAACACATAAACTTTGTAACATTTAGACTTAAAAGTAAGTGTGTACATAATTAGAAAATAATGAAATGGAAAATGCTTCACATTAATTCACATGACATTATTTTCTAACTAAATAAATTAAGTGTGAAGATAAAGATAACTATAAGGATATAAAAAACAAAATTGGTCTATAAGAAGGTTAAATAATATTTATAAATAAATAAAATCTAGCAAGCATGTAGGAGTAAATTTATTTTTATGTATAAAAGTGAAGAATAATTTGTTGAACAATCATAGAAAAAAAGAAAGTAGAGGATAATATGTAAGAGGGGGAAGGTGTCGAGGAAGTTTAAGTGGTTATAGGTAGTTGGAGCAACTGAATGCGAGTTTCTTCTTATTTCCATAGATGAATATAAGGGCCCATAGACATTTTGGAGGCACTATATACGAAGGCCATTGAGGTTTCCAACTCTATTGATTATTGAAAAAGTAAGGCCCTGATGTTTTGTACCTCTGATTCCAATGGTTGCTTTTCCAAAGTCAAACCTTGAGTTTTATGTATTGTGAGAGCTAAAGAAATTTTAGAGGGAGTTTTCTATGATTTCCACATGAAAAAAGGGATGGGGCACAAGTGGAGGGGGTGGTCAACATCCCACTTGGGACTAATTTCTATATGTTGAAATTGATAATGACAAAGAAAGGAAGTGCATGAAGGGAAACACCAACATCATATATGATTGAATCTCAATGAGGCCAATTGTATCGTTAAGAAGTCCAACCACACCCCAAGGTTTGCAATAAGCATAAATTTTTATCTCATAAAAAGAATATTTTTCATCTACGATTGATCTTCTTCAAGATTTCCAAAAGAGTGATGCCTTTCATATTAATAATTCTAGCATGAAACTTAAACATACAACAATCTCAGCATTTCCTTGTTGTGTTGGTGAAAAATGGGGTGATGAAAGGAATTTGTTTTTAATCACTTCATTTATGGTGAACAAATGGGGTGATGAAAGGAAAAAATTTGTTTTTAATTTCTCCATGGGACCAAAAAAATAGTACATGTCTTAGAAAAGGTTTCCCTAATCATGGAAATGAGAGACTTCAACACTATAATAATTTGAATGTATTTGGTGATGTGAAACCTATCTTGGTTCAGAATATTGTTGAAAATTTTTAATTCACAACATGATGACTTTTTGAAATATTCTCCAAAGGATCACCCCATATGTATGCCCTGTATATATTGGTTTATCCTTGATAGGAAGTAGTTTCCCGAGGACACAAATGAGAATGATGGATGTACCCTCAAAGGGGGTTTTAGGTGGGGGGATGCCTCTCAAACGAAAAGGTCAATAAAGGAAACCAATTTGGCCCTAGAAAATGTAATTTTCATCAATTAGAATAGTTTACACATGTTTGAGAGACTCCTGTAGAATTGTTAGCGACCGGCCTTCATGAAATTTCATTTCCTTGAAATGTATCCAAAGGCATATGCATGTATGGTGGATTCAAACTCATGTTAAATAACATTAATGTGAGAAATAAAAAATAGTGGGGAGTTGTTTGCAGTAACAAGGAAGAAATTACATCTTCGAATGACAACTAAATCATATGTTGATATTAACTTTATTTAAGGAACAACAATCTATATATTTGATTAAAGTATTTTCCATAGTATCTACTAAAAAATTTGAATACCTACATAACTTATTAAAATGACAAAAATGTTAACTTAGCAATTAACTATTTCTTTGTTTAGTTTCCAATTATCATTTCAACATGGCACAACGAACCTTAGTGTATTCACACACTATGAACACATATTAATATGAAGGGTAAACATTAATCAACACTTTCTTATCAATATTTTAATTTTCATAGCCATATTACTAATGCACAAAAAAGATTAAAAAAAAACAGTGTCACAAATTACTAAAAACATGGTTAAAAAAGGATTGGTTATCAAATGGGTTGTAGTCCAATTGGTGTGATCATGAGTTGTAAGAGGTGTTGCCTAACCATTGGATCTAGTGGTAAAAATCCCAGGATATACGAATAAACTTGGGATGAGGATGAGATCATACTTTCACGTGACTTTGGCAGAATTAGATACCCCTCTATCCTTGGTTGCTAATCCTAAGATTTATGTGCATAAGTCATTCAAGCTTCCAAATTCAATAGCAAACAAGGGTATTGAAGATGTTATTTCTAAGCATATTAAATCTAGATGTAACCTGCTATTGCATGCCACCATCCAACTGGATTTTCTAGAAGGCTAAATCAGTTTTAAAATGATAGTTAAAATGGCATATGTAGTTACAATGGTATAGGTGTTATGTTTCCTCCCTTAAAATAATGGTGGTACCGATTGCACACAAACGCTTAGTAGAACCCTTAAATATGAGCACACATTAATAAAGAGTAAACATTAACAAACACTTTCTTATCAAGTATTTGAAAATTCACATATGTGTTACTTCAATGATATTTTTATTAAAAAATGTCTCATAGTCGTTATACATCTGCTCCCTCCATAACAACCACCATTGAAATTATTGATGCATTATGAATAATCTAATGTAGAATTATATTATATCTATAGAGGTATATAAATAACACCTCAGTATTTAACTTGGAAAATAATTTTAAAGTAATTATTAATAGATATTTACTAATCTCACAATAATTTTAAAAATAGTTATAACATTTATCATAATTGAAATTATTGATGCAAGTTGTGTAGAATTCAAATGAATGGCAATGAAAAATTGAAATAGGCACAAAGCATAAACGAAGGTGGTGAGACCCGACGACACATGATGAGGTGAGTGGAAGGTGGGCCCCCTCCTTCCCCCAATGGTTTTTTTGGTGTCACACAATTACATGCGGTATACTTGCATTGACTAATAAAATAAAATTGTATGTTTATTTAATTGTTTTAAATACTCAGCAATTGTACCATAGATGTGCAATGAAGACTTCGATAAGAAAAATGAGGAAGTTAAATGGGATCTACAATGTGAAACAACACATAAAATTTGTAACATTTAGACTTAAAAGCAAATGTGTACATAATTAGAAAATAATGAAATGGAAAATTCTTCACATTAATTCATGTGACATTAATTTCTAACTAAATAATTAAGTGTGAAGATCAAAGATAATTATAAGTAAGGATATAAAAAAACAAAATCGGTCTATAAGAAGGTTGAATAATATTTATAAATAAGGCTAAAATATAGCAAGCATGTAGGAGTAAATTTATTTTTATGTATAAAAGTGAAGAATCAATTTGTTGAACAATCATAGAAAAAAGAGAAAGTAGAGGAGAATATGTAAGGAGGGGGAAGGTGTCGAGAAATTTTAAGTGGTTATAGGTAGTTGGAGAAACTGAATGCAAATTTCTTCTTATTTCCATAAATGACTATAAGGGCCTATAGACATTTTGGAGGGTACTATATACGAAGGCCATTGAGGTTTCCAACTCTATTGATTATTGCAAAAGTAAGGCCCTGATGTTTTGTACCTCTGATTCCAATGGTTTCTTTTCCAAATTCAAACCTTGAGTTTTATGTATTGTGAGAGCTAAATAATTTTTAGAGGGAGTTTTCTACGATTTCCATGTGAAAAAAGGGACGGGGGCGCAAGTGGAGGGGGTGGTCAACATTCCACTTGGGACCAATTTCTATATGTTGAAATTGATAATGACAAAAATAGGAAGTGCATGAAGGGAAACACCAACATCACATATGATTGAATCTATAATGAGGTCAATTGTACCTTGTTAAGAAGTCCCATGATACTAAGGATTGTAGGCTTATTGACCAGATCCATGAGGCCATTGATTTTGGTGTGCGCAAAATTAGCCTCGCAAGTAGTTCTAAGGGTGATGATCACCGTTATGAGGAGCACACAGATGGAGGCATGCGTGGAAGGGGATTTCATAGAGGATTCCATGGTCATGGTAATTGAAGAGGAGGAGGAAGTGAGTTCCCATGTGGAACCTGTTTTAATTGTGGGTCTACAGACCACTACAAGCGTGAGTACCCAGACTTATTATAGTGCTCATGGTGCAGGAAGGAGTACAAGTATGAGGAGTGCCCTGAGTTGTTTAAGCGCATGAATCAGTAGAACTAGAAAGAAAATGATGTTGCAATGGTGATCATTAAGAAGGTTGACACACAATGGATTCCATAGGTGACACGTGATGTATACTTGGAACATGTTATGGTAACAACAAGAGCAGAGGCTGCGCGCGCAAAGGAAATTCCACAAAACAATATCCTAGTTTCAAGGGAAGAAGTGGTACATGGGGTTAAGTACCCAGACCTTGCGCATCAAAAGGAGGTATATCAAGAAACCATAGACGTCATTAAGAGTTTACAAGGAGAAATCCAATGTCTAAAGGAGCAGTCTAGGAGGGAGGATCAAAGAAGGAAGGTTGAGGCACAAAAAGATGACCTGGATGAGGTCAAGGAAGTATGTAAAATTCTAAGTCAAGAGAATATTATTCCATTTCTAGGATCATGGTTGAGAGAGAAGGTACCACGCGCCGGAGAAGAGCATGAGAGGCAGGTCTTGCATACAAACATTCCCCCTCACAACCTTGACTATGATAGGGAGATCACGTTAAATGCGACCAAACCCTGGCGCGTTTTCCAGTCATGGATGGATGGCTCCTTAGTAATATCCTCATTGACACAGGCACGAAGGTCAATGTTCTCACCTTAGATGCATGACATTAGATGGGAATACCTATATTACAGCCATCTTCGAATGTATTGTATATGGCAAACAAAGCAAAGGCCATGCCCATCTATGTTTTAAAGGATGCAGCTATCACCATTCAAGGGGCTAAGTTTACTGGGGACTTTGAAGTCTTGGCACTCTCTGAGGCAAACAATTTAACGGCACTACTTGGCCACCCATGGTGCTATAAGAAAAATGTGGATCTTTGGTTCAACAAGGAATACATAGGCTTTGAGAATTAGGAGGAACGATTCATCATATCCCTGGCTGATGGGAAATCAACACCCTATACTGAACCTTTGGGAGAAGAGGTCATGGATAGAATATATGTGTGCTCAACTAGGGACCTAGAGACAATTCATCCCACAGAGGGAGTTATCTAGTTTGAGGATGCTCAGTCCCTAAGTGAAACAAGAAACCATAGATGTCATTCAGATTTTACAAGGAGAAATCCCAAAGGAGCCAGTATAGTGTGTGATAATTGGGCACATGGAACCTATGAGTTAATCAAAAAACATTTGAGAGGATTGGTAATAAAGGTGACAAATGTGTGTACAGTCTAGCTCCTAGGGGGAAAGAAGCTACCTAAGTACTGAGGAGGAGCCTTCCCTGAGGTCTTTATGCAATAGATGGAAGCACGATGGAAGGAGGAAAATGAATGAAGGGGTTAATCATAAAACATTTGATGTTAAGTTATGTCCTACTCATAATTGTTGCATACTAGTGGGCAATGCATCAGGATAATCTCTTGGAATGGCATGAGGTGAGAATTGCCTTCTCTGTAAGGTTTTGTAGGAGCAATGCGCCCATGGCTATAAAATACTACCATGGTAAAGAGACTGCTTCCTTCCATATCCAAACATGTGAGATAGCATGGATGGGAAGCGCAGAAGCATCGGCACCTTCATTATGGGTTCACAAGTTGTATTCCACCCTAGAAGGTTGTGCGCGTGTATAGTACATTCATTCTGAGACATGCCGTCAGACAGGGAATTGGCAAGAGTTAGCAACTGATCTCATTCAAAAATTTGAGTATCAAAGTACAAAACCCTTAGTGGATACGACATTGTAGGTTATTAAGCACCTTACCATTGGGGATAGTGTCATGGTAGAGGATAGGCTACTGGACTTTCTAGGTGAAACTGGATTGGAGGCACGGTTTGAGGACGAAGAAACAAAATAAATACAGTTAGAGCATGCATGTATGTAAAAAGAAAAAGGGAAGATGGTGTATGTTATTGATGGGGAAGAAGAGGAAAACTTGGATGTTGACCATTCTGTAGAGATGCGCGAGGTGGTAAATAGTGTTGATGAACGGGTGTGTGCCTATCATGATCCTTTAAAGATAAAAAAGGTTAACATCGGCTCAGATGAAGAGCCTAAAGAGGCTATCATCAGATATTATTGGTCGGAGAAGGAATTCTCCAAGATCATTGATCTTTTACGTGAGTCTGAGGATTTACTCCCACGTGGGTATCATGAACTCAAAGGTGTCCACCATTTTTTGGGGAAATGAGAATTAAGTTGAAGGAAGGTGCGTGCCTAGTCTGGAAGACACCATACCAAATGAATCCTAACCTATGCGTGAAGGTCAAGGAAGGAATAGATAAGATGATAGCGTCGGGAATCATTAAAGTTGTTGAAGAGTCAGAATGGATAAGTCCAAAGGTAATTATCATCAAGAAGGATGGAAGGATAAGGATATGTGTTAATTACAAGGACCTGAATGCAGTGTGTATCACTGATCCTTTCCCAACCCCATTTACTGAAGAAATCTTAGGAGTGGCAGGATGCAAGGTCTACTCTTTCACAAATGGATTCTTTCGCCATTGAGTGGGGAAGTTTTTCCTAAATTCTCATTTCATTTGGGTTGAAGAATGCGCCTATTGTGTTCTCGCGCATTATGGTACAAGCTTTCTAGGAATTCATCCACAAATTCCTTCAAGTCTACCTAGATGATTGGACAGTATATGGGTTAGTGAAGGACCATTTTGACAACTTAAGGTTGATGTTTGAAAGGTTTTGGCAGTTGAGGATATCCCTCAACATGAAGAAATGTGTCTTTACTACCCCATTTGGAACATTATTGGGGCACATCATATGTAAGGAGGTCCTATTAGTAGATCCCACAAAATTTGCAGTAATTGTGGGATTGAGGGAGCCTACTAGTTAAAGCATAGTGCATGGATTTCTTGGGCATACGGGGTACTATAGGAAGTTCATCAAGGGATATGCCAAGATCATCACACCTTTAGAAGAGTTACTTATACATAAGAGTGCATTTCATTGGGGAGAGGCACAATAGAAGGCATTTGACACTTTGAAGGATAGGCTTGTCACCGTGCCCATCCTAGGTTTCCCTTCTTGGGATAAGCCTTTCCATGTCCATGTGGATGCCTTAGGGACTGCCATTGGAGTAGTGCTTGTACAACCTAGTGAAGGGATTGTTGATCATCCTTTGTGATTTGAAAGTAGGAAATTGACACCAGTAGAGTAGAATTATACTACGACTGAGTGCGAAGCGTTGTCAATGATCTACGTGCTTCATAAATTTAGACAATATTTGTTGGCAACTCCATTTATATTTTACACTGACCATATGGCATTGAAATACTTGGTGAAAAATCATGTTCTACAAGGGCCCATATGTCATTGGGTACTATTATTCCAAGAATTTGAGTTCATGGTGGTTGTCAAACCAGGAAAAAGTAATTCCATACCTGATCATTTATCTAGGATTGATTCAGGGGAGGACACGCAGAGTATTGAAGAGACTATGCTAGACATGCAACTATTTAGGTTATGGCACACGCCCTCAGATTTGGAGGACATCATGGTATACATTAAAATAGCTGTGGTTCCAGACGAAATGAAGCCTTAGAGAAGAAGAAGTTGGCCATACACGTCGCGCCCTACATGCTAATTGGTGGAGACCTATACAAAATGGGTCATGATGAGGTTTTGTGCCGATGCATACTAGAACATGAGCACATTACAATTATGGAAGAGGCACATGATGGGATTACAGGAGGACACTATTCGGGAAATGTAACTGTGCGGAAGATTCTACTCACGAGACTTTTGTGGAAGACCATTTATTAAGATTGCATTGAGTTTTGCAAGGCCTGTGACCATTGCCAGCTCCTTGGTAAACCTGGAAAAAGGGATGAAATGCCCTTGCAAAAAATAGCCAGTGCGGAACCATTTGAGAAATGGGCTATCAAATTTTTTGGACCAATCTCACTAGTGGCACGAAGGATTGGTTCACGGTATATCCTCACTTGCACTGATTATTTAACAAGGTGGGTAGAGGCAAAACCTACAAAGGATTGTATAGTGGCTACCACTGCTATATTTTTATGGGAAAACATAATCATTAGGTATGGATGCCCATTGATTTTTATAAGTGATAGAGGTACACACTTCCTCAATGAAATAGTCAAGATTATGCTATCAGAATTCAAGGTGGCCCATCACAAAACTACTCCCTATCACCCTCAAGCAAATGGAACTGCTGAGGCATTTAACAAAATACTTAGCCACACGTTGACTAAAATATCTGATGTTGGTAGACAGGATTGGGATGACAAAGTATCATTCGTTCTTTGGGCATATAGGACAACCTACAAGAGGTTAAATAAGGCCACAAAATTTCAATTGGTGTTTGGCACAAAGGCTATCCTTCTACCTGAATTCATGTTACCTTCTCTACGTATAACACACACATGAGGATTAGATGATGAAAAAGCATTGGAAGAAAGAATTTACAAGTTAATGCAATTGGATGAGAGATGATCATTAGCCAGGTGGAGCCAGAAAATTGAAAAAGAAAAAAAAGGCATGGCATGATCATCACATTAAGAACAAGAAGTTTGAGGTTAGGAAGATGGTCTTACCGTATGATTCAAAGTTTCTGTGCCATCATGGGAAGTTTAAGGTGTATTGGTTGGGTCCTTACATCATCTCATACATCCTTGATTCAGGCGTGTGCCAGTTGCAAATGATAGATGGGACAAGATTTCTAGAACACTTCAATGGGAGTAGGCTGAAGCCCTACTATAAATAATTCTTCTTGGTGTTTGTAATAAGGCAGTATTGCCAGTTAGTTTAGGATTTTCCTTAATGCATTTTCTTTTCTTGTGTTTCCCTTTCTTGTTGCTATTTTTTGTTACACCTTGGGTTCTGGTAATCCCATTACTTTTTGAAGGTTGTAACTGCATAGAGGACCACGCATCATTTTAGTGTGGGGTAGAGTAAGGTGGAAGATATTGCAAGGTATGAAGTGTCAGGAAGGATTGCATTGGAAAGACCGGTTGAATGGCCCTGTGAAGGAAGTGCATGTAAGGAAAGGAGAAAAAGGATGGTTGGTGTCAGGGTAAGGCTACATTGGGGATCCATGTACAAGAGAGGAAGAAGCGCAAACGTAACACGAGGTAGGAAAGAGAAAAAAAAATCATGACAGAAGAAGTGCCTTTGGCGTTGGTTACACGTGTGTAAGAGTCTCCTGTCAAGATGGATTGGTTGCACGCAAGAAGGTTGGGGAATTTTCTAAGCAAGGTTGGGTGCGTGAGTTAAAGCGTTAAAGTCAGACTTTGTTGAAAAAGTTGTATTAAGTGTTGAAGTACGATGGTAGGTAAGATGGCATTTAATGCTAAAAGTGGGAAAAACTATAAATAGAAGGTTGGGAACTTCATTATTTACTTTTTGAATATGAAGAAGGAATAAATTTTGTGAACTAGGGCTTCCAAAGTTGATCCGTGTGAAGAAAATTGGAGGAATTTAACCGTTAGTGACTAGTTTGGATCTGTAAACCGGGAGGGAAGTAATTCACAGGTGTGGGAAGAGTTGTGGAGAAGGGTCATCTTGTGAAGGGGATATTCCAGTGAGGGTTTGACAACTAGGGCATGGATTAGAAAGGAGTTTCTCACGAGTTCGAGATCTAAACTTGGAAAGGGTAGAGAAGTAGAGAAAGAGATGTTGAAGTGTAGAGAAAACCTACACAATGACCCAAGAAACCAGCAGTAACACGTAAGAAAGGAAAGGGCAAGGGCAAACAACAAGAGATTACCACAAGTACCAACGAGGAATGATATGTAGAAATGCAATACCCAGATGGGGTTTTTCTCGATATGGAATGGGAATCCCACTTAAGAAAAATGATAGTAAGTGACTATAATCATTACACGAACGCAATTGAAAAGGAAATGGAGCTGGAGTTAGTGTGCCTGACTAACCAGAGATCACCTGAGGGGTTACCAATTTATAGCGACAAAGTCAAGGTGAAGTTAGAGAAGGCAGGATTATTACAACTCTATGAGTTGCCCTACTTTGGAAATCCAGAGTGCCTCTATCAATGGCTAATGTCGTGTGTACATGAAGACCAATTTCACCTCGCGGGGCGCAAGATGCGCATAACCCATCAACTAATTTTAAGATTCAC
This sequence comes from Taxus chinensis, assembly GCA_019776745.2. Lineage (NCBI taxonomy): Eukaryota > Viridiplantae > Streptophyta > Pinopsida > Cupressales > Taxaceae > Taxus > Taxus chinensis. The sequence goes on along the minus strand of CM034153.1, from coordinate 669,214,018 downwards.
AGGCATTATCTATGAGGGAGAAAGCTTAGAGGACAACCTATGTGACAAGGAAGCAATTAAGGAAACAGTGGCCACATATGCGTATAAGAAGGGGTCAATATAATTTGATATCAGGGATATCCAAGACCCAATGATGAGAATGGTCATGCGCCTGGTAACAAAAATAAACGCACAAGAAAGATGGATGCAGGTGAAAAAGTCTTGGTTGAATGTTTGTAGAAGAATATCAGAGGGAACCATCTACAATCTGTTCACATACATTGCTGATGAAATAATCACCAGCGCACAAGAAGGAGACAAGATTCTCTTTGGTAGTGTCCTCTTAACCATTGTGTTCTCATAGATCAGAGTACCAAATGCAACATACAAGTTTGTTTGGGACTACCCAGAGGAAGACCCCTTGCCTACAAAAATATTTGAGAAATACACTTGTGATAGCATGATGCCCATTCATAAGGCACATCTTGAGAAATGGTATACGCGCTTGAGGAATGCGTTCGGGGTAGAATGGAGAATACTGGAACAACTGCCAAAGCTCACAGTAGGAGAAGATGAGTTCATTATATACCAATACTTTTGTATTGGTAGGTTCAAGTTGACTAATGAAAACATGAGCCCGTTGTGCAAGCTCCCATTTTCCTTCACAGCTCAATACTTCCAGGCGGGAGTTAACAGATTCAAGGGGTCCAAGAATTAAAGTTTGACCTTGGAAATTTGGACCGAGACCACAGGGAGATGTGCAGGATGTTGGTCTACCCCAAAAATCACATGTACGTGGAAAAGTACATGTCACATGAAGTCTAAATGGTGAAAACCCTGACTCTGACCATTACAGGGAGGTCCACAGTGCGAGTATACCTTCGCATAAGGCCCAAATTTTAGAAGGGTGCTTATCCTGAAAACATGATAGCTATACCTGAGGAGCTAACAGGTAGGAAGAAGACCATGCCCAGGAAAAAGGAGACAAAAGAAATAAAGAAGAAGGCACCAAGTTCCCAAGATACATAGGCAATAGGCACCCTAGGAACAAACACTAGAACAAGTACTTACATGCGCAGGAAGAGGTCCCTAGTCAAAGAGGAGGTACCAGAACAAGAAAATATTATCGCATAGGATAAATCACCAGAGGAAGAGAAATAAAAGTATCCTATACTTGAATCCCCAGTTAGGAAGAAACATAAGGTGATGAAGGAAACTGACTCGGAGGAAACAAAGAGCTTAGAGAAATACATAGGTGAGAGGGATGACGATAAAGAATATGATTCTGAAGGGGACCAAGAACCACTTGTTTTTAACATGCACGATTCAGAAGAAAAGGGCAGAGAAGAAGAATATGAGTTTCTTTTCGTACAGCGCAAGGGTAGCCAAGAGGAGGAAGGCACCCAAAACATGTAGAGAAGTGAAGAGGTTGGAACACAGGATCAAAAAACTCCAAGACTCATGAAGGAGCAAGTAAATGAGGTAGTAGAAAGAGAAGCAACGAAAATCATTGAAGTCTTGGTAGAATAAGAAGTGGAGCACATTGCTGATATAGTGATGGAAGAAGACAAGGAAGAAAGCATAGGGAAAGATCACGGAAGCACGGGAGGCCCCAGTCTATCGATAAGTGTTCCTAAGGGCATGTGCACAGGGGGAAAGCGCATGGAGATCCAGAGGCAAGGAATGAGATACATTAATGATCCCAACAAGGTGTTACGCGTGTGCTTCCAAAGCACAGTTCCAAAATATCAACTCTTGGTAATGAATTCATTTGATGAAGAAGTTGCATACCCTCGAATGAGGAAGATGCTCTCTTGGGAAATTGATTCCCACATCGACGAGTCAAATTTCGAGGTAAGCCAATGGGCACTAATGAAAAATTCAAAATGAGACAACCCCTTGATAAATGCTCAACAGCTTTCAGATGAGAAGTTATGTAACCACTCAACAAGGTATCAGTTGAGGTTGAAGCTAGGATCTTTGGCAGGAATGATAGGATAAAATTTCTAGAAGAAGAACTAGAAAAGAAGGAGGAAGAGCTAGAAGAGAAGGCCAAGGAATTAAAGCAGAAGGATTTAATTAGCACTCAGCTAAAGTATGAACTTGGGGAAGAAAAGGTAAGGGTGCATAAATTACATAAGAAGGTAGAATCCATCATAGATTTCATTGTTTTAAAGCATCTAGACCTGGCACCACCCGCACAAAAGTATGGATCTTCCCTTGAGTGCCTTGAAGACTTAACACACATCCTCACCATGGAGAGGCAACCTCTAGCATTAGAATCTGCGGAAGAAGTAGCAGTGCGCCTGGAGAAGGAGGATAAGTTAAATGTAGTAGCAATCATGGGTGAATAGAACAAAGTCCTTGCTGATGTAAATATTTTTGCCCATACCACTAAGGCCTCATATGATAGCTACACAGATAGAGATAAAGTGGTGAGTATTCTGGTTGCCAACTATGAAGCAGAGCTTAAAGAGTTCCAAGAAAAGAACAAAGGGAACAGAGCAGAGTGGGATAGAATCCTGGCCGAGGTTGAAAAGAAGTCAAAATATATTGAGGCCCTAATGGGTACAATCAATAACCGGTTAAAGGAGCTATACCCAAAAATTACCAAAAGAATGGATGCGCTTGAGGACGTGGGCAAGGAATTGGAAAAAATTATTGACACTATGAACTCTCAAGGAGATGGACTACATTTTGGGGAGGTAAGCGCCCTAGTCGGCGACCTCTGCCAGAGAGCGTGAAATGAAGTTGATGCATGGAAAAATTTGGAGGCTGACTTGCAAAAATATTTTCCTAGCTTGTTACAATAATCTCATCACTTCCCCATTATTTCTTCTTTCCTAAATTCTTCATCCCCTTATTCTTTTCCCAATACATTAAGTCTTTTGTGATTCTTTATTCATTGGATCTAAGTGTTCCCATAGGTGGAGAACAGGCATAGTGTGGGGTGATGTTGGGCCCCTAAAATATTGACTAAGTCCAAAAAGGCGCATGGGCGCACAAGATTGAAGTTAAGAAATGGGTGTGCAAGGAGAAGGCATGCAAGGCAGGGTTCTAGGATGGTTTTAGAAGGGTCGTGTTACGCATCAATAGACAAGGTCTTGGGACTTATTTGTATTTGGTGTATTGGGTAGAACACAAGAAAAACATAACCCGACTACACATGCGGAGTGGATAAGGTGCTAGCCTAACGACATGTTGGCCTAAGAAGGAATATGCCCTGCGATGGAAGATTCTAGAAGATCATCATGGCAGAGAGTGGAGAGATCAATCCTAGAGGAGCATGCTCCCATGGAGGACCACATCTAGACACTTGGTGATGGATTTGGAGCCTCAGGAAGGATGAGTTGGCACTTCAGATGCTTATAAATACAAGCACCCCACAGAAGAAAAGAGGGAGAGAGATCAATAGAGAGCGGAGCTCTGTAGAAATTCTGCAAGGAGTCATATTGGGTTGGGTAGATGAAATATAGGAGAAGGATGTATCAATGGCTTGGGGTTATAAAATTTCTTTTTGAGAGCTAAATGACATGGATCTAGTTAATGATGCATGTCTTCGGTCTACCATAATGTGGTGTTTTGTAGTAAGCCTAGTGAATGTAATGAGGTTACCAAGTTAATTGAATATGGTCCTTCTTCATAGTTCCTTTTCATGTATTTTTATAAGATGAATATGAATTCCTATGCATTTTCCTTTCTATTTTGATTTAGTTCTTTAATTCTGTTAAAGTATCTTTGTCTGTAATTACTGTAATGATCTAGATCCGTTCTGAGCTCTATGATGTTTACATGTTTCATTCCCACTCACTTCCTTTAAATTTTGGATCATAGATGATGTTTTCCCACTCAAATCACATAAAAGAGAGACTTAGCACCCGCGCGTACCTTGGGTGAGCACCCAGCGCCTGCTTGGTGATAAGCTGATGCACATGGGATTCCCTTGTTCTTTAGTGGGTGTAAAAAAAGACTATACCTTCTTAAATCCAAATCGTGTCTAAAACACTTCCCAATGAACAAAGGATGACTGTAAATTTTTTAGGCACCCATTAATGGTTTTTAAATTCCCCCAAAATTTTAGAACCCAGTTCAATCTCGAAGTAAAGTTGTTCTCCTTTTACCATTTTCTTCACTAGTTTTCCTAGTAACCTTACTTTCAAAAAAATCATGTTGTCCAAGACAAACCATTGACTTCCCTAAAGAAACAATAACTTTTATAGGTACCCTTTATCTTGTTTCATCTATTTAGAAAGTTTCATAGTCTAACTCTTTGTCTATTTCACCCAACACAACTTTTTCTCTCTCAACTAGCCATATTAGGCCTCTCTAGGTCATCTTAACTGCTTTCCAAGTTTTATATTCTTCTCCTATGGTTATAAGTATTCAAATCACCTTTAACACCTTCATACAAGTATATATATTCATACCCTTCCTTACCAAGTCACACGTTTGTGTTTAAAACTCCATACTCACTTTTATTGTCATCTTGACCACCTATACTTTTGCTAGTCTTCGCTGAGTTTTAGCCTCATGATCTATGCACCTCATGATTGTCTAGATTCAACACGTGTTTCTACATTTATCACTCATATTTATGAATCTTACCTTCTTGGTTTACAATCCTTCATCATTATTTTTGAATCCTTATAGAGTTTTGCTTCAAGTTCAAGTTCTTAACTATCAAGAATACTAAGGTAGAGGATTGTATCTTCCAAACTGATTTAAATATATCTTTCCTATGACCATGAAAATTCATAAATCATTTAGTATATTAAATAGAACACATTATAGATTATTTATTCCAAATTTCATCCCTTAACGCTTTCTTATGGCAAACATATAGTGTTTTTTAATTCTCTAAATACTCCAAACTGAGTTATACCATACACAGTTAGACTGAGTTTTGACCCTTTGAACCATGAAAATTTCTCCAATCATTTTCAAACTTTATGGAAACTTAAATATCCATTAGAAATTTATACTCACCAATTTTTATCCTTTCCATAAAGTAAATTTGAATTTATGACTAATTTTTTACTCTCAAAACTAGGGTTTACTTACAAACAGTCTGGACTGAGTTCACTTTTTGACCTATCATATCTATTTATTTATTTTTGAAACTTCTCACACACATTTCTTACCCTTATCATTCCATTTCACCAATTTTTTTCAAGTTTCATTAGATAAATTTCAAAATATGCAATTTTCTCTATTTCAAAACCTAGCTCTGTCATAGATACCCGAGAGCACATATTTAGGCATAATTTTTGTTTCCATGATCTACTAACCTTGCCAAGGCCACGATTCACTTTAAGACCCCCCCCCCCCCAAAAAAAAAATTATTATAGAACAGGTGATGAATATCTGAAATGGGATTTCAAAAAATACTGAAAATCCCAAAAAAGGATTCACAACAAAAGGCAGGAAAAAGTGGAAAAACCGTACAGATGCACAGTTGAAACACTAAGCAATGCAGCCGCCCAAATGTATGTGTAGTGGTCAGTTTTCATACACAACCGTACATCTGTATATACAGGTGCTCGATATCATATGTAGTCCCCCGATTGCACACACTGTTGGGTGGTTACATGTGCAAGTTTGGTCGTGGGTGTTCAAAATATCTCACCTAGAACCACCCGTCTATGCCTGACCACATTTTCAAGTTTTGACTACACGACTGCATTTTTTAGATACCCGTTTGCATCCCCTAGATGCCCAATCACAACCTCAGGATACACATAATCATGTAGGTGCCCAATTACATCTTACAGATGCCTGAAATCATGCAGACACTCGGTTGCATCATCTAGACACTCAGTTGCATAGTGCAACCATCCGATTGCATTTTCCCAGATACCCGACCAAACTTGTATTCTTTGCCTCGGGGTCAAATTTTAAGAAAATTGGTCGTCCAATATACGACTCTTTATGGAAACAGGAAAATTAATCGAATGAGACTATTTAAAAGTCATGAAAATGAATTATTCACCAAGTTTTATCCATATATTCATTTTTCTCAAGTTGTGCACTAGTAGAGTGAGTGGAAAGAATAGTTTGCAATGAAACAAAGCCAAAAAAATATGGGTAATAGAGAGTATTAAAAATACCCTCATTTGAGCTTTGGTTAGGCTCACAAATCTTCACGAGGCTTCTGTAACCTTTCGAGCAAGCTGGCTATATTTTTCAAAACAAGCATTTCCTAATACCTTCCTCATAAAGACTTGGTAGTATGGGTGTCTATTGCGTCCAGGCATCTGGAATAAGTAACTACGTGTCTAGATCGGTCGGGTGTATGGAGATGGAGAAAATAAATGGCATCTGAAATATGTTGTTGGGTGAATGGGTCATGTTTCTAGCCTATGTTGTTGTCGAAACAACACATCTCTATGCTCGAGATGTTTATTAAATGCACATGTAACTAGTGTATTGGGGAGAATATATATATTTATATGAAATTTATTATAAACACTAGGTGAGCCAATCCACCAAACTAACTTGCTCCCATAAATTTTGGGTGAATTCCTGCTCTAGATGACTTTTAAAATTTACAAAATCCAAATTTCAAAAATATAAATATTCATGAATTAGCTAAGAATTTACACTAAAAATTTCCTTGAACAAGGCTCTAAAGAATCTTAAATAACCTTTCCCATCTTCATATAACTTTTTATAAGATAAAATTACTCATATGACATGAATTTGACTCTCACTTTGGTATATCAGTCCTCAAGAAGACTGTGCATCACTTTTTCACCAATCTTAAATACTTTTGAAAATATTCACATGCCTAAATACTTGGTTGGAATTCCATACTCTCATGAAAATGTAATTAAATATAGTACAGATCAAACCATTTGAAACCTCCTTAACTATCCATTTAAATATTGATTAATACTTTAAGCAGTCTCTTACCTTGCACAAGACATTTTTCTCTTCTCCTTGTTTGAAACATGATCTTCACAAATGTTTCACTTTCTTCAAGCACATTATGCCCATTATTAAACTTTTATAAACCTCCTAAACCCCGAAACAACATTCATATCCATACATAAGCAAGAATCAAACACAATTTCATAGTCATTCATCAATACACAGATTATATGCTCAAGGAAGCCTCTTTATTTACAAAATCCAAGAATGTACATGACTTCTTAAGCCCCTTGGATTTGTATTCACTCTCTCCTTCCTCCTAAAACCATATCTCAATCCACTCTCCTCTCTTCATTCACATTCCCATCTTAAAAACGAAGGAAAATAAGATAGTTAGGTTTCTCATTCACCTAACTTAACTATGGTAAGGATAACCATAGTGAAAAAACCAAGTTTAGGATCATGTATACTCATGTTTTAAGTTTATTAATGATCCATGACCCTATTTACAACATTTATTCCACCTAACCTAACTTCTATACCCATAACACAATAAATACAAATTTAAATATTTTGATTTTGGTTTTGGAGGGAAACTTCAAATACCACTTATTACAAATCAAGAAGAGTCTAAATGGACTTGAAACATGCTATGACATCCATTAGGACCTCCAAAAACCTAAGACACCTAAGAACAAAAAATGGTTCTTATTTACATGTAATGACACTCCTGCATCACAGGGGTAGGGACACCCCAATGAATCACTTGAGAAGCCTTACTGACCCTTACATCTATACATGGAAACAATTGTCCTCAAATTTCCCCATATCTATAGTTAATGTGGTAAGGACCCTACCTTAAATGGATAAGATAAGGGCCAAGAGGAGAAAAAAATCATGAAATTTTTTGGGTACATTCATCTTGGACCTCACACCATACTTAAGTATGAATCATGTGTTCAACTCTGAGTCACTCAATACTACACGCCACATATGCTCGATCCTTTCACAAGCCAGTATCCATGAGATTTAGATCCTCAAAAATTGATCCCAAAAAATAAGGACGACCTCATAAACAATACCTAAATCCACACTTTACATGTCACTCATCATCATTTTTAATTTATGAAGGCACGACATACAAATCAAGCTAAGTGGTATATATGAACTAGCAACTCAAAACCTGGTTTCTACAAATGACTACCCACATAATAAGGATCATTATTTTTTAAGGAAAAATGATTTGAGCACATTCGGTTTGCATCCATGGATTAATTAGAAATTTTTGTGAGATCCTTGACACCTTGAAATCGCATGGAATTTTGGTTTCCAAATTAAGGGTCAATTTGGGAAACTGAATTGATGGCCATATGAACAAATCTTGAAATTAAACCATTGTGTACAATGTTCTTGATTCTTATCAAGTTGGAAATTTTTAGATTCAAACTTCAGGAATACATTCCCAACACTAGATTTGGCCTATGATAATATGTCTTAGGTTTCTAATTCCAAACTAGTACATGTATTTTACCCTATACATGATGAATAGAAGAGATTTATTTGTTTACCTATGTTTCTATTAAATGTGAAACGATGCTTCCAACAAAAAAATTTCAATTTCATATTTAACATAACTCACATGTTGACTAGATAAATATGTTTGCATTTTAGTTTGGGAGTTTTCCTTCATGGCAGTCTTACATGTATGGTCTTTCCAAGTCATAGTTATTGAAGAACTAATTGAGTTACTTAAAGCTAGCAATATACATATAAAACATACCAGAGAACCAAATCTCAACATCCCAGTTAAAGGATGTCGAAACCAAATTTTGCATCACTAAGTATTAGGAAAATGATCCAAATAGGAAGTGGTGAATTCATTCGCACTTGTTTGAGGATTTTCATATTTATACCCAAAAATCTAAAAAAAAATTGAGCATGGGTTTGGAAATGCAGCGTGGTGCATTGCATGCTAGAGTTAACTCTTTAGCTATTCCGCATATGACAAATTTCTACCTCAAGGTTGACTTATAAAAGTTTTTGGTATAGAATATGGTTGTGGAGTCCACTATTATGAAGGATTTTAGAAGTGTTGGCTTGCAAGAGGTTTGTAACTTAATGGGAGTTGTTTGGTATTCCTTTGAACTTGGGAGGAAGGTATTCCCAAAGTAAAAAAAGTGAAACCATGTTCATATTTATATGGAAATGAATCCATCCAACATTGTCCAATCATAGGGGATAATCCCACATTTACTAGCAACACTCTTACTTAATTAAATGATTATGATTATGGTTATAAAGAAGGAATATTTTTCATGCTTGTTTTGAAATTTTAATTTTTGGCCCTCTAAAGATGCAAGAAGGGCCCATTATACCAAACACTTATGGTGGGTTTAGAAAAACCAAACTAGTGTATAAGGGAGTTTAACTGCTCTCTAAGCTAACACAAAGAAAGAAAAGGTAACTATCATGTAAGGAAATAAATGTGTGATTGAGAGGAAATTACACATTCTTCTATTTGAAATAAAAAATTACAAGAAAACTTAACCATAACCTTCAATTACTTTGTCTCCCCTTGAGATATGGTGGAGGTCGGGGACCTCATTTTGCTTAGCCTTCCATCATGGAATTGTCACACATGTAATGTCATTGTCAACATTGAATTTATAAGACAATTAAAATCTAGTCTATAGGGAAAATGGATGGTCTCTTTGAGCTCCTAAAAACTCAAGGAAAGAGCCTTTAAGGGCAATAAGCTATTTTTTTCATCCTTTAGCTACTTTTGTTCTTAACCAACTTCGAGAAGATTTTTCTAACTACTACTTTGAGAAAATATGATTCTATGGTGTGAATAGATATTATTAACCAAATTAAACATCTAAACTAAAATAATTACTAACATCTCTACAGACAACAAAATTAAAGTGAAAAGGCATTCATATATGAAAATATCAATCATAAACTAGAGAAAACACCTAGCCTCTATAAGGTAAACCAAAACCTAAAAAATAATGTTATTCAAGTGCAAAACTAATAATTAACTCACATAAAATACATATTGAAACTAGTAGATGGTTCCACTTGCACCAGTAAGGGTGTGTATGCATGAGTCAATAAGTAGAAAATGTTCAAGACACATGAAATTGTAGGCTTATAAATATTTCACTGTATTTCTCAAATTTTCCAATTCATACTCTTATTAGTGAAATCCTAGGCTTATAAATATTTCACTATATTTCTAGAATTTTCCAATTCATCTTTTTATTATTATGACACCTTATTAGGTTATCACTTGTATTTTTAATTTTAAACTAGTTTAGTGTTGTACAATAGAAATAAAAAAATTTATGAGCACATGTGAGTTTTACCTCCTCACCAAGGTGATTGTCAAGGTGTAACTTAAATGAAGCTCAGGGTGAAATTTTGTAATTATGGTCATCCTCTTATTATTAAGATCCCTTTATATATTGTCACCCCCTAATTTATCATCACACTAGTTTAAATTTTATAAATGCAATTTATGATTATCATGATTTTCTACCACCTAACCATGGTGAATGTGGGGTGTAACTTAAATGAAGTCGAAGGGGAAATGTCTTTCCTTATAACCTACTTGGTATATATTCATAGTAGATAAATACATGTGCCTAAAATCATAGTTTTTGACACGATTTATCAAATCATAATCTTAAATATGACCCATAGGATTGCATGTGATACTACTCTTAGAATGATTTTTTTGAGATTGATTTAAAGTTTGGAAATCACAAGATTTTCTCTAGAGATGGGTTTCTTCTTAACAAGTTTTAAATGAGGATTTTTAGAGTCCAACAAGAAATTTCAAGATGCACAGAAGAGGCATATTTGACTTCGAGTAGTAAGACATGTATTTAGAGTTAATTGTACATGATAATTTTTTTGAAATTATGAAGCCATAAAAGAGATGGAAAGGCCAAGCAAGGAAACATACTCATCCCACAACCAATCAACCATTATGTTAGTAAGAGGGCCAATTCTATTGTGGTGTCGCCCCTATTGTCATAATAATAATGGTATATTGGGATTTATATGTTATCACAGACCAATCCAATCAACTAATGCGAGATTAAATTTTTTATTCAATGAGGAATTTTTAGAGTTGTAGAAAGAAATCCCAAGTTGCATTGAAGAGACATACCAAACTTGGGGTGGTAAGGCATGTATTTAGAGGTAAATTGTACATAATATTTTTTTGGGATAAAAAAACCATAGTGGATGATATGGGAAGGCCGAGTAAGAAAACATACTCATCCTCCAACCAATCAACCATTATGTTAGTAAAAGGGCCACTTCCATTTTGGTGTTACCCTTATTGTCATAAGAATCATAATGTATTGGGGTTTATATGTTACTGTGGAACAAGCAAACGAACCAATGTGGAATTAATCATTGATTCAATGAATATTTTTTGGGTCATCAAAGTTATTCCAAGATGAACTGAAGAGGTATAGCTGAGTTGGGGTAGTAAGACATGTATTTAGAGGGAATTCTACATAAGATTTTTTGAGGGATTATGAAGCCACTAAGGATATATGAAGGCAAAGAAAACAAACATACTCATCTTGTAACCAATCAAACATTTTGTTAGTAATAAGGTCACTTCTGGTATGGCATCACCCCTATTTGGCATAAGGATCATGATATATTACAGTTTATATGTTAAATGGTCCAAGAAACATTCATTTTCCCACTCTCCCAAAGGAGGAAAACACAAAGGTGGATAAGGGTTTTGAGATCTCATGAGTAAATGATGGCCATGAAATAATATATTTAAATGAGGCCAATTATTTTCATGTCCATGAAGTTCATGGAGGCAATTGTGCTAAAGCTTGCCACATAAATGGAAACAAGAAGCCACTACATCTACACCTAATGGAAGCCAAGGAAAAAGCATGGCTTGGTGGTGAGAATTTTGTTTATAATGTAGTTGGTGGAACTATGTGGCTAACACTAGCCACATCATGTATGTCATGTCCCTTTATAGGGCTTAAACCAAAAAAAAGGGTATGGACACAAACCCTAAGAATCAGATATGAAAATATACCAACACCTAATTGAAAAATAATATGATTTTTATAACAACATATAAAACAATATTTGAAAACCTATAATCCCCCTCCCATTACCACCCCTCTCGATCATAGTGGCATGGGATCTATTCAAGATTTGGTAGGAGTGAGTTTGTTGGTGTGGTGTTGCATATACTATATAGAGAATTCATAAAATGAAACAATTCAATGGAATGTAAAGAAAATAGTACTACATTTTCAATAGTTGAAATATTAGATGTTGTTCAAAGATATACAAGTGATTGTATGAACCTTTGGACCCTTGAAGTGCCTTCATTCCTTTGGCTCGTATGAGGACGTCGTTTTTTCACTCAATCCTTTCAACCCGATGGATTTTGTAAAGCTAGAAGTTTGAGACATATATATTAAGATTTGGTTTTAACTATAAGAATCGATCTAACTAAATTTCATTGCGATGAACTATAAATGAATTCCACATAAATTTTAAATGAGGTTTTCCTACGCGATAGGTGAGTGTTTTAATGGGATTGAAGGTGAGGTTTGGTTAAATTGAATTTAGAAATAATAACTAATTAAAAAAAACAACCATGACAATAAATTATTTTAAATGTTGAGGAAATTGAATGAGTTGAATGCTTTGAAATTTAAAATGTTAGCATCAAAGAAAAAATGAAAATAATTAAATTATCTTGTATTCTTAAATCCCTCAAAAAATGTTGGAGCATGTGTCAACCTTATACCAAGAAAGAATCAATAATTTTCCTTGGTTAATGAGATATTTCATCCATGAGAGATGTTTTTTGGTTTGTGTGTGAATGAATGAAAAAGATTTTTTAGTCAGAGGATTCTTTTGGAAAATTCTTGGTTTTGTTTTGGAATTTCAAGGGTGTGGGAAGTTTGTAGTTCGGGTTTTGCTCTGTTATGGCCAAATTTTTAGAAAGGATTTAGAAATTCCCTAGCCTCTATCAACATCCTCCCTGCCTGTCAAATTGGGAACTTTTGAGCAAGTAGGGACATGCCCAAGAACATTTAGGATTTTTTTTTGTTAAATGTTGTTGCGGCTCCTTGGTAGAATTTTTTCTAAAGTGTGGAAGATGTACATGTAGGGGACATTGAAAATATTGGCAGGGGTGGGGAAACCATTCTCTTGTGGAAATACTCTTTAACTATTTTATTGCAATTCATATGTGTATGCAATTTTGGAGGCATGAACTCAACCCATAGAACTGTTGCCAATAACCAAAATGCCAAGGAAAGTTTGATGGCACAAGCCTCAAAACACAAATAGGATATGGAGTTGGGTTTGATGGAAGTAGTTATAGTGGAAATAACAGACAAAATGTTTGAAAAGGTGTCCTAAGAAAACCCTTTTTGTTAGCACAACTGTGTTTGCCTGGAGTGCTTCAAAATTGTGTTAGAAACCATTTTCATGACTTGCACAAGTGCATGGATTTTTGAAAAAGCCTTGAGAAAATTTTAGAGAAGAATTGACCTTAGCCCCTGTACAATCCATAAATTTTTGAAAAATCTTGTCAAAAATATCCTGTCAGCATGTGCCAACACAAGAGTATTTTTGGTTTGTGAAAACTGGGGATAAAAGCTTGCATGGATATGGAATTGTTTGATCAGTTATTACCTAGTTGTAAATACCTGGGCTTGTAATTCTATGATGGTGCAAAATGCAGAATCTATGCATTTACAAGGCAAATGGATTGTCTTGACAAAATGCCTTGGGAAACATTTAGCCTCATGGAATGTTTGATTGGTAGGATTTGCACAAGCTGAGCGGGTCGTTTTTGTTGGTCATGGAGGTTTTTAAATAATGCATGGGGTGTAAGAAACTCAACAATGCTTTTCCAGCATATGTTTGGACATGTACTAGAATGTGAATTTGGTACACTAGGAAACCTATTGAGGAGAGATTTATCTTGCGATGGAAGGGTGGGTAGGAAAGGCATATGAATTTTGTGATGACAATGCTCTCCAGGAGATATTGGTCTCATCAAATGCGGGTGATGGTGAATTGTGTGAAATAGGTATGGTTTCTTCCTCTTTGTTGCATTTAAATTAAACACGTTATCATGTCCTATGTTGGTTGGTTTTCATTAGTTTGGATCATATAAATTAAATCTAGAACGAATTGCTACAATCTTTACCTTTCCCAAAAACCTTCAAAACATAAAAAAAAATTAGCCTCAAAATCATGCGCATGGAGCGTCACATCCCAAACGTACCATGAATATGGAACTCTATAATTTGATCCCTGGTAATGTAGGACACCGTGGGGAAACTTAGATTTTGTTATTTGAACTCTTTTAATGCCTTTCTGAGTTGAGTCTCGAATCCCAATTTTAGTATATCAGCCACCTGTGGTGATGTGTCAATTTATTAAAATGTGATCAGTTCTGGCTTGCAGATGGTTCTTCGTTTGAGCGAAAAATGAAAAATACCACCACCTACCTCTAGACTGCCAATAAGACAATTGGAACCAACTCTCAGTTATGCAAAAATGTTATCGGGGATTAGTTTTGCGATGTGGGTTTTGAGGCCTTCTAGCCGTTGTGTGACAGGAAATTTTAGTTGTGTTTAGGATTATAAACCCAGAGTTACCCTTGTAACTTGAGAATTGTTTGTCATATCCAAATTCCATAAAATGTGATGAAGTCTGTGTATATAGGAGAATAAGTAGGAATTGTCCAAAAAATTGTGCATGAACTCAAGATGAATGTTTTTGGGACCCAGTTTGTAAGCAATTTTGTTGTTTTTGTTCAGTTTTCTCAACTTGCTACTTTAGCTAAAAACTCCTTCTGAGGGTCTTGTTTGACCTCTAACCACATGTGTGACCTTTTTAATACCATTAAAATGTTATGTAGAGTATTATTCAATCTATAGCTTGTGTGAATGGATTTTGAAATGTATGGTGTTTTTCTCTCTCCTCCCTATTCTCTCTCTAGAAATGAATATGATACTTTGGTTGATTTTGAAAACTGTAAATGAATTGAAAAGGGTTTGAAATGAAATGAAAATGGACATGAAATGTAAATGGTTATGACATTGTAAATGGAAATTAAAATGGTCTCTTAACCTTCTCTCTCATTCATACTCTCTCTCTCTCTCTAGAACCAAAAACGTAAAGTGTGAATGAATGTGAAAATATGAATGCATGAGAAATGAACTCTCTCTTCTTCTCTCTCCCATATCTATACCTCTCTCTACTCTTTGTCTGAAATTGTTTCAAATGATGAATGTGTGGATTTATGCTTGAGTGTAGGGGATTTCCATACCAGTTCTAGGACTGACTCTGCAATGGTTGCAGGTACACAAAACGAGAAGACCATGGCAACATTAATTGTGTTTCTTTTGTAACCACGAGATTATTTTTTGAATACATGTAATATTGTATAGAATATAATAGCGATATAGTTATGAATAAAATACTTTATTCATTGTTCCCATGATGTATTCAATCTTGTTGCCTATTGGTGAAATGTATTATTTCTTACATAGTTGTACTTTTACATTATTAACTAATTCCACACCTAGTTGTATTTCATTATATTTGGTTAGGTAAAGGAATTTTATTGTATATTATTACAGTGGGAAACATGATGTAAGAGGATCCCTTTTATTATATCCAAATCATCATCAAGAGAATGAAATTGAAATCTTGTTAATTAAAACTGGTTGTACCATCGTAACCTTGGATGTGATTATACCAGCAAAATTGATGGTAGTAATATGGTAATGACATAATTCATCTATATGCTAGTGGTGTATGGACCTAGGAATTCTCTTAGCCTTTAAAGAAAAAAAAATATGTAACAACTTGCATATGTGTGTTTCTGTTTTGGGCAGAAAGCGTCAACTAAACTGTATAGTTTTGAAATATCAACCCTTGTGGTATGGAATGGTCCCCTTGAATATTAACCTCATGCCTTGTCTTCTATATAGTGGAACCAAAAACATCTTGGGACATCTCTTCACCTTAGGAATGGAAGATCGTTTCCTTAAATTTTTAATATAGGAACACCTTTGAGTTTTTGGAGGTCTTGGAGGGATTAAGTTGTTGAACGCTAGCTTTGGCCCGTGGTAGGGCATAGATCCCTTGGGGTATTTGGGAATAAATTTTAAAACTAATCCTAGGACCTTTTTGGAGGGTAATATGTGGAACATATTTTTTTATCTAAACCTTAAAATGAAGGATTTTTATCAGTAGGATGTTGATCCATTAGAAATGTGAGAATTGTGATTTATTCCTTGACTTCTTGCTAAGTCTCATTTTTCTAACATTAAGGATATTATGAGATATATCCTTCAAGAACATGAATCTAGAGAATTAACTTTTGACTTGAATGTTAACCTCATGTGACTCTTCAACATCTTTTAAATGCTCCCAATCATCTCTATCTTCAAGGTGTACCACAAGCATAAGGTTAGCTTAACCATGATCTTGAATAATCATGCTCTTTAAGAAATGAAATCATATTCTAAGAACGAGTGTGGGGTGGGATACAGGTGTTTCAAAGGTTTATAATTAACATCAAGTTTTGAAAATTAATGGCAATTGAAATGTGAACCAATTAGTGTACCCTTATTTTAAGATATTCGCAATGTGCAATTGAGTTATGAAGTTTTGAGAAGAGGGGATTCTTACCTTGCATGTTAATGCTTTTAAAACCAAGGTTAACACTTTCATGTGATTATGTTTACGTGTTTTAAATTAAACCAAAAATGAAATAAATAATTTGTATCGTGATGAGTGAAAATACATGCTCTCATGATTCATGGATTCAATACATATAAGGTTAAATAAGGAAAATGTAGGTTTTCCATGTTATATTCTCTTCAAACCATTAAGACTGAAATTGGATTTTTGAACACGAAAAATATTGAATCATGAAAATGTGATAGTGTGGAGGGTGTTTATTCATGTTGTTCATGTCGGGATTGTGTCGTAGTCTCACACTTTCTCATTTATCTAGGTGTGATGCTAGTTACACATCGTGTCATTTTGGATTTTGCATGATTCTACAAGTTGGTGTAAATGTTATATGTGGTGTCTAGAAAACCCTTGCGAGTCTTTTGTTGTCACACAGTTGCAACAAGTAATATGAAAGCCAAAAAAATTATTCTGTTATGTTTCACCTTTTGTTTGGGTCGCACATGGGTGGGTGCTACAAAACCCTAGCAGCGAATTGGAAATTACACTTTTAGAGTATCAAAATCAGCTTAGAACATAAAATAATATCCCTCTAGGACAATGAACAGTACCAACACTTAGGAACAATCATTCACATGCAATATGGGATGAAAAGTAACATAGAAATATGCCAAATACTCAATAAATCTAGCAAGATGAAATATGGAGAAATATATAATTTGTAAATTCATTTCAAATGAAAATATAGCTGAAACATCTATAATTCATAAATCTATCAATACTTGAAGTTTCAACACAAGCTAATACTCAAAATGACCTTGAAGGGACCCATTATCCAATGAAAGTAAAATCACAATTTTCCAACCACAGAAACCCTCTCAAAATTGATCCCAAACTTCTGAGGTGGGTTTCTCTAAAGAAGGAAGGGTGTTAAAACCTTGGAAAGTGCCCTAGCTGAAGTAGGAATTCCTTAAGCATGGATAAACACCTTCCTTTTCTAGTAATCTGCCAATTAAATCCACTTTTTACTCTCATATAAATCCACCAATGCAACAAATGAGGTTTTCGTCCCCAAGTGTTGTCACTGTTGAGGGTTTCATCCCCAATAATATCTAATGAGGGTTTTTTTCCTCAAAATTGAGCCACACCAAAGATATTCATCTTCAATACAGAGTAGGGCACATCGTGCACAAACCCAAGATACCAATCTTTGAAATAAACATGCATAACCTTTCTTAGGGCATTTGATCCACATTTATATCCTTATTTTTGGAGCCAAAGATGAATTAGAATCCCAATGCACTTTTTAATATTTCCTTAAGAATACCAACCTCATAAAAGTAATTAAAAATACATTTTATTTTATAATAATAATATGAAGTTGTCCCAAAATAAGAATTGGTTGGGTCCAACTTAGAATATTACTAATTTTTTAATTTATAAAAAAGGAACATACAATCCGACCTTCCCAAATTTTCTTTCCCTCAAGCAAAATGCAGGCTTCTTGATCCCAAAAAAATACATGTGGCTCCTTTAATGTACCTGCACATGAAGAAAACTCATTAAAGGAAAAATGTGTTCCCTTCTTCATCCACTCATGCTTTACAGATATGATGGCTAGGTCCTTTCCTTGGCTTGCCACCATCTCATAATTTCTATTCAAATTATGGATTCTCAAAAATTCAATAATGTTGTGCTAAAAACAACTATAACCTTGCATTTTTCTCTCAAAAATTGTAATGTAGGTGGTTAAAACCGCCTTAAATCAGCCACAAATATGCCAATGTTAGTAATAGTGTGGAATTTCTTCAACCTTATAATTGGAGGCTCTTTTTTGTTGTCTCATAAGTATGAGAGTAGTTGGAAAACTTTTGAACAACAAATGAAAGAAGGTACAACAGCTGTAATCATGACCTATCTCCAAAAATTTCCAAACTACCCATGACATGGGTGTTGAAAACATCCCAACATTGGCGGAATAGGCCCCAACAATGCCTAAGAACAACCATTCACTAAATTTAATGACTAAATCTACTTATTTGTCATTAAATATAAAAAATTCACATATCTTACCCACTTCCCACATCAAAAAACTCACTGCCCCCAGTAATGGTGACTATCCTCCCATCACTATTTTCCCAATGAGCTGATATATGAAAAAGAGGACCAAAATGAAATTCCCCTAACTATTTTACTTTAGATATGTGGCCTTTTTGTAGTAACTCATCTTTCACTATGGTACTAGAAGGTACAATAAACTTCATATGCCTCAACATAACTTTCCTTATACACAAAATGCAAAAATCATAAAATTCAATAGAAGCTTTTACCTTGTTTTTCATAAAGTCATCTGGAACCTTCTTTCCACAGTCATCTTAGAATTGAATCAAACCAGCTCTACATCTATGGTTGAAAATGATGTTTTTCACCCATTATGCTCCTCAGAATTACTTTATAAAAATAATCCTTGTTGTGGAGAATTAATTGATTGCTAGTGCCTTACTTGCTGCCCCAAAACAACTATCCTATGTTCCTTCTTACAAACTCCTTCCATGATGTCATTAACAAGTTATTTTTATACATAACCAGAAGCAATAATATTTTTCCAGTCAGTTGTTATGGAAGAGATAAACCCACAATGTGATTCCCAAATATTTTCTTCAACATTCACTTCTTTCATCATGCCATGAATTCTTATTTCTCCAACTTGGTCACAAAATTTTAGTTCTTTGTCATGATATTTAAGGGTGAACTCCCCAAAATTTTATAACCATTGAACCCCAAGAAAAATTTCATCATTAGCTAGTTTAATCACAAAAAACTCATCACATACCTCATGAACGCCAAAGAGAATTGATAGTTTTACTATTTTCCTTGCGCAAAGTATGATGGTTTCATTCTGTGCTAGCATAGCGACCCCCTTGGCTATGAAGAAGACCCTTCACTTGGTCTAAACATTAGAGTATGGGTGATGCCCCTTTCACCATATTCTATCAAGCTCTTTCATATTTATTGAATCATGGAATGGAAAATCAGACTTACTAACATGCCTTTGATGCCTCAAACATAGGTATCCTCCCAATATTGCACCTATGTTTCACATGCGGAAACAATTTTGGAATTGTGGCCCAAGAATCTACACAAAAAAATAGTACTTATTACCTCATTTTTTCATGGAGTATGAGTTGCATAATGATGTCTAATCAGTGGTGACATAGGAAGACATAACAAACATAAAATTTGGTCACCCTCCCCAACCATTTGTGTGTGAGATAAACATACCAGAAATGACATACAAACAAGGAACCAAACTAATATATTCATGTACCTGGGACTTTCTATGACACTCTTATGACTCATAATTTTATTAGTTAGGAAACAACACTTTGAATTTTCCCTCATGGTGCCTTTCTTTCACGCATGATGTCATCCTAATAAGTCCTTCGTAAACATGATTTTACTTCCTTATGTGGCTTCCTTATGTGACCATTGCAATTCAATAAATTATCCTAGAAAATCAAAGGATTTTTACCTTTCTTCATATGATGATGAAATTGGGATTTTTCTTTATAGATTACCCTCATCGATTTTCTCTTTGGTGATTATTGTTCGAAAATTTCCAGTGAACTGAAAGTAATCATGAGGAACCATAAGTTCCTTTCCTACATGAACATATCCTTTTGTAATGTCATCCTCTTTAACCTTATGAAAATTTAATTTAGTTTCAACAATTTTTCCAAAAGCACCCATTAGAAACTAATGAAATATAATTAAATATTAAATAGCATTTACCTTGGGACACATGCTCTATTGATTTCCCTAAGTTCATGCTTCAATGATTCATCAAATTGTGATATCTTCATGCTACTAATCTGAAAGAAATTCAAGAGCTTTACTTTGTCGATGGTAATGGGGGCTTCTAGGTATACAATGGGTTGTTCCCTCTCAATTCCCAAAAAACATTGGTTGTTCTTCTTCCTTCTTTGGCTCAAACTCCATGATTTTTCCTTCTTCAACTTGCGTTATGGGTTCCTCTATGAGTTGTTTTCGTATTCATTACTTAAAACCCCTAATTTTTCTTCTTATGTAGTTTGTAACCTAGGCTTGGGCCTTTATCTTTCCTTTCTTAATCCCATGAACTCAAAAAATGACATGACATCACGAATCTTCTCCGAAAGAACCCTATACTCCTCATACCATGTAATAATGTTGTCCATTATGAGATGGTTGAGAATTATGGATAGTGTAGCTTATTATTTATCCTTTTAATTTTTTATTAGGATAATTATTATGCTTGTGTTATCCTTACACTTGTTGAGTTAGCATAATTATGAGTACTAGTTGTGTGGAGTTAGCTTGCTAAGTATTGTGGAGTTAACTTAACTAATAGTATAAATTAGTGAGAGTCCTCACCACTGATCTATGTGGTAGTTGCACTTCCCTCCTATATGTACATTCTAATTATTGAGCTAATGCAATTCATTGTATGTGATGTTTTATTAGCATATGAGATCTTATGGCTTGGAATGTTTTTCTTATTATTCCTTTCATGGTATCAAAGTGGTAGATGTTGTAGAAATTTATACCATGTAATTTTGTGTGAAGTGGAGGCCACTATCAGCTCTGGAAGGTGTAAAAATCCCTAGATTGACTGTAAACTTGACCACTGGTGACAATGGATAGTTTTTAAGTTGTTTGGTTTTTGCAAATTTGGTGACGGGTACAAATTATCATACAGATCCATATGATAAGCTAAGCAGTTTGCTAAAGGAGTCCATTAAAATATTTTCTAGGTTTTTTTAGTTTTTTTCAATCTTTTCTAGGTAGTTGTTTTTAATATGTAGGTTGGAAATATCTAAGAAGAGGACTTTTTTTGGTGTGCGAGGAAAAGTATCTTGGACATGAGCACAAGGTGTTGTTGCGATCTACCTGTTGTGCTCATCAGAAGGCTTAACCATTTTTGTTTCTAAGCAGCGAATGGAAAACAAGGT
Organism: Taxus chinensis; assembly: GCA_019776745.2. Lineage (NCBI taxonomy): Eukaryota > Viridiplantae > Streptophyta > Pinopsida > Cupressales > Taxaceae > Taxus > Taxus chinensis. The sequence continues at coordinate 669,192,449 of CM034153.1, read as the reverse complement.
CACCGATGGTCTTTCTAAAAATCACAACACCCCAAAATAGTATGATGTGCAAAGGGATGCCCATGAAATCCTTAGCCCTTGGTCACATACTGTGGTAATATGGAGGCTAAAGTCATAGATTCCTAATAATGGGTGCTTAATTATAAACCCTTTTTAGTATTTTTTGGTAAAATGACAACAATATTTTTTCCTATTTTTTTGAAACAAATAACAAGCTTTTAAAATTTATAAAAAAACAATGCATTATTTAAATGAATCATTTCTGACGGGAAACTATTTCCTTAATTAATTTTGATCATTAGTTTGGAATCAAGCATCGTATTTTGCAAAAGTTCATTTGTTTAATTTCCCACACATTGGTGTCATTGATATTGTAAATTACACTAATTTATAGTGTTAAAATCTAGGGGTGTTGTAATCACATATGGAAGTATTTTCATCTGAGCCCGACATCCTAATTTTTTGGGTGTTATATTCTTGCATCTATTATGGATTTTGAGAACAATATGTATTTCTCCAAAGTGTATGGACATTTGGAGGACATGGTCAATTTTGTGGAACAAAATAAATCACTAAAAAATTAAAACTCTCTTCTTCATAGCCCCATTTATGACAAGGATAAATTAATACACTCCCTACAACAATCACTTTCTCGCTTAAAACATCATCCTCAAATTATGGAATTTCATACCCATGCTCATGTTCCTAGTCCACTTGAATATATTACTCATGTACCCACTAACCTTGTTTTGTCAGTTTTTGAGCCTACTCTTACATCTGATGCTACTAATCCTATTATGTTTGTGACTGCATGTTCTTCTTCCATACATGTGTTTATTGCAGTAACACATTTTTTGTATCATACTTCAGTTCCTTTTACACACATGCATGGCTCTATTGAGAATCATACTATTGCATTCCGTTCTCTCATAATTTGTTCTCTGGTATTTTCTGGTGAAGGTATTGGTAGACATTCATAGGGTATTGCTTCGCCTAATCAACTTGTTAAATGGAATTCTTTCCATCGCATTGGTTTTTGGGTAGGTAATTCATTGGAATCACTCATTAATAGAGCTCATATTTTTGTTCGCTTCAATTTTCTGAGGATCAAGAGACTACACATGAGTTATACACCTTCACTCATGCCCGAGAGACCTAAGATTTCAGCTGCTAAAAATGATCAACCTAACACATATTCTGATCTTCCTTTGCATGACCCTATTGTGTACTTCACATTGAATCATATGCATGCAATCTTCATCATCAATCCATGTTGATTTGGGGTGGATTTCTGATCACTCATGGCGGCGATAAATACATTCATTGAGAGGAATCTACAAGCGTGGATCCTCCACCATTCGGCTTCTTTCTCCACGTTTTGTGTCATCTGCATTGTAATATTCTTTGTTTTAAGTAATTTTTTAAATAGCCGGTGTATCATATCTCTCTTGTTTGCTGAGAAATTTTGTATCTATATTTTTTACTCTTTTAGGCATGTTGATAGTTTCTCTTGTGGGGGAGCTATTCTGGCGAAGCCTAGTGTTAATTTTTTGTTGGAACATAATGATTAAGTGATCTAGCCAACCCTTAATGTATATGGGTCCATCACTAATATATAGGTTAATATTTAATAATATGAAATATTTATATGTATATTTATATTAGTAAATATGTTAACCTAGGTATATACTTTAGGTTAAATATTTAATATCATGAAATGATTATATTTCTAATATTAAATATTATAAACCTAGGTGTATGTGTCAACCATTTTAGGTTGAAAAGGTGGGTCCGAAGACATACCCGATCACCTTATATAAAAATGACTTTAGGTCCTCATTTGATATATTCGAGAAATATATCAAAGGTGTGCAAATTAAGTGATTTGGTTTTACCCTTGGTAAATAGAGTTTTAAAGGAGGTGATCTTATTGGATGTAAAATAAGTTCTCTGAAGTAAAATGTTAATTTTAAAGTGGTTTTTACCCTATTGGGGTTTTCCACTATAAATATTATGTCACATGTGTTATTTATTTCCTGTAAGTATTTCTTTATTTTACTTATGTTATGATGTAATCTTTATTTAAACATTTATTGTAACATTATGTAATATGTAAGCTGATTAAATCCGTATTTATTAGAATCCTTAAATTCTAATATGGTAACAGATTAAATAAATTAAGATCAAATGTTGTGCATTTTATTTATTTAATTTGTACAGGTTTTTTCAACCAACCCGAAAGGGTATTTAAAAGTATTTGGTCCCCTTCCTTTTTTCCCCAATTTATTTAGACATTACATTTGTGTAATGTATTATCCATGTAAAGGGGCAGCCCCATTCATTTATATCTTATAGTTTATAAAAACTATATAAATGAACCTATTTAGAGGTTTTCTTTTATATAAGAGTGGGAGTGGAGAATAAAATGAGATAACATCTCAGGTATAAATGTGGAACTTTCAAGAATAAATAGAAAATTTAAAAAAGGGGGCTAGTTTATTAGGGCCCACGTGAAGTGGCAATATTTTTTTTATAGTTTTAAATGTGTGTAGGGTAAAATTAAGAGTAAATGAAAGGAGGAGACAAGCTTCATGAAAATAGGGATTTTAATTTATTTCATTGGTCAGGGTGAAATTACTTGTCTCCTCTGTAAAATATGCAAGTTAATCTATACTCTCATAAATCTACTTGCACCTGGTAAAATTATTTTAACCTGGTCTTTATCCTTTAAACCCCTTTAATAAGGGTTATGTGTGTATATATATATATACTATAGTTTATAATTTTTATGAACTATATATTGTTTTTTATTTACATTTTATAAACTATATACTTTTAAAAAAGTGTATATATTTTTATATTATAAATTATAATAGGTTATTATAATGTGTTAAAATATAACCTCCCTAATATTAAACAGAAGAAGAAATTCTGGAATTTCACATTCTAGAAATACACAAGAAGTTTTGGCTTCATTAAATTTGATGGTCAAATGACCATTACGGTAGACCAAACATAAAACAATATGACGGTCATTTGGACGTCAAATATAAGCTCGTAGGTTCTAGGAAAATATCACTGTGTTAAAATTGATGGTCAAATGACCATCACGACAGACCAAAAAAAAGTCATTATGACAGTCATTTAGATGTCAAATTTAAGCTGGCCTGATTTTTGTCTACATTAATTTTTTCAGAAATTTGAAGTTGTTATGCATTCTTAGGGGTCTCTTTTTCACTTCTATATGGTCGAAAATATTTTTATATAAATACAGGGTATAATGTAGAGCCATTTATATTGTGGGTTATTATTTTGATCATGGGAGGTTAATTAATATGCATTGTAATGACAAAATTAGTTATGATCAAATAATTTCTTTAGATCTATAAAATTTAGATCTAATTCTATTAAAAGTGGTGTTTTTTATTATCGATAAATATGTATCTAACTTTGTTGTACATTTTATATTATAATGGGGTGTGTTTTACAAGTTTTGGAAAATAATGGCATCCAATTATTTATGTTTAGACAAAACCCAGATCCTGAACGAAACCAACAACATTTGGGTCAAAACAAAATTTATGGTGGGAAAACTCTAGACGATTGTTTCTGGATCTGAGGTTGTTTGCATCGGTCATCAAACAACTGTAGATAACATAAATACATTATTACAACGAATGCAGGAGGCTTTTTCTATGATTCTATGCAAACTGAACAATGAATACCTTCTACACATTGGTAATATCAAATATCCGAAAGAGGTATGGATACAACTAGAATTCATGCATGAATGATACTTGGTATATCAAGGATAATAATGAGAGTACAATAGCTAAAGGAATTTAAAGAAATGGTCTGTATATTTTTGATGAGTTCTCTTTTGCATCTTGTTTTATATCTCAAAGTTTGAATAATTCAAAACTATGGCATGAAAGGTTAGGACATGTTAATTATTGAAGCTTATATGAAATGTCTAGATATAATGTAGTGAAAATTTTACGTGTTGTCTTCTTCTCTTGAGGTTACTTCATTAAATGCTTCTAAATGATGGTTGTGATTCTGATTTAGTAAATGGTCATGATGATATTTTGATTCTATAAATGTTTCTGAAACTCTTATCTTCATAGATAAGAAATTAAATTGGGATCAATCTATGTTAGAAATTTCAAATCTTATTAACCTTAGGAAAATGACCAGAAGTCATCATATGTACCATGCATTAATTACCTTGTATGAACCTAAACCGTGAAGTATATAGAGTCTAGGTGGATATACAAAGTAAAATATAATGTTGATGGTAGTATTAACAAACATAAAGCTAGATTTGTTACTAGATGTTTCACTTAAAAACCTGATATTGATTATGTTGAAACATTTCCTGTAGCTAAAATGAGTATTGTTAGGGCCTTATTTGTAATTACTACTCAATTTGGGTGGGAAATCCACCAAATGGATAAGAAAAATACTTTTTTTGAATTTCGATTTAAAAGAAGAACTTTACATGTTTCAACCTAGAGGATTTGAAGAAACTGGTAAAGAAAACTATGTTTATAAGTTGAGAAATCCATCTATGGTTTAAAAAAAACTCTTAGATATTGGTATGTGAAAATTATTTCCTTCTTTAAACTATTAGGTTTTGTTAATTGTTCTTCTAAGAATTATATATTCATCAAGCAATAAGGCTCATATGTGTGTGTTTGTGTGTGTGTGTTGATTATTTGCTTATGTCTAATGACAATTATGATTTAATTCATAGAATTAAAGAGAAATTGAAGCAGTACTTTGAAATGAATTAGTTAGGTCTCTCACATCATGTCATTTGTATGACTGTATTTCATTCTATTTTTATTTTTCAAAACACAATATGAAACCATTGTATTAAAAAAATTTCTTATGATTGATTGTAAACTATTTTCTACTTCAATGGAAGTTGAAATAAATATTGATCATAAATCTGCATATGAAAAAGGTTGATCCTATTTTATATACGTTGTTAGTTGATAGTTTGATTTATCTAACTATAACTAGATCAAATATTTCCTATATAGTAGGCATTACTTCAAGGTTTATGTAGGAACCTTTTTTAGAGATCATTGGAATCTTGCAAAAAGAATTTTTAGATATTTGAAAGGAACAATCAATTATGGGTTGCATTATAATAAGAATGAAAATTTATCTTATATGGATTTTTTGATTCTAACCATACTGATGTTGTGTTATAAAATATATTGGATATGTGTTTAAGTTTTTTGGTGTAGGAACCATTACTTGGAACAACAAATACAATCAATAGTTTCCATTTATTCTACTGAGGCAGAGAAGTACAATGTAAGAAATAAAGAAGTCATGTGGTTGCAATGGTTGTTAGTAGAGATACACATGAAAGCTAAAGGAAGTATTTCTCTTCTATGTGGTAGTTAGAGTTTTATTACTCTTGATTAAGAATTCATTTCAACATCAAAGGATGAAAAAAATTGAGATACATATACACTTCACTCAGTGAGAAGGTGCAAAGTGATGAGATAAATCTCAAGTTCATGTTTACTAAGAGAAAGTTGCTGACATCTTCACAAAGTCCCTCAGTGCTGCAAAGTTTTGTCACTTTCGTGAAAATCTTAGATTTTCAGAGTTTCCATTGAGGGGGAGTGTGCATGACAATGTCACCTCCTAATGGAACTTGGTTTTTGCTAAAAATACCTTTAGGTATTTGTAAAAGACCTTCGAGAAAGTGTAAAAAGACCTTCGGGCATGTACTCCTCCTTGGATTCTTTTTTAGAAAGAAGTGTAGAAATATCTTAAAGACGGTCTTCAGTAAACTCTTTAATGTTATTGAGTTTACTGGTAAACATCTAGTTCAAGCATATTGTTAAGGAGGTTCTTGGTTGCAAAAGACTCCTGTATGCTTGGGTTCAATAACTTTTTATGAGAACCTGTGAGAACATATAAAACTCACAAATCATACTTAGCCATTGATCATAGGAAGATCTTTGGGATTCCAAATCCTTTTGTACCAAAAGGTAAATTGAGTATGATGAAGGTGTTTTAATTCATTCAACCGATATGCTAGCCTAAAACCTTTATGGTTTAAGGATTGTAAATCCTGTAGTGTACCACGGGAAGATAATCTATTGGCATATATTATGTTATCCCACTTAACATTAAGGGGGAGTGTTGGAACATAATGATTAAGTGGTCTATCCAACCCTTAATGTATATGGGTTCATCACTAATATATAGGTTAATATTTAATAATATGAAATATTTTCTATTTCTATTGTTAAATATGCTAACATAGGTATATATTTTAGGTTAAATATTTAATATCATGAAATGATTATATTTATAATATTAAGTATTATAAACCTAGTTGTATGTTTCAACCATTTTAGGTTGAAAAGGTGGGTTGGGAGACATACCTGATCACCTTATATAAAAAGGACTTTAGGTCTTCATTTGATATATTTGGGAAATATATCAAAGGTGTGTAAATCAAGTGATTTGGTTATACCCTTGGTAAATAGGGTTTCAAAGGAAGAGGTGATCTTACTGGATGTAAAATAAGTTCTCTGAAGTAAAAGGTTATTTTCAAAGTGGTTTTTACCCTGTTGGGGTTTTCCACTATAAATATTGTGTCACCTATGTTATTTATTTCCTGTAATTATTTCGTGATTTACTTATGTTATGATTTAATCTTTATGTAAATATTTATTGTAACATTATGTAATATGTAAGTTGATTAAATCCTGTATTTATTAGAATCCTCAAATTCTAACATGATTTTAGTGTTTAAGTAGTTTTTTTGACAATTCATACATATTTGTAGCATCACTTCACCCATTCAGCAATATGGGAGGGTATGGTGTTGATCTTTCTTCTTCAGGTCTTATGTCATTGCCCTTATTTCCTCTTGGTTCTTGGATCGTGACACTCCTATTACTTTGGATCTTATGTCATTACCTTGTTGCCTTGGTTATTCTTAGATCATGGCACACCTATTTGCAGCACTTGATCAAATTATGTTTGGTATTTTTTTACACTTTATAACTCACTCCATTGATAGTATCATTGTATGGATATATTCTAGTGCATTCCAGTGTCAATTTTTTTTTAGTTTTGTGATCAAGTAGTGGATTTAGACTACAGTGCACACCAAACTTCTTTACCATTGTATGAGTTTTTTTATCCGAGATTCTTGGGATGTCTTGCAGTGAGTTTTTTTTATATGTACTTTATTGCTCGCACCTATTTTTGGTATCTTTTGGTAATTTTTCATCCATGTTAAATCTTTTTCCCATTTATTGTACATGGGTACCTTATCAGGAATTTTTGTGAGGACCCACATTCTTTTCCGCCCACCTAAGCTATGCTTACGGGGGGTGTTAGTATAGGTTATTATTTATCATTCTATTTATTTATCAAGATATTTTGTGTACTCATGTTATCCCTACAATTGTTGAGTTAGCTTGCTTAATATACTAGTTGTGTGGACTTAGCTTGCTAGTTTTGTGGAGTTAGCTTGCTAGTCTTGTGGATTTAGCTTAACTGGTAGTATTAGTCAGTGAGAGTTCTCACCATGATCTAGGTGGTGGTTGCACTTCCCTCCTATATGTACATTCTAATTATTGAGCTAATATAAGATAATGTAATTCATTGTATGTGATGTTCTATTAACAAAAGGGTTCATTTTAAGACACCCCTATAAAATTGAAGGTGGAAAATACCTGGCGAATATCCCCGTAACCAGTTTCAGTGAAAGGCGAATTTGACAGTATTCCAAAAACCAAAATTTTCACCTGGTTTTTCAAGGCTCCATCAGTGACGAGTCTGACAACACTAGTTCGTAATGACACTCCTCACTGTTGTCATTATGCGACACTTGTTTCGTAATGACGCGTGACACTGGAGCGACACTAGAACAGTAATGACGCGTGACAACACTATGTGCGCGACACTAGCTCGAAATGTGACAACGACACTTGCTCGTAATGACGTCACTAGCCCCTGATGACGCGCGTCATTTGCTCCTACTGTCACACGTCAAATTGGCTCCTATTGACGTGCATCATTTGCTTCTACTGACGCGTGCGACACCATCTTCTATTGACGCGCGACACCATCTTCTATTGACGCGCGACAACATCTTCAAAATTGACGCGCAAAAATTGACGCACGACACCATCCATTAAAGCGTGACACGTCAATTCTATTGGAATTCTATTGACGCAACGTCATTGACTATTGAACCTATTGACACGCATTGTCAATACGCGCGTCACTGCCATTGATGCCAGTGACTATTTAGCTTATAAATACCCTTGTGCCACTCATTTTCTCGTTTTCATTTTCCCATTCTTGAATTTTTACAGGTCTCAATCTTTGACAAAGACGCAAGATAACAGCTATAATGTCGACTTCACATGCTTCCCAATTGCAAGTTCAGCAAGAAAATCAAGAAGAATCCAACTCAATCGATTTCCAAGATCAACTACAGGAATCCCTTATGCCCTCACATCCATACTTTTTTAAAGATGTCTTCAGAATATCAAGCTATAATGGAAGAGTGTGAATTTACAGGGCTCGTTAATATGCCCCATTTCGAAACAGATCTTTTGGATATTTTGAATTACCTTCTGTCATCCTACAATTCAGAGGATGGTATATTTTATGTGACTCTGAATGATGGCCAAATGTTCCAATTCACTATTGAAGCAAATGACATCCATCGGTTTACTGGCCTTCCTATCAGAAATTTACCAATTGTTACAACCAAGGCAACACTCCTGGAAGAAGACAAGAAATTTCTCGAATCAACGTACGGTTTCCATGTTGATTGTAAGTATAATTCGTTTTAATTCATATTTTTTAATCTGTTTTTTATTTTGATACAATTTGCTGTTATAAATTTAAAGTAATTTTCACTTTTTCGCATTTGCAGCCCATGTCAATAAATCCAGGCGTGGTGTAGATACACAATCAATTGCACACCACTTTCTTGCTGCACTTATTTCATTTTTTCAAGCCAGAATTGTTTTGCAGGGTCGCCAAACGGATATACCAAATTGGGCCATTTGGTCATATATTTGTGCCACTATCTCAAAACAAGAAATTCGATTGGTGCACATATCTATCCAAAAAAATAAGAATTGACATAACAAATTCAAAACTTTCAGATAAACCTTTCATTTATTCAAACAAACTATCTCCTCGGCTTCTACTATGAGGCACTTTTAAATTTAAAACATAAAGAAATTCCTACTTGCTCTGATGAGGCTTTGAAGAAATTGTCAATTCCATTTGATGAACAACAGGTATAAACTATTTAGTTTGTAATTGTATTACAATTTTCGTCATTACAGTGCACAGTTATTAAAACTTAAATTTTAATGTTTTGCAGAGAAGATTTCTTGAAGCCATTCCAAGAAAAAAAAAAGATGTCGAGAGGAAGAGGCCAACAACACGCGGAGGCTTCGGGGGACTCCCAATCTGAAATGGAAGCTCACTCTCCAAACCCTCAAGCGTTTGAACTCGTTAAATGCCAGAGAAGTAATACCTTCTCATATATTATTTACAAATTCCAAAGTTGCATATTTATTTTTCAATTTAAATTTTAACCAAATGAATTGACAACATTTAATATTGATGAATTGCAGGAATTTGGACACCTTCTTCCCCAACTCACTCCATACAGTTGCATGCATTCATATCTTCTGAATAGCCATTGAAGTTCAACTCCTACAAGGCCACCCGTGGCACCGAGGGTGGAAAATAACCCCTCGACAACAAGGTACAACTTTTCTATAGTACATTTAATTTCGTAGTTTTCACTTTATGAATTGTTTTAATATTTTTCATTTTTTTCTTGTACTTTTCAGCACATGTCAGTCATGATCAAACCACGGCACCGACACCCACTCAACCATTAATTTTTAAAATGCCAACCAGAGGAACAGTGAAAAAGAACATTGGTAAACGCATGAGTTTTGCTCCGGCCCCTAGTGGGACACTAAACATTGACACCTCGTTTCGAATTCCAACTCTCTCACTTGGTGGCTTGCCCAGTGCAACGGGCATATTTGTTTTGAACAATATAAATTTAGATGAAGATTATTTGGGCATTGATAGCAATGACCCAACTGGTTTTTTCGATACCCGCGAGATGATTCAAGGCCAGAAGGTATACTTCAAATTTCAATTTTAATATGCTTTACAATTTTGAAATTACATTTGATTTAAATTTATTTATCTAAATCTTGATTTATTTTTTCATCAAACAGGATCAGCCCACCCAAAGGCAGAAACAAGGAGCAGTTGATCTTTGTGAAAGCCCCCATTCTTCTCCAGCAAGATCGTCTTCATCAGATTCAGATAGTGAAGAGTTCCCACCTTTTCCTTTGGAGAACTTAATAGGTAATGATTGTCAATCCCATGTCAGTGAGTTTATTATTCCTCATATCCAATCCGCTGATAGAATGGGAGAGAAGGGCTAAAGTTCTTATCAATGAGATTATTAGTCGTTATGAAAATTATTGGCAACGGGATAGTTTATACGCTGCAGTCCAGAATCAACCTGCGAAGATGGATTCCTTACTTACCCAAGTAAAATGTGGGACTGTCACGTTTAACAACAACTATAAAGATGGACATTTTAGATAAGGCATTAAACAAATTGGAAAATATTAGTGCCGAGGCCTAGGCATATTTTAACAAATGGTCCAAGGACAAGGATTTGGTATCAATCGCAAATGCCGAAAGAGATAGAGCGGTTGTAAGTACTATTACATTCAAACAATCATTTTTGTTAATTTGAAATTTTGAATTTATATTAATATTTTGAATTGACATTACTCTTTTTGTGCAGTTGAAATATGAAAATTTGAAGAGTCAGGCGAAGGTTTTGCAAGTTCACTTGGAAACAGCAAAGAACAGCTTATCCGCAGCAAAAAATTTGAAGCAAAATATTGTTTTGGTTAACAAACAAAACAATACACTAAAGCAGATAATTAAAGAGCATGGTCTCGACCCTGACATATTGTTCAAAGCCAAAGCAGCTGCTGATCCAAATTTGCTGTCGCATGGAGATGCAACAAATCAAGAAGAAAGAATTTTAAAAAATCTGGACAGCGCTGCTGAAGATCTTATAAGTTCAGGGGTTATTTCTGGTGTTGGGGAAAGAGGTACAACCACAATGGAAGAAGCCGTTGGGGAAGAGAGCAGAGGAGTAGAATTGTCTAAAGAAAAAGAGGGTTTTGAAAATTAGAAACTTTTATTATTGAGGAAACTTTAAATATTGAATTTGAAAACTTCTACTATTGAGTATGTACTATGGTATTTGAATTTAATTCTATGGTGATTAGATGGTGATTATCATGAATTATATGTATGTTTCTTGTTTACTTGCATTGTCATGAATTGTATGTGGACGTAGATGATGAATGATGACAATTGATAATCAATGATAGATGATGATGAAAGACGATGATCAATTTAATGTGTATAATGTAAAATTTAGTGCCTAAATATCTTGTGGGACTTTAATTATCTTGAAAATTGTCTTTGGGGATAAAATGGCAACTAAGATATGAAACAGATCTTTACTGATTTAGAATGGATCCTTATATGAGACTTATGGTGTTAGAATATTATATTGTAATGATATTCACCTCTATGAATAGTGCATAATCTCTCAGAAAATGAGAATTGTTTTACATCCAAATTAGTCAAGACCATTTGTCAGATAAATAACGTTGTGTTGGAAACAATAATTGTAGTGTAGAGGCTAGATCAGCCAATTATGATAATAGATAAATGGTCCATGCCATATGATATATATGGAGATTGAGGAATTTTATGTGGACTTATGGTTTAAAATTGTATAATGGTATTGTTTATCCCACAGTGAAAAAAATATATCAAGAGTAGATTTTTGCAGGCATATAAAAAATAAATTAAATATAATTTGGAAGAACCATGTGATTAGAAAGATAGGTCATCAGCTGGATATAGAAATTTGAAGTCATAATGTACAAATATGATAGGGTTTAGCTTACCTCTTGCGTAATAGATTAGTCTATGATAGATCAAGTTCATACGGTTGACGTGTTGGATCTTTGTTTTTCCCTGACATTGTAGATAGAGGGGTGAAGAATAATTGCCTGACATTAGAACTGGGAGTCATGAGAAGTGCTAGCATACATCTTTAAATATATAAGACCAACATTGACATCTTTGCAAACATGATCATAGTAAAATATATAGAATTAGGATTCACATGTTGAGATTCATCTCTTCGGGACTGATAACAAGGAGTGGTTGAATTAAAAAATGTAAAGTTTTTTCAAACAATTAAGATTATGTTCAAGAAGATACCTAGCTCAATAAGGTTGTTTATCATCATCGGTATTAGTTACTAGAAGGTTTGTCTTAAAGATACAATAAGGGTCAACACAAAAAATGGATTAGTACGGATATTTGGGTTTAGTTTCTTCTGACATTGTCATTATCCCGAGCTGATGTAACAGCTTCCCTCGGATGGATGTCAACCCCACGTTTTCAAAAAATAAAAAGATTGTATTTAACTAAATGTAAATACATAGACCAAAAACATCTTTAATGATAACCAGAGCTGAAAAAACAATGTTCAAGTGTATGTAACAAGACAATAAGATTGAAGGGGAAAAAGATACTATGCCTTAAAGTTGATTAATCATCACTGCCACTGGTAATGAGCTAGATCTGTGTTTTAAATTTAAGAAAACCCAACACGAGAAATGGATTAGTAGATATATGGGGTGAATTGCCTGACATTTTCAGTCCTGAGAAGGACCTATAAAAAGATTGTAGTTAAATAAATTTAAATATATAGACCTGTAACATCTTTAATGATAAAGATAAAGATAAAGAAGATATCTTTATGAACTTATCAAACAAGACCCTATCATCATCAAGTACACACCAATCATTGTTTGTTTCTTTGGTCTGGGGATAAATTTGAAGTCTTCATCTCAATTGGCTACATTGCAAACATGAAGGGAATTTCCTCTAGTGTAAAAGAGGTGAAAACTTCGAATTCCATTAAATTTTGGATAAGAAATCAATTATTGACGCGCGTCAGTGGCATCTATTGACGCACGTCACTTGCATCTATTGACGCACATCACTGGCATCTATTGACGCGCGTCACTTGCATCTATTGACGCGCATCACTGGCATCTATTGATGCGCGTCAAGTGAAGCCATTGATGCCCGATTTAGCCTATAAATACCCTTCAACCGGTCATTTTCTCATTTTCATCTTTCGGCTCTTGAATTTTTACAGGTCTCAATGCTTCCCAACTGCAAGTTTAGTAACAAAAATCAAGAAAATCCAATTCAATCGATGTCCCTTATGCCCTCACATCCATATCGTTAATATGCCCCATTTCAAAATAGATCCGAATATTTTGAATTACTTTCTGTCATCCTACAATTCAGAGGACGGCATTTTTATGTGACTCTGAATGATTGCCAAATTTTTCAATTCAGTATCGAAGCAAATGACATCCATCGTTTTACGGGCCTTCCGTTCAAAATTTACCAATTGTTACAACCAAGGCAACACTCGTGGAAGAAAAAGAATTTTCTCAAATCAACGTTTGGTTTCCATGTTGATTGTAAGTATAACTCGTTTTAATTCATATTTTTATTCTGTTTCACATTTTTAGCCCATGTCCATATATCTAGGCGTGGTGTCTAATATGTAGCATTTCTGAGTACATGTAATTTTTGCAATGCTAGTGTCTAAGATGAGCTTTGTAACTTTGTTTTACCTGATGAGTGCAGTGGAAAAGTTTAAATAAAAAAATATCTTACTTAGAAAACTGATGGAACCAAGAAGGGGAAATTAATTGATGTTCCCAAACCTGATGATGCAAATCAAACAGGGAGGAAGAATTCTGATCAATGTACTTTAATATTAACGGAGGGTGACTCGGCCAAGGCTCTTGCAGTCGCTGTAAGTGTTTGTGCCTTGAATCAGGGAAATGTGAATACTGAATTTGGTAGTATTGTGACATGTTTCGACATCACTTTCTAATTTAATTTTTTGTTATTTTAGTTATCTTTATCCTATCAGGTGGCAGGAATATCTGTTTTTTGGGAAGCTACCACTCACCAACAAATGGAGAATAAAGAGATAGTAAATAGAAAAAAAATCCTTGGTCTACAGGAAGATAAAATATATGACAGCATTGAATCTTTAAGATATGGCCATCTGATGATAATGACAGACCAGGTACATGATCTTTGTATAGCGCTGTTTAGTTTCTGTAAATGTTCCCCCTCTATATTTGGTTGTGTTTCGAGACTTTTTATATTTGTTTTCTAAGCCTCCAGATGTTATGTATCTCCATGTCTAATGTCAGCACATGTTGATGTAGGCAACTCACAAAAATGGAAATGTGTTATCTTTCTACACAATTCCTGAGTATGAAGCTTGGAGAGAATCATTGAGTGGATCGATAACTGGCTGGACCATATAGTGCAACAAAGTAATGCTAGTTTGTTTTCTCTTTATATGTTTTTAAGTTCTGGTTTTGTTCACTTGCTGATTAGGTATCACTTGTTGCTTGGACCATACAGGGTTCCCGGTTTGGGCACAAGTACTTCTAAAGACGGCAAGGAGTATTTCATAGATCTGGACAAGCACAAAAACAATTTTGTGTGGGTTGATGAGAAAGATGGAGATGCTTCCTCATATCAATCAACTTATAGAATGGGACAGAAGGGCTAAGGTTCTTATTAATGAGATTATTAGTCGTTACGAAAATTATTGGCAACGGGATAGTTTATACGCTGCAGCTGATCCAAATTTGTTGTCGCATGAAGATTTCTGGTGTTTGGGAAAGAGGTACAGCCACACTGGAAGAAGCCGTTGGGGAATAGTGCAGAGGAGTAGGAATTGGATAAAGAAAAAGAGGGTTTTGAAAACTAGAAACTTTTATTATTATGGAAACTTTAAATAATGAATTTGAAAACTTCTACTATTGTCTATTGTGTATGTACTATGGTATTGAATTTAATTACTGAAATCGCTCTTCCTTTTTTAAGTATTTGAAAAAGAGTAGAGAATTGTATGAATTTTGCATGTAGATTTTTTTCTTTCATCTTACCAATATGCGATGTGATCGTTCCTCCCTTTTCCAACAGATGTCTGTGTTTTTTTTTTTTTCTGCTCTGCCTCATATTCCGCTGCGTATCTAACATGCATGCATTCTTTTTTCAGTTTTCCACCTATGTGTTTTGATTTTCTGGCCATCCGCCCCCTGTTACAGTTAAATATTGTTTTCCACAATTTTTTTCTATAGTGTCCAGCTTCAGTTGCATTTTTTGTTGCTTTCCCAATTTCCACGTACATATTTTTACATGTACATTCAGATGGGATTTCTTCAGAATTAGATGATTGTACAGGTTCAATAAACGGAAATTTAGCTGCCCAATCAAACTTGTATGTCCTGCCAATGGTCCACATATTCTTGTTCGTTTTCAATGCTTTACTTTTTTGAGTAGAATTTTGAGCAATATCACAATCACCTGGTTTCCTCTTTCTTGGACCGGAGTTTGATTTTGATTTCTGTCTTCCATTTTGCTGAGTGTTTTGTATCTGTGATATCTAGCTGCACTTCTGGTTGCACCCCAACAGGAACAATATCTTCAAGATCTGGCATATTATCGTAGGTTTCATTTGTTTGACTTTGATACTGTGCAGAATGCATGTCCACCTCAATAATACCTTCCACACAGTCAGTATTCTGATTCTCTGTGGTGGCATCTATATGATTGGTATTTACAATATCTGTATCCGCAGAGAGTTTCCAAAATACTTGAAGAGTGATTTCTGAGATTTCTTACTTACTTTTAGGTTATTCGTATTCTTTGAGCTGGCACCTTCCATTATTCTGAAAAGAGTCCTGCGTCAGCAAAAAGAACCAAGTAGCGACTCTGTCCAGTCTGAGGTCTTGTCGCGCGTCCACTGTCTGAGGTCGCGGTCGTCACGTCCACTGTCTTAATATACTGTCGCGCGTCAACACTGCCCAAGTCGCGCGTCAACACTCCTCTGTCGCGCGTCACTTCCTCTGTCGCGCGTCACTTCTTTGCCCAAGTCGCGCGTCAACACTTCCCTTGTCGCGCGTCACACTTTTTTCGCGCGTCAGTACAGCTCTTGTCGCGCGTCAGTACAGCTCTTGTCGCGCGTCAGTACAGCTCTTGTCGCGTCAGTACAGCTCTTGTCGCGCGTCAACAATGCCCTTGTCGCGCGTCAACACTGCATTTGTCGCGCGTCAACACATCACAGGCTAACAGTAATATGAATCTCTGGTGCTCAAGGGTATGCGAGTTCAAATTTCAAATTTCACAGTATTGGTAATTTGGTAAGATACTTGAGGTATACTACCTGGTGAATCACCTAGGTTTTTATAGGTCTGATGTTTTCAAATGAAGGCGAAACTGACCCCCCAAAAAAAATATACTATATATTTTAGGCGAACAGGACACCGACCCACTCCGAATAATTTGCCTTTTCAAATTTTCCTAAAATGAAATTTTCACCATATTACGAATATTCGCCACTAAAATTATCCCTGCCTATGATGAAATTTGGTGAATGTTTTACATACTGTTATAGCTCTTGGAATGAGAGCAAACATGTTAGGATATGTTTTGATTTTAAGAGAATGTGTTGCTAATTCGGATTCTTGCATACTATGAATTATTGCATGGGACAGCGAACACTGTACTTGTGTGTTTGCTGATGTGACGACAGGTTGTCGTATAATTGCTTGCTCTTGTGCTGATTGACAGCATATCCTGAATCAATTCCATTGATCCAGGTATGCTGAGATCCTCTTGTGTTCTTGGATGAGAGCAAACATATGCTAATTCACACTTGAACCGGAAGGACGGAACGTCCTGTTCTGTGATAGCATGAATGTTAGTAAGGGGCTGGAAGGAAGTTGTTAGTATTAATGGTTAGTGTGAATTAAACCTAAACTAACCCTAAGACCTAACATACATTCTATACTACTATCCTAAGTGGATTTTTAAAATTACAAAAAAAAAAAAAGGGAAAATAAACCTAAGTTCTAAAGCCTAAGGTTGAACTAAGACCTAGGTCGAATGAGTTATGTAACCTAAACTAATCCTAAACTAAGGGGTACGCAGACCCTTGGGAAGAAAGGGATAAGGATGGGAAGGAGGCATTCATTGGAATTAAATGAACTGTCCCTTCGTGGACGGCGCCAGTTTTGGCGGGGCAGGTAAGGAATTTAGAGCCATCTATTTTGAAATAGAGCCAAGTTCAGTTGCATGGAAAATTTGAAGGTTGGAGACTTGCCAACCCAAGTGGAGGGGGCGTGGAAAATAAGGAGGAAGGCAAGCCTTTAATGCATTAAATGTTTTTGGTCCTCGCGACCAGCTTGCCTTGGAAGCAGCATGAAGGAATTTTGATTGTCATTTTTGTTCATTCGAGCTTTTTGCAAAGTTGCTCTGCATTTGGTTTTTCTGACCTGGTTCGGTCGAACCAGCTCTTGGCATTGACATTTTCGTGGAAGAATAGAGGCTGTTGATAAGCCTGAAGAAGAAAAGAGTGCTGGGAAGTTTGTGTAGCCGTTGTGGAAGAAAAACGCGGCAAAACGAAGCTTTCTTCGAGTTCTGAAAAAGAGATTACAGGCATGTTAAGCCCTCCTCTTTAAAATCTTTGCTTGATTTAAATGTTTCATTAAAACAACCCTGCTCTTGGGTTTGGATTGCTTGATTGTTTTTGAGATTGATTTGGAAATGGATTTGTTGATTCATGCCTTCTTTTTCTTGAAAAATGATAAGGAAGTTGATTTTGATTGCTCTGCCTCGATTGTTCTTGCTCGAATCGTGTTGGAAATAAGATTTTAGTATTGATTGTAGACTGTATAAAGGGTTGAAATGTGGGTATTCCTTTCACTGTTCGTATTGTTCGAAAATGGAAAGGACTGTGCAATCGCCCTTATGGTGTAATTTGTTTCTTTTAATGCAATCGTTTCTTGCTGTTGTATTTGGAACTGCACTTCCATGTAAAATGGAAATGGAAATACAGTTGCATATGTTGCTGTAATTTGGGTTCGTTGACCCTTGCTGATTCTTTTCTTTTGAAATGATAGGGAATCGTTTTTCTGTGTTGTGTTTAACTGCCTTGCTCTTCTTGCATGGAACTCCTCCATGTTGTGCTGGCTATTGACTTAATATAAAAATGCGAACTGGTTATTCTTGTGAAATAGAATGTGGAACTGTACAGACAGCGTGGGTATTTTATTGCTGTACTATTGTTTTGCTGTCATCTGAACTTGTGTTATAACTGTATCGGCTGTGCGAGTTGCATGAGGTCGTTTCTATAATGAAATTTCTTTTACAAGAGGGAATAGGTCTTCTCTCTTCTGCTGTGTTTGATTAGGATGAAGACAACATTCAATTTTGTCTGAATATAGGAAGTTGCCTTGGGAAAAGAAAAGATAACACATTATTGACTGTTCTTTCCTTTCTTGCTTAAAATAGATAAGACTTCTCTCTTCCTTCTGCTGTTTCGAATTATGAGGAAATGGCATCTTGTATTTTAAAAGGAATGGGCATTAGACTTTTATATGAGTGTTCTTGGGAATTGGAAAAGAAATAGCTTTCCTTCTGAAATTATATTGAATAAAGGTGATCTGGTTAGGAAAGTATGATGATTAGTTATGTTGAACAATGCTAAACGGTCTTTGAGAATGGACTGTTTTGGTGGTTACGAATTAGCTTTGAATTGCTGGGCAAGGATTACATGCATTGAAATTTTGTCATGCAATGGGAGTTGTCTTGACTGTACTAGGTTCATGTTTTGCCACCCTGTACGGTTATTTTGCTAAAGGTAATGACATCTGATTTTGCATTCTGGAAGTTGTGCATACTGTTATGAAACTGGAAAATGGATTGGGTAGAATCATTGTTGGAAGGAAATCCTCCTTCTACCTGCTGTTCTCACTTGGTGAAATTCATAGTCATGAGAACATTAGACTTGCTGTAGGTAACAGCAATGAATAATATGTTATTTTGAACAGGATACGTTCATAGGATTATGAATTGATGTGATTTATTGACTGCATGATGAATAATTGTTTGTTTGGTTAATGATTCAGTGATAGAAATATGGTTCCTTATAATTATGGTAAATATAAGGTATGCAGCCTTATATTGTTTGATCTTGGATGTACATAATGTTGTACTAACCTGTTTCGGATCTTTACATGAGTCTGACTCAAATGAAGTATGGATATGGATGATGAATTCTTCCTGTTTTCATTTTAAAGCTGATTATAAATGAAATTATCCTTGCTGCCGGAAAGTGAATTCCGAATGGATTTTGTAAGTTTCACTCTGAACTGTTATCTTGATCTGTCTTTCGTTTGGGTTCCACTGTTAGGACAGTCATGCGGAAAGAAATAGAGATGTGAATGAATGTCTTAGAAAAATGATCTTTTCCTCTTTCATTCGGTTGGAAATCTGGAATTCGTGAATAATGAAATTTATAGTGCTTAGATGGGAGCCACTATATGCATTGCTGTTCGCTTTCTTGTTTGTACTTGAATGCTTTAAATTTAACATGCTTCATGAACGGAAAGGAAAGTAATGGATTTATACTCAGTTAGTTTCATCCTTTGCATTTGTTATTAATGAAAGGTGTGGAAAGGATAACTGTATGCTTTATAGGCAGCAAACTACTTGTATTTTTAACTTTGCAAATTTTGTAAATAGATACTTGCAATGATTATGTCAAAACGGGACAGCAGTCCCTTGACTGGTGGCGATGATGTTTTTTTGATAGTTCAGTGGTTATGCTGATTTCTCTTTTGTGCTTTCGAGATTGATGTTTTGCTGTTGTTTCATAAAAGCAGGGTTCTTTTATTGAAACAGTTAGTTGAAGCATCTTATTTTAAGGATAAGTGCTTAATGTGCTCAGTTCATTGAACTGACCCGTGCAATTCATTTTGCAGATGGAATTTGATTAGAATGAAGACTTGGCTGTTTTCTGATGCCTCTTGATTAGATGTAAATTAAATTGTAACTGTTGCTTTTATTTCCTCTTTGAGGAATTGTAAAAGAAGAAAATACATTCTTCTGTCCATGAGTTGTATGAATGCTTTGTATAAATTATACCCAATCAGCTGGATTGGCAAATGTACAAATTATGACTTGAAATATTGAATACAGTTACAAGTGTGATATTTTCAATAATTATATCAGTTTGATATTGCTGTTTAAATTGGAAATATGGTGTTATTTCCTGATTTGGAATTGTTTCATTATCCTTGGATGGATGTTGAATTGAAACTGATGTTTATTCTTACTTAATTACAACCTTTAAGTTGAACAATGCAATTAATTCATACTTGGGGTAAAGATGAATTTTGAAATGACATTAAAAAGGATTAAGAAGGATATGATTTTATAATCAGAGGATATTCAGGATTAGCTTAGGAGCTAAGGAATATCAATTTAAAATTTGGAGTATTCGAACTTCGTTTTTGAACTCCATCATTGATCCCGTTTGATAAAAATTCAGATTAAAGGATGTAGGATACATATATCCATAACTAATGATCCTTAACTATATAATGTTAAGGGGAACAAATGAGTTCATTTCTTGAAGTTTAGACCTCGTTTGAATGACGTCTAATAAGTTATTATTCTGAAATAAGTTGCAGTTGGGAACATCTTGGTTAAGTTTAATAGGTTAAACTTATTATGTCCGTCGGTACGGACTGCTTAATCAAATGATTAAGAAATGGACCAAGTAAGGAAATGTAACCCTTCGGTACGAAGGAGATGATACATAACGAACTAACGGACAGTTTAGTCCCTCTTAGTTATGTACAACTGCAACTGAAACGAGGATCAAGGGATCAGCACGAATGCTGAAAGTTGATTTTAATTATTAACTCTTGGCTAAGTCACTTGAGCAGGATGTGTATTCTCGATGGGTGGATTCTGCAGGACATTGACATACGCCAGCTACAGCAAGGTGTCTTCATGAAGACGGGGTCTTCATGACGACACAATGTTGCGGCTGACATATAGCCATGCCCTCCCGAATTAAAACATGTAGAATACATAGGCTGAATGTGTAGACCTTAGCAGGGGGGATAGGGTATGATTTGGTATACGGAGTGACTCCGGAACACTAAAGACAAATAGACACACGGAGTCGTGGGGTAACGACACCGTATGTCTGCGTATCTTTAGTTATCGGGAGTGCCTTCCTATACCCGTTCATATTACTAGCTGAAATTGAAAGTTTAAAACTGGCCTTAAACGATGAGGACTGGTAGGAGCCAGGAAAGACCATTCTAGATAACAGGTGAAGTGAAGTGAAGGACGTATTCCGTAGATGTGTATCACATCCAGGAATATGATCATGCAAAGCATGTGAAAATCTTTGGCCAAAGTATCGCAATTGCTGGTTGCGTTGTCCTTATCACTTAATTTAAGATGCAGGATGTCAGATGAATATCAGTAACAGATATTCAGATAGGCTTCTTAAATGGATCACTTCGATAACCGGGGAAGGTTATGAGAACAAGTATATAAAATATACTATGCATAAACAAACATGAAGGATCGGTTGTTGCCGAGTCATGTACATGAAGGATCGGTTGTTGCCGAGTCATGAAATGAAGGATCGTTGAAACTCCGAGCCATGAAAATGGAAGGATCGGTAGTTCATCGAGTCATTTACAGCAGCATATAGAATCTGTTATAAGATTGAATGGCATTGAATGTGTGTTCCATATTGTAAATATGTGAACAGGGAACATTCGTTTTAAAAAGAAATTGTATGATCCAAACTGTGTTGTTTGGGCAGAGAACAATTATTAAATCTTGAACGTGTGTTTGAACTTTATAATTCATAACAGAGAACGTTATGTATAAAAAAAAAAAAAAAAAAAAACAAAAATTCCCTTGTTCTGGTGTTTTAAAATGGGGATGTTACATCTTGGTATCAGAGCTGAAGGTTGCAGCTCTTGGACCTAATGAGTCCACGTTATTAATAAAGTTTACATTTTCTTATTGAACAGAAAATGGTCAGGACAAGAGGGAATGCTGCGAATAACCCGTTGCAGGGTGGAGAAGCAGCAACTGCCCAAAAGCTGGATGAAATCCTTGCTGCCCTACTTGATACGAGGGACCGTTTGACTGTACTGGAACAGCAGTCAATGGGCAATGAAGAGGAGGTGAATGAAGCTGAAATAAATGATCAGCTACCTCCTGTGGACAACATCAACGGAGGGAATCCGGGTGTTGATGATAATAATATAATTGCTCCTAATCCCCCTGAAAATAAAAGGGCAAGATTAGCAGCTGAACTTACGAATGATATAAAGAGAATAAGTCCTCCAAAGTTTGATGGAACAACTCTTGGGGACGGAGCTGAAAATTGGCTCAGTGAAATGGAGAAATACTTTGCAATAAGAAACTTCTCTGAAGAGACTAAAGCGATATGGGGAGCATATCAGCTTTCTCATGAAGCATCATCCTGGTGGGACAACCGTAAGGTTGAGCTGAATATTGTCGAATCAGACATAACTTGGGATCAATTTAAGGGATATTTTAGGCAAAGATGGTTGCCTCAACTCTATTTTGATAGGAAAATGACTGAATTTCAGAACTGGTCGCAAGGAAGGCTGTCGGTGACAGAATACTGGGAAGGGTTTACTAAACTCCTTAAGTATGTGCCGCAGTACCAAGCTGACGAGAAATTCAGAATACGGAAATTCATAATGGGACTGAATCCCATCATTGGTGGCGAAGTGGATGTCCACGGCCCAACCACCATGGATGGAGTTGTTGAAAAGGCAATCAGACAGGAACAAAAATTGAGAGCAATCTCTGCTCACAGGGAAGAGATAAGGAAGAAGATTCCCAATCCTTCTTCGTCTCTTGCACCAAAAAGGGGACCTTGGAAAAGGTTTGGTGTGAAAAATAGAATTGTTGTAGATAACAACAAGAAACCTGTGATGAACAGACCTGTAAATAGTGTGCGGAACAGCTTTTCAAAAGTTAATGGCATTGGACAGAAGTCCTATGGAAGCCAGAATGATAACTTTAAGGCTGGTAATAAATTTGAACCTAGAAAAGGGCCAGCTGGAGGATGCTTCAACTGTGGAAAGGACCACTATGCGAATCACTGTCCCCTGAAGAAGGACGATCGCGGACAGCAGCATAGGATACATGCTGCAGTGGCTAACAGACAAGCTGAAAAACAAGTGACGCCCATAGAAGTTACGGGTAAGTTATTCGGTAAACCTGTAGTTGTACTTTTTGATACTGGAGCTACAGAATGTTTTATTTCTGACTAAACTTGCTATGAAATTAAAAAGAAAGGCTGCAAGAATGGATAAAACTTGGACAGTGCATTATGGGAATAATGCTGTCCACACAGTTGAAATGTGCCTTTTTGGGGCAATTCTTGACCTGCCTGGGTTCTCCACCGAAGTTGACTTGTATGTCACTCCTCTAGGATCATATGATATCATTATTGGAGTTAACTGGTTGGCTGAACATAAGGCAAAGGTCGACAGTTATGAAAAACAAATCTATTGCTTTGATGACCTGCAGAAGGTGCAACTAAAGTTAAAAAACCTACTACCCCCCAAAGAGGTAGTTAAGCCTATAACATCTTCTATCGCTTGTCCATTTACTATGTCTTTACCCAAGAAGGTACAACCCAAGCCTAAAATGGTACCACCTACCAAACCGGTGGTCAAACCTCACATGTCACAATCACCCCCACTTCAATCAATACCCACACTCACTTCACATTATGATCCATTGGCAGGGTTTTATGCCAACATTCTAGCTAACCTTTTAGAGACCTTTGTCATCACATTTCTGCCCTTTAAACCTTATGACCCACTAAAACCTAAACCAAAAGGGTTTGATGATACTAAAATTTGTGCCTACCATCGTGTGTTAGGACATGATGTATAAAATTGTAAGGCTCTAAAAATAATTCTTCTCCAACATTTTCCTCTTTAACAAAACTTTGACGATGATGATCTTCTAGATGAGGACCCAATCCCTCCTCCACCTATCATCACACATCCTCACCCACTACCTATTCAGTAACCTGCATCACCACCTCCAAAATTTGAGATCAATATGCTCCGCATAAGAGAGACTAGCCAAAACCTCCGCCGAAAATTCCAATGTGCCCTCATTCTTTTCACAAAACTAGTATATGCCCGTCACCAGGTATTTTTTCCTATCCTATCACTACACCTATCATGACTCACCTTCTCCATCCACATCTCTTACCACATATTTAGATTTTTAACAGTTGCCAGTCACACCCAGAAAGATAAAGGAAAGGAGAAAGTAACCAGCCTATCAACCACTCTTTTACCCAATAATCCCATCTACACCTACACCAAGAATCACCATCCATCGACCCAACATACCCTATTTCTAATGGGGTCTACCCATCATACAATGACTAAAACAATTGCACCAGTCTCCTCTCAAATCATTTCTTTGTACGACCTTGTCCAAACCTCTGAAGTCCCATTGACAGAGCCCTCATTGAGGTTCTACAATCCATTAAGGTTTTACCTAACTGACCCTACTGCCTGTGGCCTCCATTATCACTCCTCACCATGTGGCCTCTCTCACCAACATCATCCCCTTCCTCTACACCCACCATTACTCACCAAGTAGCCTCCCTCAGTTTCTCTGATGACGAGATTATACCTCTCCAATCAAATGATCCTGATCCCTCCCTTTTCATTTATGATCTACATTGATAATATACGCATTCGAACGTGTTATTATCGATGGTGGTGCCAGTCATCAACATCATTTCCTCCCATGTATACAAATCAAATGTGCATCCCTTCTAATTACATGCATAATAACCCAGTTATGTTAGCGTTCATTCAATGATGCCATCACTTCCACCCTTGGCACCATCATTCTCCACATTTGTGTGGGCCCCCCATATTCTTCCAAATTGTTCTATGTCTTAGAGGGGGAATTCCAGTACAACTTGTTGCTTGGCCAACCTTGGATCCATAGGTCATGGGTTGTGTTCCTTCAACCTTACATCGTTGTGTAAAATTTGAACATGAAGGACATAACTATACCATTCCAAGCTGACCCTTCACCATTCAAAACCTTTAACATGTTGTATCAACCTAATGATGTCCTTGTACTAGTTAAGGCATCTACCATTGTTGCACTTCTCCTTCACCCACAACCCCATCCACCGATGTTACTGCTACCTTTCCCACACCTACCTCCTCTATTCCCACTACAACCATAGCCTCTACAGCCAACCCATCTGCTAACCCATCTACTTCTCAACCAACCAATGCTTCTTCTTCCCAATCTCCTAGTGATTCATCTATTCCCGCTACCCATATACCAACTACCGATCCCTTAGAAGGTGTTTTTCAACGTCTCACTCTGGGGGAGTACCGCCTATACAACATTGACACATTCCTTACTCCTCAAGAGTATGGTAACCTTCACCAACATCCTCGCTATGATCACCACATAGGCGAGGTTTTCCCTTATGGTCCTCCCCACCTTCACACCAACTTAACATATGGGGGACTTGATACTTCTACCTACTCACCCGAGCCACCTTCCCAAACATGACCATTTTCCTTCTGACCTTCAATCTCTCACCAACCACCACTTCGCCCACACTTTCCTCCATCGTTGTGCATGGAAGGGCTTTGGCTTTGGTTTCTATGAACATGGCCACCATATTGTCATCCTGTGTACCACACACAAACACAAAGACCATAGTGGTATTGGCTTTGCCAAACCATCTTCCAAGAAATCCCATGTCAAACTCATTGAGGATGACAAACCTTCTTCACCCCATTTACCAACTTCACCACCTTCACCCATGGAGTCTATGGATCTAGAATCCATTCCTCCTAACTTTTTTTTCATAAACACCATTTCCCTGGGACCTCTGACTTATCAATGTGATGGCAAGGCTCCCTCTTCTCTTCCCTTCCTATATCCTGACATGATCGATGATGATACACCTTCTATTAATGTCGTTCAATGTCATGATGATGAGTCTATTCTCACCTATCTTGGTGCAGAAGATTCTTATATTCATCAGTCATTTCCTTCTGAGACACAAACCATGTTAAATGAATCGACCATTGAAATCAATATTAACACTCAGGATGACCCGCACATTCTAAAGATAGGCCAATCTTTAGATGTTTACTGAACAAGAAGCTTTTACTTCATTCCTCTGGGATCATAGCAATGCTTTTGCTTGGTCCTATGCTGATATGCCCAGTATTGACCCAAACATTGTGGTCCACAATATCATAACTATTCCTGAAGCCAAACCCATAAAACAGAAGCTGTGAAAATGCATCCTCACATTTCCCTTCTTGTCAAAGAAGAAATTCAGTGCCTTCTCTTGGTTTCCTTCATCCTACCCATTGATTATCCCCAATGGATCTCTAACATCATTCCTATCACAAAAGTGATAGGGGGACTCCACATATGCATGGATTTCCATGACCTTAACTTAGCTTTCCCCTAAAGATGACTTTCCTCTACCTAGTATAGACCAACTAGTTGATCTCACCACCAACCATGAGATGTTATCACTCATGGATGGTTTCTCAGGTTATAACCAAATATTACTCATCCCGGAAGATCAACACAAAACCACCTTCATCACTCCTTGGGGGACCTTCTACTATCGAGTTATGCCCTTTGGCCTTAAAAATGTTGGTGCTACATATCAACAGGCTATGACTTATATCTTTCATGACATCATGCATCACATATTGGAAGATTATGTAGATGACCTTCTTGCCAAATCCAAACATCAATGCTGAACACCTTATAGTCCTTAAGGTCATCTTTGACCATCTCATCAAGTATTGTGTTCACCTTCAACCTAAGAAGTGTGTCTTCACTTTTCTCTCAGGAAAACTCCTTGGTTTTATCATTTCTTTGTGTGGCATAGAAGTCGATCCCACTAAAATCAAGGCTATTCTAAAATTCCTCCACCTACTAACCTTCGCCAACTACATAGTTTTCAAGGCAAGTTGCAATCTATTCATCATTTTATTTCACAGCTTTCTGACTGCTACCACCCATTTCATCATCTCCTCAAAAAGGATCTCCTTCAAATGGGATGATGAATGCCAAAAAACGCCTTTGAGGCCTTAAAACAATACCTCCTCCAACCACCTATACTCATTCCTCCTAAGGATGACCAACCATTTTACCTTTACATTTCTGTTATGGATCATTCCTTGGGAGCCATGCTTGCTCATCATGATGAGCAACACAGGGAGACAAGCTTAAGCAGTTTATTATATAAGTCATACACTTTTGGAATATGAAACTAGATACACCCATGCCAAAAAAATCTACTTAGCCTTAGTTTTTTTTAACACCACTAAACTTCACCATTACCTACTTAACCACAAAACCTTTGTTGTCACCAATACATACCCCTTACATTACATGTACGCCAAGCCCTACCAACATCAATGTGTTGCACGTTGTCTCATGCTTCTTGCAGACCTAGACCTCAATTCACTCCATCAAAAATATATCAAAGGACAAACTATCGTTGACCAACTTATAGATGCACCTCTCTCTAGAGATCAGCCCTCTAACTTTGATTTCCCAGATGAATCCATCACTACCCTCTCTTTGGATGATACCATTTACCAAATGACCTTATTCTTTGATGGTTCCAAATGTCAGTGTGGGGGTGGTGTTGGAGTTATCCTCATTCCTCTTGATGGTGAGCCTATGTCATTATCTTTCAAACTAGATTTTGAATGTACTAACAATATCGTCGAATATGAAGCACTCATATTAGGCCTTCAAACCACCATCACCTTAGAATTTAAATCAATTAATATCTTTGGCAACTCTCAACTGGTTGTAAATCAAGTCAATGGTATATACCAGTGTCGTAATGAAATAATTCAAAAGTATAAACATCATGTAGACATAATTTTGACTACCTTTGACCATTTATGAACTTCAAACCACTCCACATTCCACTAATAAATTTGTGGATACCATGGCCTGCCTTGCTTCTCAGATACCTACTTCACCCTCTGACTCAAAAATATTTGTTCACAGTACAAAGGCTGTAATCACCTTCCTATCTATTTCGAGACGTCAACCTTGTCAGAACCATTCAACCTGACCCACGTGACCTTTGGTATAAGTAGTTTGCTGACTACCTTTCCCTTTCAATTCTACCTCCAGACCTTACTCGCAATGGAAAATGAGCCTTTCTCAAAAGTGTCTCTCGCTATGTCATCATGGGTGGTATTCTTTATAAATGTGGCTTTGATGGTATCCTCTTACGATGCCTTACAAGTTCTGAAATTCCTTACACCATCAAGGAAGTTCATGATGGAATTTGTGGAGGTCACTTCAGTGGTTTAGCTTGTCACTAAATGCATTCTCCACCTAGGCTATTATTGGCCAACCTTAAACCATGATTGTTGTGATTATGTCAAATGTTTGTGTGAAGTGCCAGCAACATGCTAATATTCATCACACACCTAGTCATGCCTTACAGGTCACACGAGACCTTTGGCCTTTCTCTCAATGGGGTTTGGATCTTGTTGGAGAGATCAATCCCCATTCTTCACAACGCCATCAATGGATTATTACCGCTACTGAATACTACACTAAATGGGTAGAATCCATACCTCTTATTTCTACAAAAGCTGAGAAAATATGTGAATTCATCAACCATCACATCATTTTTCACTTTGGTGTTCCTCATCGTCTCATCACTGATAATGGAAAACAATTCAAAAACAAAACCCTACGGAAACTTTGTGATGCCTTTGGCATTCAACTCAGTTTTTCTTCACCTTACTACCCTCAAACAAATGGCCAAGCTGAATCAACCAATAAAACCTTAAACAAAATTCTTATGAAAGTTGTTGGACAATACTGGAAAGGATTGGCATACACACATTCCTTTTGCCTTATGGGCTTATCGTACTAGTATTCATACATCAACTGCTGCCACACCTTTCTCTCTGGTCTATGGTATAGAGGTTGTTCTACCTCTTGAAGTCCAAATTTCATCTCTTCGTATCTCACTCAAAGAGATGCTCAATGATGATGACTTTCACCAAGACCATTTGGCACAACTTGAGTTATTAGATGAACATCATCTCAATGCTCTTGACCATCTCCAAATATACCAAAAACATATCAAATGTTCCTACAAAAATGTGTCCATCGAATGAACCTTCCAAGTCGGTGACCTCATCCTGAAGGAAAATCAACATGTAACAAAAGAGGAAAAAAGTAAACGGGGCAAATTTTCTCCTAATTGGCTTGGACCTTATATCGTTACTCATACCTATGGATCAGGTGCTTATCATTTGTCTTCACTCGAAGGTAAACCCAAACCTGAGCCCCTCAATGCCTTGCATCTTTGACCATTCTACTGTTGAATTAAGTCCTATATCACCTCTTGTCTATTAAGCACCTATCCCTTGAGCACCATTCACCTTCCATTTTACCTATTTTAAGGATCAATGACTAAACCAGGATCATGTGATTACCCATTACCTTTCAACCTTGTCTTCAATATGAGTATCACAGCTCTACTCATGGCATGATTCTCATGGATACTTTTCATATTTTTCAAGATGGAATCCCATGGTCATTTCATCACTTAAACCCTCTCTTTCATAGTTAACCTCTGTGTGTTATGGTTTTGTCTTCAAACACAAGAGCCTATCGTTCTTTATAGTCTTGTCCATGACTTAAAAGTCAAAAGAAAAACAATTTCCAAAGTAAAATGGGATTCAACTCCTTGAGTCAAAATTCTAGCAAAAAGATATGACTCCCTCAAAAAGGACATCTACTCTTTCTATCTCGCTGCTATAAATAGACTTCTCCCTCGAAGGACAACTATACCAAACCTAGCCATATTGTACATAGTCTATCATAATAAGAAGACTATTCTTGTAAAATAATAAAAAAATATTCTAGAAGCTTCCCACATCGATCAACTTCACGAAGACCTCAAGGAGAAAATATACTCATCCCACATAGACTTCCCGCATCGATCAGTCTATCAAAACAAAAACAAAAGAAAAAAAAAAAGATAATTAACTTTTCATCATGGACTTGCCTATTTTGATCTTGGGTCTCTTGCCAAGTAGGCATGCTATCTCACACTAGGTTACACTAAAAACTAACCTGATTTCACCTCATCACCTTTTCACCCTAATTTCCTACCCACTCAAGGGATGTGCCGTAAATGTGACATTTTGGGATCATGTGACTTTCTTCAACCTTAGAATAGTCCATCATGCAACTGCCTTTAGGGTCTTACATTCATAAGCCCATATTTAGGTATGGTAAACTTTTTGTTTTGGTTCTTACCAATTAGGTGATATTTTTGTCACCTCTTACCCTTCACCTTCTTCATTACTTGTTGATTATCCTATACAGGACCAAGCCTTTGACACCTTAATTTAACCATACCTAAATGACCTAAACTCAACCATGCCTAACTGACCTAGACTCAACCATGCCTAAAACAATGGATCAATTACCTAAAACCTACCATCCCATCTATGCCTCATCATATCCTTCCCTAGCTTATGGGAGAACTACATCTATGAGGTCCCTTTTTGTGGGGCTATGTAGGTAGCACTCTGAGGGCATGGGGCCCTTGGAGGTTATCTCAGCCACTCTAGATACCCTAACTAATTCCACCCCCCACTTTTTTTATAGACAACTCTACCTTAAACTATAGTTTCCATCTTCTATCATCGGCACTGGAAATTAATCAAACATACAAGTACTCATAATCACATCTGGTACATAATCAATTCACCATTCCATGATATCCAATACCTGTCTCATTCATATCAGAAACATATTCATCATCATTTATTTTGGCACTACTGACAACATATCTCCACCCATACAACATGGAAATCAGTAAATCATCTCCACATAAACCTAACTCAACCATGCCTAAACTGACCATAAAATCAACTGCCTCACGCTAATCCTATCTTTACCTCGACCAGCCACCATGCCTAATCACTATGACCTAGGATCTAGTCCTCTCACTCACTGCCTACTATGCCCTAACTCCACATGCCTAATGACCTGAGACTCTATCATGATAGTCATCAGGTGATCTTGATAATGCTAGGCTCATTTAGGCATCATGCCTAAATCTTCAGCTAGCTGCCAAATAATGAACTAATTCAGTGGTGCCATAGGTCTCACAACAACAGTGAGCTCTGTCCATAAATAATCATTGCATATATAACTTATAACCCCTTGTCTATGTATCAATATAAATGTACATGGATACAACTAAATACTCAGTATCTCAAAACTGTCATATACATCCTCACTATGTTTGGCATGGTAGGCCTTGTATAATATAAAAATCTCAAAACCATCATATACATGAGCCTCAATATCAGTTCCCACCTAGGCCAGGATGTAACCAAAAATCAATTAACCTATCATATCAAGTGGCTAATCCTTCCTCCATCTCCACCTGATATCCTGTGCGGGAACCTACGCCTATGCTCCTCTAGGCTTGTCCACCACCTGCCTGTAAAGGATGGATAACCAATGCCTCTGAGGGTCTGTTCCTGTACACAACCATCAATCTGTGCCTGAAAGGGAAGCCACCTGATCTAATGGCATCTCTCTATACTATCATAGAAAGATCAAGCTTCCTTGGTCTCGGTGACTCCTACCCATCGCTGTTACACCCACCACTGCCTATATCCATTAGTACCCCAACATCATCAATCCTCCCATCTATCTGACTCCTCCTATCCCCAACACACTTAGACGTGGTAGAGACATGGTCGCACTCCACGTCATCTCTATGCAATACTAGTGGTAGAAAGGTGGAACACACGTCCATGTGGCAGCCCAAACTATCGTCTCACCCTATCTATAGAATCAACTAGGATGCTTGCAGGTAAAAATAGATCCGCTCCCCATGTATCCACCTCATCAATTGAAGCTCATCCAACTCTCCATCATTAACATCTGGTACGAGGGATAGCTAATGTAAGGTTTCTACACAATATCGACCCCTAAAAGACCCTCTAAAGAACCATCTGTAATATGAAACATCACGTGTGGCCCTAGCCACTCCATGCTACCCACCAAATGGTACCCACTGTCTATATTTAACTCTGACCCAATCCACCCCCAAACTCCATCATGTCATGGTAAAAAAACTAGCTACTCAAATACGATATGCTCGTATGCCCAACAGTGTAGTAGAAAGGTGTAGCACAAATTAAAGCACCACAATCTCCCATAGGCCCACAACTCCCTATATAGATGCACTAGGAATGCTAAACTTTCCAGAAAGCATATCATCCCCTCCATCATATCCTAGAGCACTCCCATTAGTGCTCGTGGGAATTTCCCACCCTCAGCATTTTCCCTAAGGTGAAACAACATACGGACCATCATCAGATACAACCAGCCTCATCTCTTGAGGATAGGCTACATACATGTCTCCATAAATTTCAAGCCTCATCGCTATGGGTACTTCAAAGGAATCCATTTCCCCAAAAATAGCCACTATCGGCTCCACTGACACCTCTGATGAAATAGAACACACTATCTCCCCAAAAATTGGTAACCAAGAAATCATGTACACATCCTCTAGGGTGACAGTCATCTCACCTGTCTGTAAATGGAATGTGTTGGTCTCTAAATCCCATCTATCGAATCAAGTGCGACCATCAAGCTAGGATCTTAGGCTATATGCATGTAGCTGTGGATCCCAATCAGTCCAACATCTGTCATATGCTCCCACTCCTCTGTAGTCACACTAGACCAAATCTACACCAATAATAGTGGTACTCTGTCCCACATCCTGAGCTGGCCCTGCCCAATAACATCAAACATAACATTGTCCAAGACTTTCCTACCCCAAAATCATCTCTAACCCACTACACCATACAGGAACCACATTAATCATGCCTACCCCATTTACCTAATTCACCTACAAGCCTACTACCATTTACAATCATCAACCCATCATCTTAACATTATTGGAACCTACTTACCTATCTTATCTCATCAAACTCACATTTTAACCTCATCCTCCTAACAAAACTCTTCATTTAACCCTTTCACACCTATTTTTGTTTCCAAACTATCCCTTCTTACCTCGGTTGTTCTTTAACCCTAACCGAGCACCGGTCACCTTGACCATCACCCAGTTTGATGGCCCGCACCAGTGAACATCATTGGTTTTTTAACCGGGAAATCGTTTCCCTAAGGCAAAAAAGATGAGGTAAACATTAAAAACTCAACCAATTGACCCGTCAGTCTTTGTCGTGATAACCAAAAAAAATTAAACCCTAGTCCCCCATAACCCTATTTCACCTAAAATTCACAAAAATATAACCTAACACCTACCCCAATCCACACCAATTTTCTACATATTCATTGGATTATCTCATTTTCTCTACATGATGAAGGGTTTCCCCATATTGTGTTTTACCCACTTTTGGACCCATAAACAATTAAAAAACCCCCACCTCAATTTCATAGTGCAAAACTGACGTTTCAACCACCACTTTTAATCAAATAAAAAACTAGGGAACACTCCCTACTTCATCACGATGTTGCTTACGTGGTGTCATGTCTGGCCAATGCGTCAATTTTACACTTGAACCCTCTCCTACCTTTTCCATGCCAAAATCTACCTAGAATCAGCATCTCCACCAATCACATGTCTCCAACCTCTCTTGTGGACTCGTCTACCTGGCTCCTCTCACCTTAGTAACCTGGCTCAGCATTTTTGTTTGTCTCCAATAAAAATCCACAATTCAATAAGCTTTGTCATTTTCTCAAAGTAAAAAGTTAACAATGATTTACTCTAAAACTACTCTTTTCTTCCTTAGTAACCCTAACTCGAGATGACTTACGTCGCATACAGACTACTTGTGTTTTACCTCTTGACATCGGTCACCTATGCCAATACCATTTCACTTATCTTTTTCCCATTTGTTCTAAAAATCATTACTGTCCAATACCTTTCATGACATTGCCAACACTCATTGATACCCTACCCATTTTAGCCTAAATTACCCATACATTTCCTTAATTGTATTTAAGGATCTGTGATAATTTTACCTATACCTTGGCCCTGCCCGTGTCAGAGACCTATATACCTTGAACATGAACCACTTTTAGTGACCTTTCAAATTTTACTACTTGCTATAGCTTGCGATTCTGTTGCACCTCATTGTTTAGGCCTAATGACCTTACCTTGCCTATTGTATGTGTTGTTTATCCTCTGCAAAAGATTTGATGTACATGCATCATACCTAAACGTTCCTGCACCTAACCTACCTTGCGTTTCTAGACCATATCCTTTACCATTGGATACATGAATAACTCCAACCTTGTTTGGATAAACCTATCGACCTTGTGACGATGTAGATTTTGCAAGATTTTCAACTAGGTACCATGTCGACAATCTATACATGTGTGTGCATTGTGATTTTCATTACCTATGACCCAAGTAGACCAGCTCACCCATTACCCAAAGTTCACCATAACCTTCCCATAACCCACTTACCTACTGCACTTTCATGCACTTATCAAATCATATGTATCAAACCACTCACCAACAATCCATCTCACACCTCATCAGCTCTTGTTTTAGGGGGTATCACCTCCACCCATACTTGGGGTAACCTCACTCCCACTTATATTTGGGGAAACCACTTTCTTGTTTGTCAGTGTCACTTATCAAATACAAGCCACGTGAACAAAAGGGGCAAATGTAGACACCAAAATTGGGTCATACTTCCATTAAAACCCCATTAATTAAATTAACCATATCCTACCCATTCATATCCCCTAGTGCACATGTTAATTGAATTAATTATATTAATTAAATTAATTAATATCCTCACTTAACCACCTCACCCAGCCAACTCACCTAGCCACCTCACTCAAATGACCCACTCAAACCTCATTAATGACCTAAGACCAAGTCTAAGCCTATCCTAACCAACTAGGACTTAGTCTAAACCTAGACTTAACTCCTATTAAAAAACCTAAAAAGAATCCTACTTATCTTTTCGGGATCCATCACTCAAGACTCGGAAGAAGGTTGGAGATCACACCAAAAATAGCAATAATATGGCTATTTTTGGCCAACCTAGATATTCCCACCTTGCCTTAACCAACACCGGTTATATCTCAACTAACATCTAGTCCCCTAACCATCTACTAGTTAGGTTAAATACATTTACAAAATCCTTTACCTAGGTTGGTCATTCGATTCAGGATCTCATACGAATAGAGACTTGGAGCACTCAAATTTTTAAAGCACTCAGGAAAAGGAAACACATACGGGAGCACTACCAACAACCATTTGGCATTCATCATCTTCTTCACAATCATAGATTCACACAGAGAAGCACGAAGGTTTGAATTGCTGTGGCACTGAATATAATGACTCTTCTCTCCAGATCTCTTGCCCTCACCATCCTTCATCACCTACGTTCTCAAAATCTACTGTTTAGTAAGTACCTAACATCTCTTCATTTAGCTCCATTTTTCTTTCAAGTAAGATTTATTATTCATCTCAATATTTTATCTTTCTCCACACCTGTATAATTCCTTCCTCCCACCAACCTATCACTTTACCATACCTGGCCCTTTCACCTATCTTCACCCTCTTCTAATCATCTCTGAGTCTTCAAGACCATTTTACGACCTCACCCTCACAATTTACAACCTCTGTGTAATCACAAGGAGTCTGAAAACCAACTTTTAAGAACTTTCTACTAAGTGCCCCTACCGACACTGGTTAGCCAACTGACGTTGGTCATTCTGCCTAACCGGCATCAGTCAGACAACTGACATCGATTACTATGTCTGGAAATATACCTCAGACCAGCGAGCTAATACCCACTTACCAACAACCCTAGAACCATTTCTAATCTTTACCAGACCTTACCCAAAGCTTGTACCATGACCTATAATAACACCAGCCAATCACCTAAACCATTTTGACCTCAATCACCTTTTACCTAACCTTTCTTATTATTTTGTATGAGATACCTAAATCATTTCAATTCCAATAAGATCTTTATTTCATGTATGATTTTAACTAGCATTAATAATGTTATATAAAAATTGGATTGACAGCCTATTCAGGAAGCATCACACTTCCCGGATCTAGCTCCCACTAGGTAGTCCACTCATTGTTTTGTTTAACTCTATTTGGTGGTATTGTTTTTCATTTACAGGTAGTTTCTCCTAGCCAAAAGGGATCTCTCGCAGTCAACTTAGATCAGGAAATTAGAATGCGCACATGACCTTCAACCCACATTACAAACAAGTATTCCTCCTTGGCCTACTACCCTTATCTATTTCATTAATTTGCTAAGAATCTGGCGAAACACTGGAATCCAAAGGATACCACAACCCATAAATAAAGGCATGGACTACTTTTCCTAAAGAATACAACTGCATCAAAATTATGGAATTCTGTGAATAACAAAATATGAATTTGTAGCATGAGTATCCTGCTAATAATTAAGTATGGGGGAGTGATGAGCCTTTAGAAATCTATATTCCAAGTCCTATTTTTGATATTATTTCCATCTTACCTTGTATAGAAACTAATAGTAGACTTATTAAAAAATGAAACTTTTACTTGACTAAAAGATGTGTTTTGAGCATATATCTTGGATATTTTCTATCTTTTATGCACTCTCTTAATTTGATGATATAAATTTATCTATGGTGCTAACATATGTAAATGGAAGATTATAGAAGAAGTTGTATGATCGTAGAACTCGCGCAGTCAAGCGTTAAAACTCGCATGGTCAGCACATGATACACATAGTTAATGGAATTTCCTATTTAGCATAAAATCCATCATAGAACCTGATATCCTTAGGTGGAAACCACTTATTTTTGTAATGGAATTTGAATATTTGACACAATTCAATCAATGCATTAAATATTTAACTGGAAACAACCAATCTTAATTTCAAGGAATCCTCCATTTCATGAGGAACATGATTACTTTGAATTTGGCTAACTCTTAAAGATCACCAGACCCATTCAAACACCATTTATGGAGCTCCTCCTCCATCAATAATAAAATTTTAAATGGGAATCTACAAGCACACATGTACATTTTTCATGGAAACTACCAATTCTATGATTGTTCTATTATAAATCCGCTTAGTTAATTCTTGTATGTCTTTTAGATGCCTCTACTATAATAAATTCTATTTAAAAGGGGAAAATTTGTTTCTTAATAGAAAAATGACTCCACGTAATCTATATAAGGTGGAATAATTATAGAATAAGTGGTTCAAATTTTAGGAAAGATAGTATGAGTTTTGTAAATTGAACTATTGATGAATAACAAAGCATGCTTCTATACTAAATTGTGTTTTCTTGAGTAGACATAAGCAACCAGAATCAGAGGGAAGGAGAAAGGGCCACTCCTCTTTAATGTGAAGGGAAGTTTTATTTATTTATTGTTTAGTCATTCTAATTTTTTTTATTTCTAGTATCAATGTGCTTCATTTATCTAGACTTCATTTTCATTCCAATATGTTTTCACTTTTGTGGTCATATAGTTAGAAGTATTTTCCCCCTGTTATTACCAGTTTCAATAAGTTTGCAATAGATCATTTAATCAAAATAGTTGTGTTATTTCCAGTTTTATTAATTTTACATGTTGAATACATTCCAAGTTGTCTCTTCATTGCAAACAACCTTAGACACCGCCCTGGGATTGACATAGTTTAAATTGTTAAAGTGTGAGTATCAACGAAGCTTGTTACTAAACAAATCCTAGATGCACACCCTATTTTATGATACAATATACAAGTCTCACTTACTATTTTATTCATGTTCACCTTAATTTTCTCCATGACAATATCTTTCTCATTCACTAAAAAATACTTCAAAGGGGAAAAAGTATTGATTATACATTAAAGGGTTTATGTAATTAGGTGGATCTTATACATAATAGTTTCAAATGAGATATACCCTAGACATGTTTTCAGCCAAGGAAATGTATGATTAGTTCATAAAAATTGATATGATCTTCATAGATGTATACTTTCAATGGATTATTGATTTCAATCTTGTACATTGCATAATAACTCTCAACAATAAAATAATGTACCACACATTAAACAATACCATTTTTTTCTTTTTTTCTTTGAATGTCAAATATCATTGTATGCACATAAAGAATGGCCTAATGAAACATCATATTTTTCTCTCAACAGTGGGTGATCTACACTAGTATAATGAGAGGAGTTATACTAAATATGCACATCTTGAGGTTGTAAGTTGCAAAAGACATGGAACTAAGATGATAATAATCCACACTCTATAATAGATGTAGGTTCCAAAGCCTAGATATAGTATATTTTAATGGTGTATAACTAGGACCCCAATGACAAGTTAATTATAAGCTTGTAAACCAAGATATGGATTCTCTTACTTGGTTTGTAAACATAGGTTATACGGATAGATAGGTTATAAAAGGTTGTAAGGATTGATAGGTTATAAACAATTATAAATCCCAAAGGGTGGATCAAAAAGAAATATCCAATAGATAAATAATGCAATATACTAAGAATATGTTTCTATAGTCTAACATTAGCATAACCACTTCAAAGAAACATCCAAATTTGAAATAACATAAAGGTAAAGAGATATTAGGGATGATTTCACGCTTGGGGACAACATTGGTGCATTAACATCAACATTAGAAACACCTTATGAGAGATTCAATGTGAGGGATCACAAATAAATAAGTGACTACATGGGAAAAACCTCTTGTTGAAGACTCTAAATGTTGGGTAGATTATAATAAGTAGAGATCATATGCTTGAATATTCTAAGTACCCAATGCTTCAAGTGTAGACTCCAATAAAGAAAAGTAATACCAACTTCAAGACCTAAAAGGATTTAAGAGCATATTATCGAGTACCACTAGATTGAATGAATGATATTAATGTGTTATAATGAGAATTAAAATGTTGAGCACATACATTAATAATGATGGAGCATTGTAGTTTTTGATTATCTGATGATATAAACTATGGTTAATGACATCAACTATTGAAAACTTCACCCATACGATATTGACCATGGTTGATATCTTCAGCTATGGGAAATACAAAATCATGGGGGTCAAAAAGGAAGTCATGAATGATGGAGGGAAGCTCATATTTTTATAAAGGTATCATGATGAGCACATGTGTGTGTTGAAATTATGTATAGAGGTTATTGTAAGATGATGGTACGGTGATGTCATAGAGAGTCTATAAAAGATGACTATAAAGGTATAGAACCATGTGAAAGGTGATATTATTGGGGAACACATCAAGGATCTCTCATAAGTACCGCTTCTAACTATCTAATGCAACCATTAAAGGTTGACATAAGCACATTTTGTTACTCCCCACTTCTAACAATTTCCCTGAAGAAAAATGATTTAGGGAAGCTAATGCACCAATATTTCATGCAAAGAGACAAAGTCAGTAAATGTGAAACATTAGTTGTACATACACTTATAAAAAAATATAACATTTTCCTAAATGTGTATTATTTATATAAATAGATGATAATAATTTCTAGAAGGCAAACCTAACGTTTTAAATCTATGTTATAGAAATACAATTAAACTATTTTGATGTAAAATCTATAAAATTAGAGAGAAAAATAGAAAATATTAGGTAACTATTTGTATATCGTGCATACACACAATAAGGTCAAATAGATGTATATACTCACTTCATATTTTTTTATATGAATCCAGTGTTGTGCTCAACCATCTCAAATAACAAAACCCGTTGCACGCACTTATAAATATCTATATATCTCAATAATGTAGTTTCAGTTACAATATTGAGTTTAATTGAAGTGATTCACGATATCCTATTCTAAATGTTTATCTGTTTTGCTTCTTCATGAATAAAAATGGCTTAAGAATCATTTCAAATACAATGCAACATGCTTCATAAATGGAAGCCAACATATTGAGTACTTCTACAAAACAAAAACTTGGTATCCAAAAACATTGCACGATTAATTTTTTTTTAGATAAGGTATATATGATTAAATGATTGAAATACAAAATTGTAGAAAATGACAAAGTGGTAAATTTAAAAATTTAGTATTGATATAGGAGACTAAATTTAAAGATGACTCGAAACTTTAGAACTAACAATCGTACGTGAAATGTACGATGGAAACGCCGAAGGGGATATTTTGAAGGAGTTGAATTTGAGGGAGAGAAAGAATAACATAGGAAGAGGGGTGAAGATGAAGTGGAAATGTGAAAGTGGGAATGAAATAGTTGCATGTCTCATACCATTTTGACGGCTCAAATTGGAAGACCCAAATAATACATGATATATGTGCTCCACTTTATCATTTCAATCTCATTCACATCATTCATGTGAGCATCATTTGAGCTTAAAGGGGACAATGAAAATGGGGAGAATACAATAGGTTTCATGCTCAAAACTCAAACTTATTGCTTGCTTCTTGTAGCACTTTTTAGCTCTACTTTAGAGTTTTAATCTTGAGTAATTACATGAAAATGGGTGACGGGGAACTGATCAATGATAATTGAGCCCCTCTATCATTTGGTCATATGAGTGATAAAGTTGGAAATAAGGAGCGAATTAAAACCCTACTCATACACTTTATCATCTTGATCTCGGTAACATTATGTATGTGGGAAAATCAATCTTAAAGGGGTCACATTATAAATGAGGTAAAATCCAATAGGTTTTGTGAAGGGAAACATGTGATGCAGGACCAATATTTATCAATAATTGAGCCCCTCAAGTGGTTGGTCATATGAGCACAAGGTAGATTTTATCTGCTAATCGATCTTTACTTTAAAATAATATTTTTTATGGCAGTCAAGGTTTTTGATTGGACAACATTTAATTTAGATAAGATAAATATACAAACACAAAGTTTGGAAATAAAAAGGTGGTGGATTAAAAGATGAACATGTTGAACAATGAATAGATGAAAAAATTGAACTTGATAAGATCGAAGAGTCATTTATCATAAAAAACTAACCAAGGTCGTTATTTAAGGTTTAGCTAATGGGTAAATTATTTATATAAGCACCATATTTGACTCTATTGAAAAATTAGGATGGGTAAGATGATAAGCAAAAAACAAGTCAATATTTAATCTCAATCGGACATTCGATCCAGTCAACACTATATTTTCCCAAAACAAACATTTTACAACCTTATATTCTCTACAACCAACAAAAAAATAATTTACTACTAAATAGTTCAAGTTCTAACAAAGGTATATATGTTCCCAGAGTGATTCACTTAATTAAAAGAAAGATACAAAATATTCAATAGTTCTCCAGATGAAAAAGAAATATCAAAAAACAATAAAGGAGGAAAATTTGAATCTGAAAAGGAGGAAAAATTGAATTTGAGAAGGAGGAAAATTTTAGAAAAGGAGGATGGAGGAAAAAAAATATGAGAAACAAATAAATTTGACTTCAAATACATGAGACATTCAAAATGGCATTTGTGATCACCAATATATTATTAGCTCAATGAGGAGTTATAAACTTTTTGAAAAGTGAGATGTTTGATAGATTTTTAGATTCATTATTTTTTATAAACCATCTGCTATACTTCACTATTTTTTGTACGAGAAAAATGTCACTATTAATATTGATCACCACAACCATAGAAACAATTTAATCATTATCTTCCAAAAAAGGAAACAAATTTTTTAATCATAAATTATAAAAAAACGTATTATCTAACATATATTATATTAATATATGGAAATTGTGGTCCAAATGTCCTTTTTATGTCCATATTCATTACGTTGTGTATGAGCTAGGTTTTCTTTGTTAATTGAGTCATATGTTTCTATTTGCAATTGGAAAAGGGGTTTTTTTTAAGTGATTTATCGAAGTTATGAATCAAGTTTTAGGGGGCCATTGCCCCACAAAATCAAAAGTACTAAGAAACACAATAATAGGAATAGATAGTAGAATACTCTAGAGTAAAGTCTTAAAAACTACAATTGTCATCAGTGAAAACATAGTTAGTAAAGGGTCGTGTAAGAAAAATTAAGGATCTAAAAAACATGGGGTTCCACAAAAGAGAAGCAAAACAAAACCAAGAGCCGAAAAAATATAACTACAAGCAGAACCTATTCTTCTCCCACTACATGTGAGAAGGTCCTCGAAGGTCCACGAAGTGTTGTCCTGGACCATCATATTTGTGCTCAATCTTAGTTGCTCCACCTACAACTTTCCGACCTTTACGCTTAATCGATAAACTCAACTCTACCAAAAAACATTTGTACCTGGG
Organism: Taxus chinensis; assembly: GCA_019776745.2. Lineage (NCBI taxonomy): Eukaryota > Viridiplantae > Streptophyta > Pinopsida > Cupressales > Taxaceae > Taxus > Taxus chinensis. Next base: position 669,149,991 of record CM034153.1, on the reverse strand, counting down.
CTAAGAAGGGAGGAGGGTTTGAATCATCCAATTATCGTCCAAGAGAAAGAACTAATTCCTTAGACTCAACCTCTCAAGAACAAGTCTCTAAATCAAAAACTCGCCTCACAATCGCCTCCTCCCTAGAAACTCGCAAAAAGTGGAGAGAACAGAATAGGGAAAATAGGTAAATTTAATACTATATTAAATTTTTTATTTATTTTTACAAAAATAATTTAAATTTAATTATTACTAGGTTTTCATCTTTAAACCTTACCAACAAAAAAAGTTAAAATATATTAGAATTTTAATTAATTTTAAAACAGATTGAAGTAAATTTCGATTTAAATTATTTTAACCATTGTTAATATTGGCTTCTCTTTAATTGTTTTGAGAAAAACAATCAAGCAAATGAAAAAAACATATTAAAAGAGATTAATCAAATACTTATAAATATGTTGTAATATTTGCTATAAATTTTACATCATTGACTACTTTACAAAATTATTGAATAAAGTTTAGACAAATATCAAATATTTCATGATTATATCCTATAACAAATGTTAGTTTAGACACTATTGAAATATTTTTCCTCAACATCGTCTTATATTATTTTTTATTTATTTTACTTTAACCAGTTAAGTTGTCCACGTGTTATACGTGGATTACTTTGTGTATACAAGAAGTTGATTGGTGCAAACTACTATCTTAAGGGATAGGAGACATATTATCGTCTACTGAATGTGACTGCCACGCCAAACTTCCGCTCACCACATGACTACGATGGCCATGGAACGTGCACCACATCAAACATGGCTGGTAGGAAGGTAAATGACGTGTTACGTGTCTAAGCCCACATTGGCAAGTTTGACATTTTTTTTTTTTTGGTTGTGGCTTTGGGTGAACCACCTCTGTCTCCTAAGCTTTGCACCAAGTTGTTACATTGGCAGAGGATTTTCACACACGCATTGAGGCCAAGTCAGGCCTCCCACCACTGAGTTGGCTAGTTGCTAAATGATGTTGAAGGGTTATTGTAGCTCATATGGAGTTGTTTCCCAAGTTCATTCTTGTATTGACGTTCGAGTTGTGAGTCCTTGATACTGTTGCAAATCGGAAAATAAACATGAGTGAGCGTGTTGGTACTCTGCCCAGAAAATACTCTTAAAGGCCAATGTAGAATCTGTGGATCTTTGACAAGACATCGGAAGATAGATTGATTCCATGTATGTCAATTGTAGCCAAGGACCCCACTCACTGTACCTCGAGCAATGATCAAAACGGGTTATTTGCAACTACTGTCTATCCTGTAACCGCTTACCGCCTTTTGGAACTTTGAACCAATCTCCTCATTCTTTCATGGATTTTGGACTTGGGGTGTAACAACTATCGAGGACGTCCTAATGTTTTCACCAACAGTGCTCAATGTCCGGCATTTTCCAAAACTATCTTAACCTAATAATGACTCAATCCTTTGACGGTGTTGTCCGGCGCCAGTCTACCATTCTTACCCCCTTGACCCCCCCCCACATTCCATTCATTTTGCTTTGTTTAGACAAGTCGACCCACTACTGAAAACATGATTACTAAGTGTATTTTAACCCCCCCGCTCATATGGAGTTTCCAATCCCAACCATACTTGGTTGATTTAAGAAGGGTAAAACCTCTCCCTGTATTTCCCTACTAACGTTTCCTTTTCCTTTTGTGGGACCCCTCCATGATCCTTTCCCCGATGAACACCGCTCCGTTACCTCAGACTTGAGTTCTCCTTATGGCTTCAGGCATTTAAAGGTACTGAATGTACAATTTTAACCCCCCTGCCAACTCGTGCAGGATTTTTAGAACATTACACCAAACTTCAATCTGACCTCCAATAGCATGTTCACTTGACCTTGTTGAATCTCATGGAGTTGGACTTAAGGAAACTCAGAACGACAGCTGTTTTTTGTCCATAATGGCAATTTCAAGTGATTCCTTGCCATTTTTCTAAGCTTTTACCCGCTGTCTGGCATCTCTTGTGTTAATCAGAATTAATTGCAAAACCGGTATGCTATGCTTAATTTAGCAACCAATGTTCCCCCCCCCCCCCCCATTTTCCCTCCAATTCCTCTGTTCCCCCCCTCCCTCATTGGACCATCCCTATCTATCCCCAACAGACCCATCTTTTGTAGCCCTCTCCCCCATTTTTCCCCACTTATTCCTTTTCCCCTATCTGACGTACCTTGTCATTTTGCAAAACCAATAGTAAAGCGTGTGTGTTACCCAATTTTAATTGGATTCATGAATTAAATCCTATTTAATAATTCAATATGTAAAATGTTCGGCCCTAGACATTTGTAGCCCTTTCTCTAACTCTCCTATCTGAATTTTGTTTTAGCAACTCAAGCTTTCGAAAGGTGAATTTGACAGTATTCAAAAAACAAAATTTTCACCTGGTTTTTTTTCAAGGCTCCATCAGTGACGTGCGACAACACTAGTCGTAATGACGCACGTCACTGGCGCGACACTAGTCGTAATGACGCGCGACACTGGAGCGACACTAGGTCGTAATGACGCGCGACACTGGCGCGACGACAACTAGCTCGTAATGATGCACGACACTGGCTCGTAATGACGCGCGACATTGTCTCCTACTGTCGCACGCTCACTGTCCCATGACTGATGACGCGCTCACATTTGCTCCTACTGACGCGCGACACTTGTCCTCACTTGCTCCTATTGACGCGACGTCAGTCATCTAGGATGACGCGCGCGTCACTAAGACCTTTGACGCGCGACACTGGCTTATTGACGCGCGACACTGTAAAACAAATGACGCGCGACACTGTCTTCTATTGACGCGCGACACTGTATGGAAACAAATGACGCAGCGTCACACTGTCTTAGCATTGACGCGCGACAATAGTAATCAAATGACGCGTACACTGTGTCGCGCACATGACGCGCGCACAGGTCTTTCTATGACGCGCGACAATGCCTTCTATTGACGCGCGTCATTAGAAGCAAATGACGCACGTCAATAGGGGACAGTGACGCCCTATTTAGGTTATAAATACCCTTGTGCCCTCATTTTCTCATTTTTGTTTTCCCGTTCTTGAATTTTTGCAGGTCTAATCTTTGACAAAGACGCAATTACAGCTATAATGTCGACTTCACATGCTTCCCAATTGCAATTGCAAGTTCAGCAAGAAAAATCAAGAGAATCCAACTCAATCGATTTCCAAGATAACCTACAGGAATCCCTTATGCCCTCACATCCATACGGCTTTAAAGATGTCTTCAGAATATCAAGCTATAATGGAAGAGTGTGAATTTACAGGGCTCGTTAATATGCCCCATTTCGAAACAGATCCGGATCTTTTGAATTACCTTCTGTCATCCTACAATTCAGAGGACGGTATATTTTATGTGACTCTGAACGATGGCCAAATGTTCCAATTCACTATTGAAGAAAATGACATATACATCGGTTTACGGGCCTTCCTATCAGAAATTACCAATTGTTACAACCAAGGCAACACTCGTGGAAGAAGACAAGAAATTTCTCGAATCAACGTACGGTTTCCATGTTGATTGTAAGTATAATTCATTTTAATTCATATTTTTTAATCGTTTTTTATTCTGATACAATTTTCTGTTATAAATTTATAGTAATTTTCACTGTTTCGCATTTGCAGCCCATGTCAATAAATCCAGGCGTGGTGTAGATACACAATCAATTGCACACCACTTTCTTGCTGCACTTATTTCATTTTTTCAAGCCAGAATTGTTTTGCAGGGTCGCCAAACAGATATACCAAATTGGGCCATTGCATACATTTGTGCCACTATCTCAAAACGAAAATTCGATTGGTGCACATTTCTATCCAAAAAAATAAGAACTGACATATCAAATTCAAAAATCTCAGATAAACCTTTCATTTATTCAACAAACTATCTCCTCGGCTTCTACTATGAGGCACTTTTAAATTTAAAAGCTAAAACAAATTCCTACTTGCTCTGATGAGGCTTTGAAGAAATTCTCAATTCCATTTGCAGAACAACAGGTATAAACTATTTAGTTTGTAATTGTATTACAATTTTTCACATTACAGTGCACAGTTATTAAAACTTAAATTTTAATGTTTTGCAGAGAAGATATCTTGAAGCCATTCCCCCGAAAAAAAAAGATGTCGAGAGGAAGAGGCCAACTACACGCGGAGGCTTCGGGGGACTCCCAATCTGAAATGGAAGCTCACTCCTCTCCAAACCCTCAACAGTTTGAACTCGTTAAACGCCAGAGAAGTAATACATTCTCATATATTATTTACAAATTCCAAAGTTGCAGATTTATTTTTCAATTTAAATTTTAACCAAATGAATTGACAACATTTAATATTGATGAATTGCAGGGACTATGGAACCTTCTTCCCCAACTCACTCCATACAGTCGCATGCATTGATATCTTCTGAACAGCCACTGAGTACAACTCCTACAAGGCCACCCGTAGCACCGAAAAAAAACAACCCCTCGACAACAAGGTACAACTTTTCTATAGAACGTTTAATTTCGTAGTTTTGACTTTATGATTGTTTTAATATTTTTCATTTTTTCTTGTACTTTTCAGCACATGTCAGTCATGATCAAACCACGGCACCGACACCCACTCAACCATTAATTTTTAAAATGCCAACCAGAGGAACAGTGAAAAAGACCATTGGTAAACGCATGAGTTTTGCTCCGGCCCCTAGTGGGACACTAAACCTTGACTCCTCGTTTCGAATTCCAACTCTATCACTTGGTGGCTTGCCCAGTGCAACGGGCATATCTGTTTTGAACAATATAAATTTAGATGAAGATTATTTGGGCATTGATAGCAATGACCCAACTGGTTTTTTCGATACCCGCGAGATGATTCAAGGCCAACAGGTATACTTCAAATTTCAATTTTAATATGCTTTACAATTTTTAATTACATTCTGATTTAAATTTATTTATCTAAATCTTGATTTATTTTTTCAAAAACAGGATCAGCCCACCCAAAGACAGAAACAAGGAGCAGTTGATCTTGGTGAAAGCCCCCACACTTCTCCAGCAAGATCGTCTGCATCAGATTCAGATAGTGAAGAGTTTCCACCTTTTCCTTTGGAGAACTTAATTGGTAATGATTGTCAATCCCATGTCAGTGAGTTTATTATTCCTCAATCCAACAGCTTATAGAATGGGAGAGAAGGGCTAAAGTTCTTATCAATGAGATTATTAGTCGTTATGAAAATTATTGGCAACGGGATAGTTTATACGCTGCAGTCCAGAATCAACCTGCGAAGATGGATTCCTTACTTACCCAAGTAAGATGTGGGACTGTCACGTTTAACAACGACTATAAAGATGGCATTTTAGATAAGGCACTAAACAAATTGGAAAATATTAGTGCCGAGGCCCAGGCATATTTTAACAAATGGTCAAAGGACAAGGATTTGGTATAATCGCAAATGCCGAAAGAGATAGAGCGGTTGTAAGTACTATTACATTCAAACAATCATTTTTGTTAATTTGAAATTTTGAATTTACATTAATATTTTGAATTGACGTTACTCTTTTTGTGCAGTTGAAATATGAAAATTTGAAGAGTCAGGCGAAGGTTTTGCAAGTTCACTTGGAAACAGCAAAGAACAGCTTATCCGCAGCAAAAAATTTGAAGCAAAATATTGTTTTGGTTAACAAACAAAACAATACACTAAAGCGGATAATTAAAGAGCATGGTCTCGACCCTGACATCTTGTTCAAAGCCAAAGCAGCTGCTGATCCCAAATTTGCTGTCGCATGGAGATGCAACAAATCAAGAAGAAAGAATTATAAAAAATCTGGACAGTGCTGCAGAAGATCTTATAAGTTCAGGGGTTATTTCTGGTGTTGGGGAAAGAGGTACAGCCAGAGTGGAAGAAGCCGTTGGGGAAGAGAGCAGAGCAGAATTGTATAAAGAAAAAGAGGGTTTTGAAAATTAGAAACTTTTATTATTGACTAAACTTTAAATATTGAATTTGAAAACTTCTACTATTGAGTATGTACTATGCTATTTGAATTTAATTATATGGTGATTAGATGGTGACTATCATGAATGATATATGAATTATATGTATGTTTCTTGTTTACTTGCATTGTCATGAATTGTATGTGGACGTAGATGATCAATGATGACAATTGATAATCAATGATAGATGATGATGAAAGACGATGATCAATTTAATGTGTATAATGTAAAATTTAGTGCCTAAATATATCTTGTGGGACTTTAATTATCTTGAAAATTATGTCTTTGGGAAAAAAATAGCAACTAAGATTTGAAACAGATCTTTACTATTAGGATTTCTCCTTAATAGACTTATGGTGTAGGAAAATTCTATTTTAAAGAGATTCACCTCTATATAAGTGCATAATCTCTCATTAGAGAGGTTGTTTTACATCCAAAATAGTCAAGACCATTTGTCAGAAAATAACGTTTTGCTGGAAACAATCATTGATGTGGAGGCTAGATTAGCCAATTATGAAATAGTTAAATTCCAGGCCATAAGAATTAGAGCTTGGGAAATTGGTTTGGTTTAAAAGATATGGTTTTGTTATCATGGATATTTTTGTGTAGAGTAGATGACATTATGGAGGCTATGGAGGCTAGATTAACCAAAGTTGGAATAACCATGTGATTAAAAGATAGGTCAAGCTCGATATAGAACTTTGAAGTTTATGTAAAACATATAAGGTTTTTATCATGAGATTAGTCTGTATAGATCAAGTTCCTAGGTTGATGAATCCTGGATCATTTTAATAATGAATTTGAAAACTTCTACTATTGTCTATTGTGTATGTACTATGGTATTTGAATTTAATTATATGGATTTACATATAATCTTTAATTTTAATTGCATTAGATGTTGATTATCATGAATTATATGTATGTTTCTTATTTACTTGCATTGTCATGAATTGTATGTGGACGTAGATGATGAATGACGATAATTGATAATTAATGATAGATGATGATAATGAGGATATGATAATGATATGGTGATGATATGATATATATGGATGATGAGGAATTTTATGTGGACTTATATTTAAAATCGTATAATGTATTGTTTATCCCGAATTTTATGTGAATTTTATTAGGAATTTTATGTGGACTTGTATTTAAAAATAAATTAAATATAATTCTAAGAAATCAAGAAAGAATCATCACTGGTAAGAAATTAAACATAATTGCAAATATGCTAGGGTTTAGCTTACCTCTTGCGTATTGCAATCATCAAGGGTAACATGACATTGTAGATGGAGGGGTGAGTTGCCTGACATTGTCAGTCCTGAGAAGTGCCAGCAACATCTTTAAATATATAGACCAACAATATCTTTAAATAAATGTAAATATAAAGAATTAGACCTGTAACGTCTTTAATGATAACAAGAGCTGAAAAAATGTAAAGTAACAAACAATAAGATTATGTTGAAGAAGATACCTATTTAAAATTGAAATCATCACCGGTAATGTGCTATATCTTTGTCTTAAAAAATTCAACACAAAAAATTGATTAGTAAATAGATGGGTGAGTTGTCTGACATTGTCAGTCCCGAGAAGTAACAGCTTCCTCGGATGGATGTCAACCCACGTTTTCAAAAAATAAAAAGATTGTATTTAACTTAATGTAAATACATACACCTGTAACATCTTTAATTATAACCATAGCTGAAAAAATGAATAGTAACAAACAATAAGATTAAGGGGAAAAAGATACCTGCTTAAAGTTGAAATCATCACTGCCACTGGTAATGAGCTAGATCTTTGTTTTAAAAAAATCCAACACGAGAAATGGATTAGTAGATAGATGGGTTAATTGCCTAACATTTTTAGTATATAGACCTGTAACATCTTTAATGATAAAGATAAAAGATAGATAAAGAAGATACCTACTTAAAGTTGAAACAATCCATTATCAATAGCTTCATCAAAGTCAATGTTTTCTTCTGTAGAATGTGACGAAGAGCCAATTACACTCTCAAGGTTGGGAATATTTGTACTTGTAGCTGTATTATTTACACCTCTTCTTTCACAAAGGGAATTCCAGTGAGCAATTGCTCTGTCAAAAAATGAATAGAAACAAACAATAAGATTAAGGGGAAAAAGATACCTGCTTAAAGTTGAAATCATCACTGCCACTGGTAATGAGCTAGATCCGTGTTTTAAAAAATTCCAACACGAGAAATGGATTAGTAGATAGATGGGTGAATTGCCTGACATTTTTAGTATATAGACCTGTAACATCTTTAATGATAAAAATAAAAGATAGATAAAGAAGATACCTACTTAAAGTTGAAACAATCCATTATCAATAGCTTCATCAAAGTCGATGTTGTCTTCTGTAGAATGTGACAAAGAGCCAATTACACTCTCAAGGTTGGGAATATTTGTACTTGTAGCTGTATTATTTACACCTTTTCTTTCGCAAAGGGAATTCCAGTGCGCAATTTCTCTGTCAAATGGAAAGGTTTCGAGGGAGTATCGAGAAACGTAACACCTCATGCAACTTTCCAGATTTTTATCCAACCTATTTCTTAGTTTTGATTTTATAAATGACAATGCATTGAAAACCCTTTCATCCTCCAAAGACCCCAAAATCATTGTCTGGCATAACTCATATAGTCTGAAATATTCATTGATATCTTCTTGTAAGATAGAACTTTGATAGATTCCTCGCCACAACCTTGTAATAGCACCACTTTCAGAAGGTTGATCTAAATTCCTATATTGGTTCCTCATTGTTGTTGCAAAATTTGTTGACTAAAACTTTAATAAATCAGCATTCAGTATACCTTTGATTTTCGTACCCTTGAGCTCTAACGTCTTCGTAAATTGTTCCATTATTGTACCCATTGATTTATGGAAATGCTTATTGACAAAGTCTGCATGGCCACCTTCTGTATTCCAAAAATTCGGATTCATCACACCCATGGCTTCCAGAATTTTATCTTTACAGAAACATTCCCTAATTTCTGATGACAAGGTTTCTGAAATTTTTTTAAGCTTTATTCTGGTTTCAACTATCACAGACCCAAACAAATTACATGTCACGGGAACATCTTGTTCCGATCCTGTAATATCTTGACATTTTTGCAAAATGTGCATTGGTATTTCCCTCCCATTAACAGAGATGCATAGGTGATCGTGGATATTAAATCTCAAAAAGGTGTTAGGATTTTTAAGATCTAATAAATCTCTCCAATTTTCAAAAACAAGTGCATCAAAACTATCATGGGAACAGTACAATATATCAAGACTTTGACATACTATTTTCCTCATCCGTATAAAATCCACAATATAGATTAATCTGCCCTGTGCATGCTTCATCAGTGTATTGATCTCATTTAACATTGGAAGAATACCAACCAATGTAAGCAATGTCTCCAAATCAGTTAAGCGGAACAACAGGTCCCTTGCCCTATCAACTTCATGACGGTATTTGTGTATGAAACCAACCAATGAAGGATACTCCTCACGAACTCTGCATGCAGGTTCATACAAAGATATCCATCTAGTCTCCACATCCTTCAGAATTTTTTTTCCATCTGTAATTCCAATTGCAAATTTTTGGAACTCGAGAAAATGCTTTGGGCTGCTTGACATATAGGCATGAAATTCTCTTATGAGGTCTTCTAATTTAGCAACATTTTCATGGTTGCTTACCATTTTATACGCTAAATTCATTCTGTGAGCCATACAGTGAATTGGTAGCATATATGGGGCCACTATTGTTTGTAATCTAACACACAGCCCTATTTGGTGACCCTGCATGACAGATGCACCATCTAATCCAACGCATATCAACTTCGTAGCAATTTCATAATCAGTCATACCAGCAACATCTTTCAAATGAGAAACAACTATTTTATATAGGTTTTCAGCATTGCAGTTTTCAACCATTTTCATAACACCCAACATATGAGGTGTCCTTATATGATTTTCTAATGTATAGATGTGGATACATACCCATGCGGTGTTGTCGACTGTTGTCACTTCATCAATTGAAAGAGAGATAAAGTTTTCTTTTTTTACATTCTCTTTCAAATCTTCCTTCTCTATCATCGAGAGGCATTTTGCCATTTCCCATCCACTACTCTCAGACCAATGAGACTGAGGTACATTCAGCATTCCGTTAAATTGATACAAAACTTTGAAATCGAGGAAATCCGACATCGCTCTTCCTTTTTTAAGTATTTGAAAAAGAGTAGAGAATTGTATGAATTTTGCATGTAGATTTGTTTCTTTCATCTTACCAATATGCGATGTGATCGTTCCTCCCTTTTCCAATAGATGTATGTGTTTTTTCTGCTCTGCCTCATATTCTGCTACGTATCTAACATGCATGCACTCCTTTTCAGTTTTCCACCTATGTGTTTTGATTTTCTGGCCATCCGCCCCCGTTACAGTTAAATATTGTTTTCCACAATGTTTTTCTATAGTGTCTAGCTTCAGTTGCATTTTTTGTTGCTTTCCCAATTTCCACGTACATATTGTACATGTACATTCACATGGGATTTTTTCAGAATTAGATGATTGTGCAGGTTCAATAAATGGAAACTTAGCTGCCCAATCAAACTTGTATGTCCTGCCAATGGTCCACATATTCTTGTTTGTTTTCAATGCTTTACTTTTTTGAGTAGAATTTTGAGCAATATCACAATCAACTGGTTTCCTCTTTCTTGGACCAGAGTTTGATTTTGATTTCTGTCTTCCATTTTCTTACTGTTTATATCTATGATATCTAGCTGCACTTCTGGTTGCACCCCAACAGGAACAATATCTTCAAGATCTGGCATATTATCGTAGGTTTCATTTGTTTGATTGTGATACTGTGTAGAATGCATGTCCACCTCAATAATACCTTCCACACAGTCAGTATTCTGATTCTTTTTGGTGGCATTTATATGATTGGTATTTACAATATCTGTATCCGCAGAGTTTCCAAAATACTTGAAGAGTGATTTCTGAGATTTCTTACTTACTTTTAGGTTATTCGTATTCTTTGAGCTGACACCTTCCATTATTCTGAAAAGAGTCCTGCATCAGCAAAAAAACCAAGAAACGACTCTGTCCAGTCTCCGAGGTCTTGTCGCGCGTGAACTGTCTGAGGTCACGCGTCAACTTTGCCCAAGTCGCGCGTCAACACTTCCTTCTGTCGCGCGTCAACCCTTCCTCTGTCGCGCGTCACTTCCTAGCCCAAGTCACACGTTAGTAAAGCTCTTATCGCGTGTCAATACAGCTCTTGTCGCGCATTAGTATAGCTCTTGTCGCGCGTCAGTACAGCTCTTGTCACGCGTCAGTACAACTCTTGTCGCGCGTCAATAATGCCCTTGTCACGCGTCAACACTGCATTTTTCGCGCGTCAACAATCACAGGCTAACAGTAATATGAATCTCTGGTGCTCAAGGGTATGTGAGTTCAAATTTCATAGTATTGGTAATTTGGTAAGCTACTTGAGGTATACTACCCAGCGAATCACATAGGTTTTTATAGGAGATGTTTTCAAATGAAGGCGAAGCCGACCCCCCCAAAAAAATATACTATATATTTTAGGCGAACAGGACACCGACCCACTCTGAATAATTCACCTTTTCAAAATTTCCTAAAATGAAATTTTCGCCATATTACGAATATTCGCCGCTAAAATTATCCCTGATTAACATCTTAGATCTTATGGCTTGAAATAATCTTCTTATCATTCCTTTCAAATTACCAACTTTCTTTGAATATATCCTTCCAAAATTTGGATTTTGAATGGTATGGATCAACTAATCCATTGTGTTAGTCAATATTTCTTGCCCAAGGGTAAACTTTTTGTGTCTAACATCAACAAAATATGTGTCCACCATTTTGATCTTCTTGCAAGGAAACCCTCGGGCTGGGAAGACCGAAGCTCTGGTATTACTGTAATGTTCCTTTTTAGGGCTTAAACATAAAATAAGGGTATGGACACAAACCCTAGGAATCATATTTGAAAATACACCAACACCCAACTGAAAATAATCTAATTTTTATAAAAGTAAATTCAACAATATTAGAAACCCAAGTAGTGAAATGGAAATTACACTTTTAGGGCATAAAAATCAGCTTAGAACATAAATTAATATCCCTTTAGTGCAGTGAATTGTACCAACACTCAAGAACAATAATTCACATGTAATACAGACAGAAAATTAACATTTAAATATCCCAAATACTCAATAAATTTAGTAAGATGAAATCTAGAGAAATTTTGTATTTTATAAATATATTTCAAGTTCAAATATAACTAAAACTTCTAAAATTCATAACTCCATCAATATTTGGAATTTCAACACAAACCAATTCTCAAAATGATCTTGAAGAGACCATATATCCAATGAAAGTGAAACAATAATTTTACAACCATGGAAATCCTCTCAAAATGGATCTTGAACTTCCCAGGTGGCTCGCTCCAAATAAGGAAGGGTGAAAACACCTAGAAAGTGCCCTAACTGAACTAGGAGTTCTCAAAGCACAGATAAACACCTTGTTATTCCATAAATTTGTCAATTAAGTCCACTTATGAATCTCTTATGAAGCCACTAATGCAAAATGATGGTTTTTTGTCCCCAAGTATTGTGACTATTGAGGGTTTCGTCCCCAATAAGATCCAATGAGGATTTTCATCGTCAAAGTTAAGCCACACCAAAGTTCTTCATCTTCAATGGAGATTATGGGATGTGGTGCACAAACCCAAGATATCAATCTTTGAAATAAATATTCATAACCTTTTTTAGGCCATTTGATCTGCCTTTATATCCTCATTTTTTGTGGCAAAGATGAATTAGAATCCCAATGCACTTTTTAATCTTCTTTTAAGAAGACTAACTTCATAAGAGTATTTAAAAATACTTTTTATTTTATAATAATAATATGAAATTGTCCCAAAATAAGAATTGGTTGGGCTCAACTTAAAATATTATTAATTATTTTTAATTTAGAAAAGGAGTAATTATAGTGTCTGAGTGCTCTTAGCTATGACACCCAATACAGGGTGCTCACTTTTTTATTCATTTGGCGATGTAAGCCAATGATGGTGGATACATTGGTGGAAATGGTGTTAGCTTTTGCAATATAGTGGGAGGCACAAGTCTACAAAAAGAAATGATGCTTCGACTACCTTGTGACAATCTACCATTTGCACCAACTTGAGCACACTCGTGCCATTTTCCTCACTCAATGTTTCATGCAAAACATGATTCGTCATTAATTTTTTATTTATTTTGTTGTTGTTGTTGGTTCCTTGTTTATTAGGTTTTCTATAAGAATTTGGTGGAATAACAACAATTTTTTTTGTGAAATGCATGACTTTTCTTTGGGTGGTATTTTTCTCGTAGGCCCTTTCATAGGTAGTATGAGAATCCCCTTAAGTAGTTTCTTATTTTTTTCCCTATTGTGATATTTGTAATGTTGTCTAAAATTACACCCCCATATAATTTTGAACAACTTATACCACATATAGACTTAGCCATTATTCACTCAAGAAAGTCACGCAAGACTAAGTTAGCCTTCCGCGGAGTATAATCACATAGTGTTTCCATGTTATCCTAACCCGAGGAACAAGGGGGTATGGAGCAAGGACTTAGGAAGATTTTATGAAAAGATGATGTTGTGTGACAAAGGATAAAGGTTGGAATTGACTCGAGAAATGTTGCAATGCACTTAGAAAAAACCACCAGGTGTCACGTGGAAAAGTAACAAAATTTATGGGTGACTAAGTTCAAAAGCCACAAAACACTAACTTAGTGTTCCACGGGTTTTCTAATTTTGTAGTGTTCTGTGGGTTCTCTAAAAATTGTGGAATGAAGGAAAATGTTCAGCAAGTAAAATCCACATGAAAAAGGAATTAAGCCTCCACATGTCGTGGAGGAAGATAGCATTTTCACGAATGCACGAGATTTATCATCTTGTGGGTTCCTCAAGCCACATAAAAATTCAAGTTCAAGAGTCATGATGATATTCATGGAACATTCAAAGGAACCTGTGGAAGTCTAAAAGTTGCATAACTAACAAAGCATCATTAAAATCTGTGGCGAAAGCCATGAAACATTCAAATCCTGATAAACAAAGAATAAGGCTGTGGAACATTCTCAAATAAAATTTACAGATGAGCAAGGAAAATTCATGGGAAACCATGAGAATCATCAAAATTATGCATGACATCCCAAAGCCATGACTATTTTGTTAGAAGTGACTTTCAACCACTCCACTAACCAGAATTTAATGAAGCGCGGGTGTCTTTTCTTCTGAAAAATATGATGGCATGTGATAGAAGCCATGTCAAGCACCCACGCCTTCTTACAATAATATATGGTGATTGGTCCTTCGTGGTTAAATCCCTCTTATTACCACCTTTCTCTCTCTTATTATTTCCATTTTCTATAATTATGGAATTCATTAATTATAAAAGGATACCTTTTTGTTGTCACGACACAATGCCAAAATGGTGGCCAACTTCCCACAAGTTTCAGACCTCAAACTCGGTCTCTGAAATGTAGTTTTTCCTTATTCCATGGATGTAACTGCCTATGCATATTCTAAGCAAAGAAATTGAGAATTGTGGTTAGTATATGCCCTATTATCGTGTTTTATGTGTTCGTTACTTTATGTTCTTATTTTGATAGGTTGTGTGTGTTCCTTATGTGCAGATCTATTAGAAGCTCAAAGATTGTGAGGGCAGGGCAAATCAGTCTTATAAAATTTTTACTTCAATGCTTATACTTGTGTGAGCCATCAAACTTAACGATTCAATCATTTATCAACCATATGTGTGTTTATTAAACATTGAACAACCATTCACAAGAAAAAGATGCAAGAGAGAACACATGAACAAATCATACAATGTGGGAAGCCCTCAAGGGGAAGAAAACCCACTAAAATTTTTGTATATATTACTCAATAAGAAAGTCTTATGTGAATATGACTCATCACACGATATTTCCTTATTGAGGTGCTGTTATTAGCTAACTTTGACTTCACAAAATTATAACATGAAAATTTAAAAAAAAATCTGAAGTTCCTTTCTAATGGTTTATCACCTTTGTCGTGATCATTTTATTTTTCTATCCATTTTGGCCTTCATTTCATTCATTTTGGTTAATAAGTCCTCCTTCTATGTCGTAAATGGTGTTCTAATTAATTAACATTTTACCTTTTTATTTAATAAAATTAAATTTAGGTTTTTTAATTAACAAATATTAATTTAAACCTCATTAAATTTTGTTTGACAAATTTGGAAGAATTTTTTCATTTTCTCCACATGGGCATTTAATTGTCGTGGGAAATTATAATTCCACTTCCATCATCCGAGAATCAAGGAAGAAGATAGTTGCAAGAAGTTGCAGAAGCGGGAAAAATTGGGGAGACGAAGAAGCAAGGAAAGTTTACGAACATACAGAACCAGAGGAAAGAGAAGCTCATTCCACAAGCAGTCCTTAGCTTTCACACGGAAACCTGGCACGAGCATTAGTTAGAGATAGGAAAACTTGAAAGTTCATGGTGGTTGCCTCCAACAAATTCATGCCCAAGGCCAAATTCAAGGTACGGTTTCATCTCTGGTTTATGTGTAGGTTTTTAAGGGAGCTCGAGTTCAAGTCCTAAATACTCCATTTTTTCTCACAGCCCACCTACACGATCAACCTTGAGCTCTTCATTGTTGCTTTTTCTCGAGCCCATTATAATCCAACTCGGCTTGGCATTCATTTGTGCTCGTTTTAAGTAACTCGCTTTTGGTTTGTGCGTGGGGTTTTCAGTGGGTGCTTGTAAATTATCCCACTCATAAAATTGAGCTTTGTGTGACCCAACTTGTCCATTTTTTAACCAACCCATGGACCGTGTAAATGGCCTAATCTGTATAACATGCATATGCTCGTATTACCCTTTTAAATCTGGCTCGAACTCAGAAATTAACAATGAGAAGAATGAATTTTGGAGTTTTGTTTTGATTTTGCATGTCATTTTTATTAAAATTATTTTTGGTTTTATTGTCCATGCATAGGGAGGTAACATGGTCTGCCAAAAGGCCATGCAAGTCAGAGAAAATAGGACATGCCACAACTAAAGGACATGCAGATCCATCACAACCCACACAAGTCAAAGTAAAACAGCTCAAGCACATACCACACACAATTTTCAACCTTGGATCTGCACAAGTAAAGGGAATAATCTTGAAATAGCAGGAGGTAACACAAGCCACATAGAAAAAAATGAAGAACAGTCCATGCAAGGGAGAAGGAAATACCAACCACACACAAACAAGATTGGCCTAGCACATGTCCCACACAAGTCAGAGAATAAAAGGCCATGCAATTCAAAAGAAGACAGTCCATGCACAAGCAGTCCAAAAAGACCACACAATAGAAGGTAAAGTAGCCCACAAATAGTCCACGTAAATCTAGTACGCAGTTGTCTACATGGTTAACGCAAGATAAGCATGCACTCACTGACACAAAACGACTGGCTATAGTTCATCCTAAGACCATAAAAGCATGAGCTTGAGTTTTTGTTTACAAATTAATTTTGGAGAGTTTCCAAGGCCAAATTCATAGCATTTTCACTCATTTTGTAATTTGATCTCAGTCTCAATATTTCATTGTATAGCTTGAGCTCATACCTGAGCTCGAGCTCATACTCGAGCTCGAGCTCATATTACCACTTTGTAAAAATTATAACCTGGAATTTCTCGACTTTATTTAAAAAAATAATAATAGTAAATAAGATTCAATTTTTTTCTTGTGGTTGTAGTGGTCTAGAGACTGAGACCTAATACCTTCCCAATGTGTGCTTTCCTTTTCTTTCCACTTTAAAAATTCACAATGCGAGAACGCTCTAAAAAATCGGCACTCAAGTATGCATATCAAGGATTAATCCCAACATCTTCCATAAGCTCAACATACGATAACATTTCATATATTAATATGGGTCATGTGGATATGATCCAATTATGTGACAAGGCTAGGAGGGAAGGAAAAATTGTTTTCTCAAAAAGGCTCTATCGTTTCAGCTTACCTCAAGTGGCAGCATTTCTGGTTACAATACAATGTCGTGAGTTTTTTCTGGCCTATGCCGAATACTATCACCTTAAGCATCAAGGAGTTTTTTAAGACAAAAATGAACCCCTTTTTCTTAACTCTCCCGAACCCATGGAGGAGATGTTGAAATTGCCACTGTATGAAGAAAATGCCGACATAACACGAGAATCAACACAATAATTATGGGATGAAGATCCCTTAAGATGGTTCAAAATGGTGAATAAGAATTGGTGAGTTAAACTGAAAACTCACACTTCAAGAGTACCCAAATAATTTTTTTGTGTGGAGTTTTATGAATAAATAGGAGATATGATCATTGTCCTTAGCAGGTATTTTGGTATCCCTTCTGCCAATAATTTCCATCATTGGATGTATAAATTCATTTGTATCATCCTCGATGCAAAGATGTTCATTGACTAGGAAAGTATCATCAACAACACCCTCCACAAGCAATTGATCAAGGTGAGAATGACATGTCACTTTTACATGACCTCATATTTGATCTATGTTGTAGCCAGGAGGAGAATATTTTCAGGGCTAACAACGAGAGGCACAATGGGTCCTAGTAAAAATAGTGTTTTTCAATTTTACCCACAACTTGAATTCAAGAATGGTTCTCACCATTTCTAGAGGGTCAATGATTCCTTCCTTTTCTATGTAATAAGATCACTAGGGATAAATCCAGAAGTAAGGTTTTCAGAGGATGCCAAAGCTGTCATAGAATAATGGGGAACTTGGTATATCTAGTTTTCTTCTTACTCCTATATACGGGTTAGCGGGTTTGTGGGAACTCCTTACAAACTCCATAGATATGTTAGTAACAAATTTGTGTTGATGGAACTTTCACGTCAACTTTTCCAAGTTCATTGTCTACTTGTGAATAAACATAGAGAAGGCATTCATTTCCCAATTCAAATTGGGGAATATAAATGTCCAAGTACCTGTAGTGTGGAACTGATGGAAAACGAGTTTTCCCACATCACCATACATTATTTCACAATTAGGGCTCATTTTGATATTAAAGGATCTATGGAATGAGCCCTAGGAGAAAGATACAGGCACATAGCAAGCATAGAAGACCATTGGGTAGGATGTGAGGATGACAGGGAGGTAAGATGAAAAATATTTTCTCATCTCACATTGGATTGGATATAAAATTATGGATTAAGAGATCCTCCTTTGACCCTTGTTGATAATGGAATTGATCTTATGGATCCTACCTATGATCAGATTGTTTTCACTCCACTCCTTAGTATTGATTGGAGTAAAGGAGATGAAACTTATCTAGATACCATGATTCAACCCATTTTGAGAAGAACTATGATGTGGTACGAGAACAAAATATCCAACCTTATCCCATTTCAAATACATATTTCCAAAATATATAAATTACCAACAAGAAGAGGGCTCACATAGTAAAATGTGGTGCAAACCTCTTCACGACAGTCTCTACCAACATCATCACACACATCTCAGAGGAAATTTTTTTGGTTACCCAAATATGTCTCTAATGAAGAAGCAATGTCTCAAAGGTCAGTAAAGTGTGTGCATACTAGAGAAGGAAGGGAACATGTTTCAGGTATTTCTACCCCAAACTCATCTATCCACATCACTAAGAGTTCTAATAGTCTCACTAAAGATCCAAGTCATCAATGTCAGACACCTGAGTCTAAACAAATCCTAGTGGTACAAATTTCCAATTCTTCTGAGCATCAAGGTGATGATATGTTCCACAAGAACATGATGGTAATCAAGAATGTGTTGTATATTCCACTTCACCAAGGATTGAGGTTACATAACAATTACCTAACGGTTTTAATCACGAGGAAAGTAAAGAGGACATCCCTTCCAATTCTTGACTTTGTTGTTTTGAACTAATGAACAAAACACCTACCTGGGTTGATTTCAAAATCAAAAATAGGAAGAGATTGATCAAAGTGGCCAACATCGATTTGGAAGCTCTTTCTTCCCTTTCCAATGAAGTTGTGCCCAAAAATCCCAAGGTCTTCTCTAGGGTAGCTATTGATGATAGAAAAAATAAATTTATAGAATTTATAGTTCCAACAACTAAAAAGGATCATGGACACATGACAATTACTGATTATGAAGTATCCAAAATAGCCCTTGGAAAGACCACATTTGAAAGTGATGTTTCCATGGTGAAAGATTTAATGAATAGTGTGATTAAAATGTTGGAGAGATACAAATCTCAAATTTTCCAAATCAAATAAGAGAAGAATCAGTTGATCTCATATGTTCAACATTTGATCAGTCTAATTGCTTATTATTTTCCTGTTCTAGAAACAATGGCCATCCTAGATCAGAAAAGTCTTAATCAATCAAAGGATGTGTCACTTTAGGGCACACTGTAAGGTCTTGGGTTTCTGATATAGAAAATTATGGGTTGAGAAAAATTGATGAGGTGATAATAATATATGAGACTATTTATGCCTAACTTGATCCATTGTTTCCATTCAAGGAGTGCCTCATTGCAGAATTAATAGTTATGGATCAAATCTTTCCAATTCTTCAGGATATTTCTGGCATGGAATCTACATTCTTAGCCTCAAAGGGAATCCTTGAGTTTGACCATCACATGACATGAAGTCTATGGCTAAATCATGCTAATTTCAGGAAATTGATTATGGAAGACTTAGTAATTTAGTTTGACAATTTGTGTGATGAAACTTATACCACAATTCTTCCATTCAAGCCTTCATCGAAGAGATTCCTTGTACCTTTATCAATGAACACAACCAAAGGAATTCAGTACAATATCTTAAGGAACAATTCACGAAATTGATACATGAAATGTACACTCCTATTGATAATTTTTCCACTTCTTCTAGTGATCAATGTTATAGGATCAAACAGCTTTGTGAAGAGATCTAATCTAAAGTGATAGACCTACATACCATACCAAGTAATATTCTTGAACTATAGGTACTTTTTGAGGCTTGTCTTCTTCCAAGTTTTTTTCTAGAGGAAGAAAATATGCACCAGACATTGCAGAAGCTCAAATATTTCGAATTGGAGAAGGATCAGGACCTTTGTTTCACCAAAAGAATGGTGGGATGATTTAATATGTTATATAATGGGTGTGCATGTTCATTTCTCATATGAATGAGAATAAGCGAACCTTTCCCAATGGATAAGGTACTAGTTTTTGTAGTTAATTTTCATGTTTTTTTTCTACATGGGGTCTACATGTACCCATTTCCTTTTTTTTTGTACTTCTCCTAAAGTGAATTTCAAATGGTTTTAAAGTGATGTTGACTTATTTTAGTCAGGTCATTTAAAATTAAGGTCACGTAAGGTGACATAATTTTATGTTCATGTAAACCCTAACTACCTTATAACTAACTTTTGGGCTAAGAACACAAAAGAGGCCCCAAAATCTTTAAACAAACAACGTAATGTCCATTAGATTAGATATAAGAAAGAGCTACCTATTTGAATGCATATATATAGCTTGAAACAAGTAATTAATCTCTAAACGTGACTATATTAGTTCTCTACTCCATGAAAGCTATCAATAAATGAACCTATTAAAGTTATAACAATCAATTTTGTGATTGTTGATGTTTCAAAATATTAAGAATGGAATCTCACCATCAATGGCTTCTCCCATTTACCTAAAGCTTTGAAATGGACTATAAAATAACAAGAAAATGGATCAAATAAACTATGAAATAACTCTAAGAGACCTAAAATGGCTTGAATCAGAAATAAGAGAGAGAGAGAGAGAGAGAGAGAGAGAGAGAGTGTTCTTAGGAAAAGTTGGGAGGGGTATCCCTCTATTTATAGTTTTTGGATTTGAGAAAAGGATGTTTTGGATGCATGTGGTACTAAAAAGGGTTTAAAAAGTTGATTTTTAGAAAAAAAAATATTTGGAGGTGTGAAAAGGATTTTAGGAAGCTAACTAGCTATTTGGAAAGGTAAGATATTTGTTTAAAAAGTCAAATCCTTCCTAGAAAGTTAATAAGAGGGTTAATTAACACAAACAAGGTTAATTAAAGGGAAATAAGATTATAAAAGCTAGTTAGAGAGGGATTAGCAGGTTTAGGGGGTTTGGAAGAGGTTAGAAGGGGTATTTTACTAGTGTAGTGTAGTAAATTAATATGAGACTAGGATAGTATGATCTTAGTAATAAGATCATGTAGACCAGATTATAGGTATCTACATTTTCATACATTTTCCCCTCTTTGAGGTGACGTATGCAACGTCACTTCAAAGAAAGTAGACAAGCATAAAAAAACATAAAATTTTGAAGGGATAGTAGAAAAATTAGTAGTATGAAGGATGCCCCCTCGAGTGTTGATGGGGTGATGGAGGAACTCGATCGACAATCAAAAAGAGAACAGAAGAAAAAATAGTGTGAAGAGAAGGAAGGTGAGAATGAAGAGAAACAAAAAGAAAAGGGATTTTGAGCTATTTGCAAACCAATGCTATAAAAACAATTATATTCATCATATTGCTAGTAATTTTCATCATTGGTCCTTATTTAAATATGAGTATACGACAACAACGTAAAATGACATGAAAATCCAAGATACAAATAATTGTCCATTACTAAAAACAACCTAACTCCATGTGACATACATGAATACAATGCAATATGAGAAGCAAACAAATTCATCTAACAGGGAAATGAGTACAATCAAACATACTCAAACCAACAACATTTAAGATAGTTGCACAAATATTTTCTTCTCAAGCTGCAATCCCAAATGTTTTGATAAATGACAAGGGTTTAAAATGATGCCCCAATAAATTTTTATATGCAAGGGAAAGGATGGAGGACACTTAGGTCCAATGAAAAAGCAGTGTGCATAGTGAAACAATACCAGGAAACTTGTGCCCTAGATTATCAACGAATTAAGCAATGTAGCTTTTGTAAATGATTTGGAGATTCAGAGGATCTGTGAGTCATTTTCTCAATACGCGTGGAAATTATAACAAGATATGATATGAACGTCGTGTGAGAAACATAGATTTCAGCTGCAAATGAGCTTGTTACCAATTTTAGTCCATTTTCAAAGTTTTACGATTTTATTTTTGGATTTTTGAATGATTTTATAATTTTTAAATTTTTTTGATCGGTCAGAAGAATTTAAGAAATGGAATATCTCCTAGAAGCATGTGAAAATGCTCTCAGAGTGAGGAGAACGGGTGTCGGGTAGCAGTAGCATGCCCCAACGAGAAGAAAAATGGGCCAAAAATAATTATTTAAAAATAATCATGGCAATAGATAAAAATAGAAGAAAGAAAAAAAGAACGACAAATAGTACCTAGGAAATATTTAAAAATGCCCCATGGTGAAGAGATAAGCACTAGGTGGAAAATAGTGCCCTAGTGTAGCGGAAAAAATAATTATTTAATAAAAATAATCATTTTAGTGAAGAGGAGAAGTATTAGAGTGATCACAGTAGAGAAAACATGCCCTAGGGGCATTGTGGTAGCCTAATATACCCACCCGAGGGGGGGTAAATCAATCACTGACCAGTTCATTTCTAGTAGAGCTCTTACAAATTTTTACCGTGAGCGAATGTGCAAGAGTAGTTGAGTGAGATGAAGAGGCTTCTGAGGAGGAGGAGATGAGCAGAACTACATCTGGGAGTATCTTCAGGATGCATTAGATGGACCCTTCATGAGTACCCTATCCTTTCTTTGTCCTTTTCTGCATTTAATTATGTTTTTAACGCATTTTAGGTTAGTTTTAGGGAAAAAATGTATATTTGTGCACATGCATCAAAAACATGGGTATGCGTAGGTGTACCTATCAAAATGTGGGTACATGCATGTGTATCCATCGAATGAGACACATATGCGTCAGGGGAGGGAAAACACACACACACACGTGCGTGCATCGACTGGGAGGCGTAGGCATCAGACTGGGTGCGTATGTGTCCTGCGTAGCTAGGGGGTTTGGTGGAGAAGGTTGGGAGCGTACATGTTTTGATATGGATGTGTATGCATTGAAATGGAAGTGTATACACGTTGGGCACATATGCATTGAAACAAGTGCATGTAGGCATCGAAGGGGGCGGACATGCGTTAGAGGAAAAATACTTAACCAATTTTTGTAGGAAAAAGAAGCTAAGTGTAGATGAATATAGACTAGAATGTTGATAGAAGAAAGTGAAAATTAGTATTTTTAGAAGAAAATAAGAATATAGAGATATAAATGTAACTAGAATTAGATAGAAATGTAGCCCTCACAAGTGTATTGTTTGTTGTGCGTAGAGAATACTACTTGTCCATTCATACTAGAGAGAGATATGGTCACCTAGCTGTGATAGAGGCACAATTTGATGAGGATGATTAGAGGATATTGGATATCCTTTTATATGTTATGGGGCTAGCCTATGTGGCTGATATGCCACATATCACACTAGACCATGGCCTCCTGACATCCATAGCCAAGCGGTGGCATAGCAAGAGTCAGTGCTTCTGACTCCCCACTGGTGAGATTACTATTACCTTGTAGGATGTATGGTGTATTATGCGAGTCCCCATCTAGGGCTAGTTGATTCAGTACACGAGTCACCAGCCTGATATTGATCAGTGTATTCTAGAGTTATTTGGTATTCCAGATATACCGCGTTACATGGGATGACAATGAGATTATCACCATGTATAGCGAATCCTGAGCTTGATCAAGTTCGTAGTATACCTGATGGATTTTTTCAGTGGAGTTTTACTCCCTGACAAGACCAGAGCTTCATTTCCACTCTAGCCTCATTGGAGTGATTCACGATTTGATTGATGGTGAGACATATTATTGGGTGCATACTGGAAGTATTTATACTGCCTTCACTTGATACATACTACCATCAAAAGATTGATCACCTGCTAGATTGTTATTTGGGCATGGGACCATATTGTTATTGGTCATCCCACAGGTGTATTGAGAGCTCGATCTCCATAGGATCCTTCTGTTATGGGTTGGGTTCTAATTGGTGATGATGTGCGGCCAAACATGGGAGATACCTACCATTACCGCTGAGAGTTGGATGACTTACAAAAGGCTGCAGTAGTATGGAGGCCATATAGACATTTCTAGTGGCCTGAGGATGGCTTAGAGTTGAGTATAGTGATCACGGAGTCATTTTATGTTGGGAAGTCGTAGCTATATGTGGGAGTTTTATAGATTTGATCGATGTTCTAGAGATATTTTGGATCCTTATATAAGATGTACCAGGACCAGATATGTGGTATGCTCAGCAGGGCCTGAGAGTATGCTCGATATGGGGCCACAGATCACCAGAGATAGAGCCTTGGCCAGCTATTTATAGATAGTGCCAGTTCAGTGGGTACATTTGAGATAGGTCAGGATCTGAAGTTATACAATAGAGTATGCTCTATGGTACCACACACTTTTACCTCATCGATTGATGATTCTATAGTAGCATGGGATGTCATGACTGAGAGAACCTCTAGTGGGGCCTCTTATTAGTGGCAATGAGGGTGGTGGGGATGATGGAGGTGATGATGAGGATGATGATCCTTTCAATGGCCAACGTCATTGTCATGGGGGTGGGGGACAGGGTCCTCCACTACAGTAGCCACACAGACAAGGGCCTAGGCCTAGGAAGAGATAGGTACCCCAAGAATCTCCTCATATACAGTTTCCTCCAGTAGGAATTCCATTGGGGATATACATTCCATTACAGTAGGTGTTTCCGCAGTAGGTTTTCCACCACCTCGTGCTCTAGGTGGTGGTGGAGATGATGGACAGTTAGCTACACTTCAGTAGTAATTACAGGCGGTGATAGTCATTCAGTTATAGGTAGTGGCTGAGAGAGATCAAGAGCCAGAGCACAACTATAGGTCATGATAATAGAGAGATACCATGCAAGAGCCCAGGCCACTTAGGGTGGAGATGGGGTAGCATGGAAGTAGTAGATACGGAAGCTAGTGGCATAGGGTGCACAAGATATTGAGCCTCCTACATTAGGCTAGACACATATGCACATGGTGTCACTGCATAGCGGGACCAGGCCCAGGCATAGGTGTAGGGTATTACTATTTTAAGAGATCATGCATGGGCCCAGGTCCAGACCATTACAACAGACAAAGATCGGTAGGCCACCACTTTGAGACATGCCCATGCTGATATTGGTAGACTAACAGGGGAGAGAGATTCTTGTTGTATAGGAAGCCATGGCTTTCGGGACACATATATGATACAAGATATCATGAGAGCTAGTGGTGAGGCCTCGTATTACAATTGCTACCTACTCATCGCATAGTTCTAGCAGGGCAGCGGGTTACACCCTTTGATCAGCTAGATGTGAGTAGGATAGGCTCTAGATCATGGAGGTCAGGACGTTCGGTTAGATCAGTACAACAGCCAGTTGGATAGCAGGGTGGTACACCTGAAGCTGGCCCATCACATTAATTATCATTTCATCCTCCAGGCCATAGACCAGGCATCCTTGGAGAGGGTGAGAGTCATGGTTGACTCTCTCTTTTTGTACTGACATATGTATGTATACATGCCTCTTATGAAGGATGATTTTGATCAATGTATGTACTGATGTATCATTTTTTGATTATGCCTTATGATGAAGGCTCAATTTTTATTCATGCTCTTTTGATGGCAGATGTTGTATCGATGATGTATCTTATTTTGAGACAGATATTTACATATGTATATATGGACATTTGATGGTTTATATTGTCATGTTTTTATATGCTCTATGATGATGATTCATTTTTATAGATGTATGATGAGTATATCCATATGTTCTATGATTTTATTTCTCATGTATGTATCCTGATAGATTTGTGATGATCTTATATCATATTTTGTAGATTGATGATGTATCCTTAGATAATATCATATGTTTTGTACATGAGATACTTTGGTAGATGTGAGTACATGGGATGATATAGATGATATTGGTGTGGGGGGGGGGATAGATTTTTGATTATGCACAACCCCTCTTGCCCCCATTGATGATATGATATGTGATGATTATCTTAGTATACATGCATGATGTAACACTTAGAATTTTTTGTATATATGATGTATTTTGATGGTGTTAGATGTGATGAGAAATGATAGATGATAGATGTGATATATGTAATGATGAAAACAATTTGTACAATCAATTTACAAGCACAACTTAATACAAACTAACATACTATAAACAATCACAATCATGCAAATTGAATCCAATGTAACGAATTAAGTAAACACTCAACTAAAGTAAGAATTTGAACTCAATCTTGTAAACATATCACACAATGCAATGGAAACAAAACCAATGAAAACAATACAAGTATAAAAAAATATATATATGATAGAATGAACTAAATGCAATAGCTAAGAAAGACTTAACCTAAGCAAATGAATCCAATGTAACGTATACAACATGGAAATGTAATGTAACCACCATTCTACAAACCGACAACTAAAGAAAGCAAACTAAGACTCTTTTTTTGTGGGAAATTTTTGATATTCTCTCTTTTTTTTGGTGTCATCATAAAAGACAACTTTTCAAGGCTACTATTCACATTGTTTTCGTGGTTTCCTAGAGATAATGTTATTCTAATTGATGTAGCATCATCCCTAGAAGGGGATATTTAGAATGTTTTTTTTTTTATATCTTTTCTGAATAGTTTTTGTTTTTTTCAAGGTCTATTGTGAAAGCGATGTATGTCAAAGAAGCATGGATGCCCCTAGCGTTAGATGGGAATATACAAAACGTAAAATGCACGTGTGTATGTTCAAGAAGTTAAAATGTGAAGGTGCCCCAACATGTTAGATGGGAATATAAAAAGGAAACTCCTTCATGCAAATATAAGAACAAACAAGCCAGATCATGGCTTGGTGAAGTAGATTCAGGGAAAGGTTCCTAGACTTGACAAGGGGAACCAACCCTAAACAGAAGTAATAGTTATTTCTCCAAATGTAAGAGTAACTTGTGAACAGGGAACCCTCCTTGAGCTGTTGGAAACCAATTTTCACCCAAGGACCAATCCAATGTGCCACAATTGCATGGTTTTCACACTTGGACGACCTATTTTTTCTTTACTATTTTCTTATTTTTTAGGTATTTTATGATATTTGCACCATGCTTAAGTGTAGAACCATTCTTGAGGTGCATGGCATTCATAGGTTCTGGAAGCTCTTCACCATCTGAATATGCAAGTTTATAAGCTCCTGATCCATATTTAGCAACCACCACATAAGGCCCTAACCAGTTAGCCTCAAATTTTCCTTTCTTTTCTATGTCCTTGACAATGTTTTTCTGATTTTATTTTAGAACAAGATCACCTATATCAAATTCATGATGAATGATCCATTTGTTATATCCTCTTGACACTCTATTCTGGTAAACCTTCAGATGATTAAGCACTCTCATACGCTTCTCATCCAACATCTCTAGCTCTATTAGCCGAGACAACTCTATAGTCTTCATCCTTATCAAGATAGTCTCAGAGTGATATTCTCAGGGAGGGAAGCTCCACTTCTAAGGGTATGATGGCCTTAGTGCCATAGACTAGTGAATATGGGGTTGCACCAGTAGGAGTGTGGAAATGGAAGTTCGATAGGCCCAGAGGGCAGGATGTATCTGTAAGTGCCAATTACAACCAGTCTTACTTACCATTTTCTCCATGATCCATACAAGAGTTTTATTGGTGGCCTTGGCTTGTCCATTACCTTGAGGGTAATAGGGGTGGACCACTTGAGTTGAATCTAAAAGCATTGAAATAATGCTTTTAACTTTTTATTTTTTTAAGGATTTACCATTATCAATGACAATGGCAGAAGGGATGTCGTAGTGGAAAATGAGGTGATTCATAATGAATTTGGAAATTTGTGCACTAGTGACATAAGTAAGAGGCACAACCTCTACCCATTTAGTGAAATACTCGGTGGTGGTAATAATGTGGGTATGAACATCTGATGAGGTAGGATGGAGCTTCCCTATGAGATCTAGTACCCCGCCTAGAAAATGGCCAAGGTGTTGTGATAGGCTACAAAGCCTGTGCTGACGCATGTATTAAGTTTCCATATTTTTGACATAGCTCACATTTATTTACAAAATTACAACATTTCTTCCATGGTGGGCCAATAATAGCCCACTCTCAAGATTTTCTTATCCAATACCATGCCATTAGTGTGTGCTCCACAAATACCTCCATGCACTTCTTTAATAGCATGGACCGATTCAACAACATCCAAACAATGAAGTAGATTCCCTTCATAGCCACGATGATAGAGGGTGCCTCCTAGGAGGGTGTAATGGGTTATACAATGGATAAGAGATTTCTTCTCAGAATGGGTAATGTTTGGGGGAAACGTGCCATCTTGTAGGTATCTAAATATAGGGTCATACCAAGGGGAGAGGGGACCAACAACTTCACATGCCAAACATGAATCTGGCATGTCATATGTGGGCACTCATAAATGTTCTACAAAGAATGGAATTTTACTTTCCTGAGGCATAATGTATAACAGTGATCCGATGGTAGCCATGGCATCCACTGATCTATTGTGTGACCTTGGTTTTTTTCAAAGATAACTTATACAAAATATTCTTTCAACGTTTCAACCAATTTCTTGTATGGAATAAGTTTTTCATCTTTAACCTTATACTCATCATTAACTTGTTTAATAATAAGTTGAGAGTCACCAATGACTCGTAACTATCTGATATTCCAAGTGATAGACAACTTAAGGCCAACAATGAGTGCTTCATATTCTATAATGTTATTAGTGCAAGGGAATCCCAAATGAAATGCCCTTAGAATGACCTCCCCTGTGGGAGTGATGAGCACGACTCCTGCTCCTGATCCATGGAAGGTGAATGATCCATAAAAATGAACTTTCCATTCAACATCTTCAACATACATGGATACATCTAGCAGATCTAGACACAAAGGTTCCATTCCTGGTAGAGGAGATTCTACCAACTGATCGAACAATACTTGTCCTTTCAAGGACTTCTGGTTAATAAACTCAATATCAAATTCTCTCAGGAGAATGATCCAATTAGCCATCCATCCTTTAAGATTGGGTTTGGATAAAAGGTACTTGAGAGGGTCAACTTTAGATATTAGCTTGCTTTTATTATTAAGGAGATAATGACACAATTTCTGAAAGGCAAAGACAACTGCTAGGAAGGCCTTTTCAATTTGTGGGTAATTCAATTCATAGGCAAATCAAGGTGCAACTAAGGTAATAAATTACTCTTTCTTTGTGGTCTAGGTTATATTGGGAAAGTAGTGCACCAATAGCAAATTGGTTAGTTGAAATGTACAATAGGAGAGGTTCACCGGGGGTAGGCGGCATGAGTACAAGCGGGTTAAAAATGTATTGTTTAAGCATTTCAAATGCCTCTTGACAATCTGTTCCCTAGTTGAATGTAACATCCTTCTTGAGGAGATGTGTAAATGGATGACACTTATCTGCAAGTTATGAAATGAAACGATGAATGGCCTAAATCTTTCCTTGTAAAATTCTTAGTTGTTTAAGATTTGTAGGTGGAGGCATTTTTGTGATAGCTATAAGTTTTATAGGATCCACCCTTATTCCTATCTTTGAAACGATGAAACGTAGGAGCTTCCCTGAAAAAATGCCAAATACACATTTATTAGGATTCAAACGCACTTTGTAATCTCGAAGACACTGAAAATATGTCTCAACACTTCAGGGAACTCTCCTCTAGTTTTGGATTTTGCTAAGATATCATCAACATAATCCTCCATCATGCCATTCATCATGCCATGGAAGATGACCATCATTGCGTGTTGATAGGTGGCCCCAACATTCTTGAGTCCGAAAGGCATGACCTTGTAACAAAATGTCCCCCAAGGGGTGATGAAAGTTGTCTTATGTTAATATTCCTCTACAATTTGGATCTGGTTATAACCTGAAAAAACCATCCATTAAGGATAACATTTCATAACCAGTGGTAGAATTGATGATCATATCAATATTAGGTAAGGGGAAGTCATCTTTTGGGACATGCTTTATTGATGTTATAGAATTCAGTGTAGATTCTTATACCAACTAGATTCATTTGGACTGGGACTATATTGGATATCTAATCTGAATACTCAATGGGTTTAATGAAATCAGTAGCTATTAAATTTTCAAGTTCCTCTTTGACAAGTAGTGTGACCTTGGGGTGCATCTTTCTCAATTGCTGATTGATGGGTTTGGCATCTGGGTGCACAACTAATTATGGGTCCAAACTAGGCATATCTACGTATTACCATATAGATATATCTACATATTCTCACAATAGTTCCACAAAAACCTTATGTTCTTATGCTGAGAGTGAAGCTGTCAGCTTTATCATTCGAGGATCCTCTTCTGAGACAATACTTACACTGATTATTTCTTCCACAAGAATTTTAGAAACATCCTCCATGCGTGTAGGATTAGGGGGAGGAGTGACATCAACCTCAATATGATGTGTGAGATCCTCTTTATATTAATATTCTACTTGTTCTATGATTTCTTTATTTTACTTATCTACTAGGGTCTTAAAAGTTTGTCACTATGAGACTTACACTTGTTCTTCCCACAAGGCTTCTCTGACGTATTCTTATTCTTTCTTACAACCTTCTTACTCAAGTTTCCACACATATCTGCTTCTTCTCCAAAGTATGTACAAGTGTCTAGTTTGATCGCAAATCTTTTCTTGTGATCTCTAGTTGGAATAGAACCCCCGAGTCCCATGAATTCTATGAATGCCTCGTCATTTTCAAATAAATTGAGTGGCACATGAAATTGTTGATCCCAATCTACAAGTTCTGGATATATAATGGTTACTTGATAATTGGTTTGGTAATTTGATCCAGATAAGGTAAAAATAGTTTAATTAGGGAATAATTTCATGGAGTCAAGATCCTTGTAGAGGCTACATTGGGAATTTGCATCACTATTTGAATAAGATGAGCTATCCTCACGTTCAGAAGAGGTGGCATAGATCTCAAAGGGTGGATCTTCATGAGGTCTAATTCTGAGACCAAATTTTTTACATTTGAAATGAGGGATAGGAACGGGTTCTAACTATCCTTGTGCATTGATACCACATCCAAACCCATTGTAACCCATGACATACATCATGCAGTGGCCTTTGATATACTACGGGGCTTGATGGCATGACGTCATGGTACCCTCGAGTACTCTCTTGGTGGGATATTCTAACATCTTTTCCTCAAAAAAGAGACATCTAGGGATGAATCTCTCAAAGGGTTCAAGGCATCTATCTCCAGTGATTTTGAATTGAAACTAAGGTTTTCCCCGTGTCCTAGGTGATACTGAAAGATCTTATATAAGTAAGGCATGCTGAAGAGTAAACTTCTCACCTGAGGCATACTTTGTTTTTGTTGCCTCCCATGATGAGAAAGGGTTGACCAATGAAGGAAAGTTCCGATTACAAAGAGTGAGTGTATATAGATCCACACGTTCCCTTATGGCCTCTGTTTGTAAGGGAACAACAATATCTACAAAAGGACATTCATAGGACAGCACGATAAAAATAGTGCAATGCCCTGCAATGTGTGAACAGTTCTGGATCACCCTGAATGTTGATTATCATTCCTCCATAGCACATCTTGATACACTGATGGAAGGTGGAGGGAATATCTAGGTCCCAATAATTACATGCATGGCATGAATCCATGGGTGTCCTAAGAGCATGTTATAGAGAAGATCTAGGTCAAGGACATGGAAAGGCGTATCGTGACATGTCAGCCCCACTTCACTAGGAACTACTATAGTTCACGTTGACTCACATTCCTCATTATCATAAGTTTTGATTGTAATAATTTTAGCCCTTAGATCTATTTTTGAATGGCCCAACTACTTAACCAGCTTCAAAGTGCAAATATTTAAACTCGATCCACCATTCACAAGTACTCTCTTGATCTTACGATGAGTAACAACTACTTCTAGGTATAGGGGTAAGTTGTTCTCTAGGTCATTACGCTGGGATTGCAGTGTAATCAAAAGTGACATGATCATTGGAATCAAGGTGTGTAATCATCACTTGAAGGTGCGTGGGATCTATATCTGTGGAGAGTCCTGAACTCTGCAGTGTTTTATATAATATGTTTTTATGAGTGGTAGATATTTTGAGGAGATCTAGAATTCATATCCTAGAAGGTATTTTCTCCA
This sequence comes from Taxus chinensis, assembly GCA_019776745.2. Lineage (NCBI taxonomy): Eukaryota > Viridiplantae > Streptophyta > Pinopsida > Cupressales > Taxaceae > Taxus > Taxus chinensis. The sequence goes on along the minus strand of CM034153.1, from coordinate 669,117,769 downwards.
ACTATTCTATTAAATTGTAATGACCTTCCTGAGGAATAGTTAGGGGATCTAGTATGATCAAACAAGCACATCATGTACCTACCACACAACTCTTTTCTAAAATCCTAATAGTATTAACATGTTCATCAGATGAATAGACACAACCTATAAGGGAATTAAAGGGACTATCATTAGTTGGATAAAATAATGCAGCAGTCCTATAGTCATTAGAAGTTTGTTTGTGATCTAGATTCTTTTGTTTTTTATCTGCATGGTTAGGAAAGGGCTCTTTGAATATACCCATTTTCTCGTTGGGACCTAGTCCTGAGTCAGGGGGTGAATCTACAAAAATATTTCCCTCTTCGATGAGGTCTTGTATATAATGTCGTAGTCTCAAGCTCCTATCAGTTTTGTGTCCTTTGAAACGATGGAAATCACAATACTCATGTTCTTTATCAAGCCAATTTTGGAGCATCTTCTGGATATGGTACTAACGTGGTTGGGTATTATACCATGTGTACCGCATCTAACTATTTAAGTATGGCAGATAGTGATTTAGTTAGTGGTGTAAACGTACATTTTGTAGGTGCCTTTGGGTGAGGTCCTTGCGAAAGCTTTATAAGCAAACCATTCTCTATGGTTTAGACTCTTTTTGATTCCGTAATATTATTGCCAATGACATGTTTGTTTTTTGTTGAAGAATTTTGGTTTATCTTAGGGTTTTGTTTCATTTTTGTCCTTTATGACCAATTTAAGTGTACCCTTTGCAATGAGATCCTTTTCGATTTGACTACATTTGTCTATAACTTCTTCAAAGTTAGAGCCACAGTGCATTTGTAAATGAAAGGATATTTCCGGGTTTAAGTTAGGGATAAATATGCTTACTAGTTTTTTTCTGGAAGGACACAAAGGAAACAACCTACCAATCCACGCCATCATTGTAAGAAGCCCTCAAAGGTCTCATTAGGTTTCTATTTTGTGTTGCAAAGTTTGTTCATGGTGATATCATTCTCCATATTGAAGGAGTAATGTCGCACAAAAAACTTTTCAGCTAGAGGGGCCATGTTGTAATGGATCCCTTGGGTATACTAAAAAACCATTCTAAAGCCAATGCTACTAGGGTGCAAGGAAATAATCAAATTAGGAAATTATCACTATATGCGACCTCTTAACAAGCCATGTAAAATTCTTTGATGTGATCATGAGGATCACCTTTGCTTTTATACTTGTCAAACTTAGGGATGACGAATTTTTTTGGAAATGGCTGTCGCAACATATCCTTATCAAAGGAGTAAGGACATATCTCTTCATATAGGTATTTCCTACCATGTCCTATGTTGTTTTCTTGAAACATAGTAAGAACATATTTTTCATCGATTGTAACTCTTGTTGAATGATTTGTTTCTTTGTAGGTGATATTGGTCTATTTACCTTAGTAACTTTGAAAGTTACATCATCATATGGATCAGAGTGAAACTCACCGGATTTTGTCTTGAGTTTATTCGTTATGCACGTTCTTACTCGAAGAGCCTAAGTTTGCTAACTTTTGACTGAGTTTCAATACATGTATTTGGAGGATCTCTTCTTCAACTAAGGAATCATCTTCTCATCAAACCTAGGACGTGGTGAGCCTTTGTGCAAATGTTCAAATTTTACTTTGCATGAAGCCTTATAATAAGGTCTTCGTGAATCACCTGTTGGTTTTTTATGGGTTTTCTTCAACATTTTTGTTATGTTTTCCAGAAGTGGAAGCATACCCTACGTCAAATGGGTTATCCATGTCTAAGAGGGATGGTGGCTCTTCCATTTTACGGTTAATGGTCTTAGTCTCTGCTTCACGTTCTTGTGGAAGCTTGGCTCCTAACTCAAGAAATCTTGCAAGTACTTGATCTTTGTTATAATAAAGGAGCTTGTTGAATTGAACTAGGTCTAACTTATGTTGTTCCTTGTAAGAATCAGATGCTTCTCCTCTATGATCGACCAAATGTTTTTTGTCTTTGAATTGTGAAAAGAGAGGTGCTAAGTTATTATTGATGAATGGGAATGATGAAAAATTATTTTCTTCCAAGTCACATTCATCTGGTTTAGATGCCATCTTCATGATTCTTGGCATTACTAATCAAAATTTTTACTAGTTTTGTCTAAATGTATTCAAATTTATACAAAACCTAGCTGTACACTATGTATTTCATTTGAATTCTAAATATCCTATTGTTTCCTAAATGTAATGTTATGTAATTGATATTTTTATAGGAACAATCACACAAACACCCTAGCAAACCAAACAATCACTCAAAAAAAAAATTTAGAAAGACTATACCCTAAGTTATGATATTAATGATGGTTACAAGATAGATAGTGACAATGCCCTATCAGCATATAGGTCAAGTTAGAATTCCAACAAGACCTAAGTAGCAAAGTGATATTGACGTAATCTCTCCACAAGATATACTATGACAAGTTCAAATGCCGACAAAACCTAAGTTTTTTATAATGGAAGTTGCGAATGTGGATATCATAACAACACTATTTTTATACGTTAACCAAGCAAGAAAGGTGTTAGTATCAAGATGATTTCATCATGATCTAAAAAAATTAGTATCAACACTCTCAAAATACTTATATGATGTTGGAATCCAAAATAAGTATAAGTATAGCGAGAAGTTATTATCCATGTGAGCAGCGTAACGATACAATAAAGGAACTTATATCAAGTTCTCATAAATGAAAACAAGATGTAAGTACCATAATTTTATATCTAAAATGTGAGTAAAAATAACAACTCAAGGGAAAATAGTGATGAAACGAAATCCTAACTATGAGGACGATCTTGAAATTAATATCAAAGGACTATCAAAGATGTGAAAACATACTCACACACTTTAGACATTTAACAACCTAACCGCAAACATGGATGGTCATAAATGGATTAAAAAGTGGTAAAAAAAAATTATGATAACACTCGTGAGGTATGCTTCCTCCCAAATGGGAAACAAGAATGCAAGGGTATAGACCAAATGAGGTGGAAATAAACTAAGCGTCACTTGGGAAAAGTTTCACCTCATCCTAAGGTGAGAAAGAAACTAAGCAAAGTGATATGTTGTAAATCTCATGATGAATGAAACTTAGATCTAACTTAAATGGACTATTTTCCTTGTTCGAAAAACAAGGTTTAGACTCCAAGTAAGTCGTGACTTTGTGATGGTTTGATAAGACGCGATAATGGACTAGTAAAGTGGGCTTCAAGACAAAATGGATTTCCTAAGTAGATCACTCAACTAGGTGTCAATAGTTTTTCTAAATTTGAGCTCAGTTTACCAAGGTTTCCCAAGGAGTATCTTAGCTTTACTTTACCCCCTTCATATACAATGAGCAATAAATGCATTCATGTGTATTCTCACTAGGGTCGTGATACAGACAACTTTGACTCTAAATCTCAATATAAAAACTAGTCAAGTGGGTAAGCATAACGCTTCCTATTTCATCCACAAGGTTACTTAGCAGTGGATTACTTTAAGCTTCCTATAACCACCCCCATTGTTGTATCTTAAGGCGTTATGCCAAAAGGGTTATGTTCTAGTTGAGCAGATAGGGACGTACCCTTTTCTGAAACATGAAATATAGTGTGATGCAAAGTGGTGTGTTTTTTTATCTTTTTTATCTGTGGTTTTAAGTAGTACACCATTTGGCAACCTATATGAAAACACGTTTTAGTGGTCTTGTGTTTCGAACCTCCTTTCTTAGACAAACAAGTTTTGGTTCTACATGCAAAGAGTTAGTAATTTTCCTAAAGATAAAAAGAGAGTTCACGTGTTGTTTTTTATTCCCAAGAACACTGAATGAGGTGTGAGGAAAGAGCATACAAAATGCAAAAAACCCAACTATAATAGAAAATACTTGAATTTTTTACGGAAAAGGAATTCATTTTAACCAACTTTGAATTTTGATCCATTTATGAAGCATTAAAGCAATTGTTTTGAAATCAGTAAGAAGGTTTTGGAAGTGTTTTTCATTCCCAAGATAACCTAGAAGGTGTGAGGGAAGAGCATACACACTTCGAAAACATCTATCAACTAGAAAAAATGAAACACTTAACTAAGCTAGTAAAAAAAAAGAACCCTGCAATCACCTATTAGAACCTACAAAAAACCAACAAAATCAAAAAAATTGATCTTACAGCTAAGGATTTTTTTTCAATTTGAACACAAACACCTACGCATCCCAACCAGTAGATACACACCCCAACCGATGAGTATGTGTGACAAGATAATATGATAGTGATTTCCAACACCTGTGTGGGTAGAATAATGGATACTCTAGGGTTTTGATAGAGACGCTTCCTTTTCAACGGATACGCCTACGAGCTAAAAAAAGAATTAGCTTGGTAGGTAAAAATACACATACACGTCTAGATATGCAGATACACATTCCAGTCAAAGGATACACTGACTATGTAACAAGTATGCAGACCTTTGTAAATGGACTGACAATGTAAAATATAACCAGATGGGTGTGCAACCAACTCGACGGGTGCACGTCTGTTTCGACAGAGACGCTCCGATCTAGTACACCTACGCATATCACTACAAATAACCTGAAAAATCGTGGAAATGAAATTTTTTAAGAAGCAAACAGGTTAGTTGTTGATCATGGAAACCTATTTCTAGCTAGACTCATTAAATGCTTAGGCAAAAGGGAGATTTAGCTTGTTTAAAACAAGAAATCTATTAAAAGACAAGCCTTTTAACCCTAGAAATATTTAAAATGATTAAACATGGACATGTAAAGCCTAGAAAATATTTAAAAAGGACTATGGAGTAAGTCCCACTGGGCGTGCCAAATGTGTGCAATGAAAAGTTTGCAAAAGCTTATAAAATGGGGTAAGAACACAAAAGAGGCCCCAAAAGCTTTAAACAAACAACTCAATGACCATAAGATTAGAGATAAGAAAGAGCTACCTATTTGCATGCATATATAAATCTTGAAACAAATAGTCAACCTATAAACATGATTATATTAGTTCTCTACTCCATGAAATTTATCAATAAATGAACCTATTAAAGATTTAATAATCAGTTTTATGATTGTTGATGTTTCAAAATCTTAAGAAAGGAATCTCACCATCAATGGCTTCTCCCATTTACCTAAAGCTTTGAAATGGACTAGCAAGTAACAAGCAAATAGCTCAAATAAATTATAAAATAACACTAAGAGAACTAAAATGGATTAGATCAAAAATAAGAGGGAGAGAGAGAGAGATCGTTCTTAGGAAAAGGTGGGAGTGGGTATCCCTATATTTATAGTTTTTGTATTTGAGAAATGGATATTTAGATGCATGTGGGTCTAAAAAGGGTTCCAAAAGATGATTTTTAGAAAAACATATTTGGAGGTGTGAACAAGATTTTAGGAAGCTAACTAGCTATTTGGAAAGGTAAGATATTTGTTTAGAAAGTCAAATCCTTCCTAAAGGGTTAATTAACCTAAACAAGGTTAATTAAAGGGAAACAAGCTTATAGAAGCTAGTTAGATAGGGATTAGCAGGTTTAGGGGGTTTAGAAGAGGTTAGAAAAGGTATTTTACTAGTGTAGTGTAGTAAATTAACACGAGACTAGGATATTTAGTATGATCTTAGTAATAAGATCATGTAGACCAAATTATAGGTGTCTACACACCACATGACATACTTAAATTTACCTTGCGTTCACCATGAAAACCTATTAACACCTTGGACACAACACCCTAAGCATTCTAGACACCATACCATTACTCATACAACCTTTGGAACTCATAAATTCATTTTACTTGCTTGACCATGCACCAAGAACATGTAATCTCACATAGTCATCATGCCTCTATAATAAATACAACTCATCATGACACCTCATACTAACTCAATGAAAACTATTGAATCCCTTTAACATCAACATGACACTTGAAATCAATGACAACAACAAGACACAATGTCCAACATTATCTCCATTTTCGTGTGTTGAAAATGTGTGGGAAGGGTAAGTCTACATGGTTTGGGTTTGTGACACTTCTTTCTACCCTTTCCTCCTGCATTTTATCCCTTTCCTCCTAATGAAAAGTGATCAACCATTATTTTGGTGCTATTACCACCCCTTTAACTTAGTTTCTCTTTTCTTGCATCTCTCTCTTTGGTCACTTGGAATTGTTATAGTAGGAAATAGTTTTAGGAATAGTTTTAGTGTTATAATTACGATGTGGTATGTGGGTTTTCCAAATACAAGTAATAAGGAAGTTGAATTTATTCAGAAGTATGTCTTAAGCCACAAGTCCCACACTTGGAAACAATCTCATGTTTCCTCAAAATCCTGAGTATTCCTTGATTCATGGCTGGGTGCAATTTTGAGCTCCAACATGTACAGATCTTTAAAATTATTATTTATGTATATGTATTTAACATGTCTTAAAGATTGAATGAGTAAATACATATCTAAAAGATTGACCGAGTGTAACACCCAAATCTATAACTCTTATGGGACATCTTTACCATCCACAAACATGATACTATGGGAGTACATAGTGAATGAACTCGTGTTTTTCCATAGCCATCTAGAAGTAGTGTAAACATGGTAGTAATCGACATATAATAATACATGTTTCATACTGAGAAGATTATTCATCTTATCCATTATCTTCCTTAGAGATGTGATGTGTAATTTTGCTTCAACTACCAACTCCAACACTTCCCATCAGTGTTTATATCTTCCAATTATTGACTTATTATGCCTTTATATTTAGGTAAGGAATTCTCTTATTTGATTAATTTTTATTAAATGTTTGCCTAATAAAGAGTTAAAATGTGACTGATATTGTCAACCATGCATATTTAAACGAAGAGGGTGCCAAGTATAAACAAATTTAGCTAGTAAATGATTAATAACATCAGGTTGTTGACAAATATCATCGAGAGTGTCAATGAATTATTTCTAACAACAAAGCATACGCCTCAAAACAAACGGTTTACTTTTGAACTGGTCTATATTTACTTGCAGAGTTTCCAAGTTACTAATTATTAACCACCTTGAGTTTATCAAGATGTAACTCTAAAGAGAAATCAAATTAATCCTCATTAAACTAAAAAATTAAAACATACACAAAAAACCATATTTTTTATATTTCAATGCATCTAATTAATTAATGACCTTCTTGGCTTCATGTAAATATTACATATAGTCTGCTTTCTAACTGATCTATGTTATCATAGTGGATATCTAATTGAAAACAAATAAGTACTCATTTATGAAAAAACATCACCATACATGAAAACCCAACTTTATAATATTTCATTCCATCTGATTAACAAATGGTTCTTCTAACCTTTATGTAAATATTAGACATTAATAAATTTACATAGTCTTGCGACCTTTTGTATCCAATATTTTTAAACTTTGGCCCTATTCAGATCTACATACTCCATACAATAATATGTTATGATAAAATTCCAAGGAATCATTAACCCAAACCCCTTTCTTCAGCACCATAAGCCCCCTACTCTCGAGTAATATTTTACTTAGCATGCTTCTTATGTACTGGAAATCGTCTCATCACTTTACCCTAGCCGTTATGAAGCAAAATCTACAAATTGAATGGAACACTGGCATAAATCTCCATATGTATAAACAAGTTATCCCTTGTAGCACATCCAACTAATATAATTGATAACAATCTGCAGTAGTTTTTGATAAGGGAAGAGAATATATTGATAAGGAAAAAAGTTACAAAATAAGCTGACACTATGTCTGGTGCTAGTAAGAAGTGACTAAGAGCACTGATTACAACAAAAAAACAAAATGAACACATGGCCTTGTCGAGCATATCTTCCCTTATCTTGACTTTTCAAAAGCACGTCTACTATTATCTCAGTTGTTCAAATAGAAAATTTGATCTCATTGCAGTGGATAATTCTACTCTCACATTATATTCGTTTCACTAAAATTTTTAGGGTAAATTAAGCAATGTGTGACTATATTATAATAGAGAGGTTTAAGTTTATATGTGAGTGCATAGCTTATTTCTTGTAGAGCACCATATATATGTGACTGCAAAGTGGACATCATCATAAATTAGAAAATTGGAAAAAAAATGTTGATATATGATTTTATCTATGGCTTTTCTTAATCAAATTATTATTCTCATATGAAAAAGACAATCGGGCATTAGAAAATTTGAGTAGAGGTAGCCTAGCCTCAAAATATTCTCAAGGGACTTGTACAAGGAAAATATTCTAGGTAGCCAAAACATGTATGGATATGGTGACAGGAACCCGGTATTCCAATACAATAATTCAATTCCAAATAATTATAAAACATAATGAAAATTCAATTCCAAATGTCATGATATTCATTGGTTGAACTTAGAATAAGTAATTAGAACATGGAAGGAGAAAAGGGGGAAATTTTTTTTTTATGGTAGGTACTGTACTACTTACCGAGGACATTTCCCTAATGTATCGAGACACATACCCGTACCCAGACCCTACAAGATCGTACCTAGATACCCATCTTTTATCATGGAAAAACAATGAAGAGATGACAATATACACTAGTCTAACAAAATATTCAGGTTATGTGCCACACGTTTGTAGCCTTCCTGAGTGGTGGTTAGTGTTAACTTGAAAATACCCTACCTCATATTCTCCCATAAAAAAAAAATTCCATTAATGTTAATTTGAAGTCACTTATTTTAGCCAAAGAAAGGGATGCATATAAATGGTGTACGGAACCCACAAAATAAATTGTGCAAGTTCAAGAAATTCAAGTCTAAGTAGTCTTGCTTAGAGAGAGGGCATAATATCATTGAAATACAAATTATGAAAACTTATTTAATTATAAGTTAGTAGTCGGGTTTTTGAGTTGTGATATTTAATAATATCTTGTCCTACTTATAATTGTAGTGGTATAATAGGTGGTACAATGTTCCATTTGTGTAAGGGGCTTGTCGATATTCCACTTTTTCTTAAAGAAACAAGAGTTAGTTAAGTAGGTAAGGATATATTATTGAGATTACAGGAACATGTCAATATATTATGTTATATGTTATCATACACCAATCCAATCAACCAATCTGAGATTAAATTTTTTATTCAATGAGGAATTTTAGAGTCGTAGAAATAAATTCCAAGTTGCATTCAAGAGGCATACCCAACTTCGGGTGGTAAGGAATGTATTTAGAGGAAAATTGTACATAATATTTTTTTGGTATAATGAAGCCACGGTGGATGATATGAGAAGGCCGAGAAAGAAAACATACTCATCCTCCAACCAATCAACTATTATTTTAGTACAAGGGCCACTTCCATTGTGGCATCACCCCTATTGTCAGAAGAATTGTAATGTACTGGGGTTTATTTGTTACTGTGAACTAATCCAACCAACCAATGTGGAATTAATCATTTATTCAATGAATTTTTTTGGGTCGTAGAAGTTATTCCAAGATGCACTGAAGAGGTATATTTGACTTTGGGTAGTAAGACATGTATTTACAGGAAATTGTACATAATATGTTTTGAGGGATTATGAAGCCACGGAAGATATGAGAAGGCCAAAAAAGCAAACATACTCATATTATAAACAATCAAACATTGTGTTAGTAATAAGGTCGCTTCTAGTATGGAATCACCCCTATTTGGCATAAGGATCATGACATATTAGAATTTATATGTTAACATTGTCCAAGAAACATTCATTTTCCCACTCTCCCAAAGGAGGCGAACAAAAAGGTGGCTAAGGGTTTCAAGATATTAGGACTAAATGATGGCCATGAAATAATATATTTTACTGACAACAATTAGTTTTCATGACCATGAAGTTTAGAGAAGCAATTGTGCTAAAGCTTGTCGTAGACATGGAAAAAAGAATAAACTACATCTGTACATAATGGAAGCCAAGGAGGAAGCATGGTTTGGTGATGAGAAATGTGTTGGTAATGCAGTTGGTCAAACTAGGTGGCTAATGGTGGCCACATCATGTATGTAATGTCCCTTTCTAGGGCTTAAACCGTAAATAAAGGTATTGCCACAAACCATAAGAATTAGATATGAAAATACACCAACACCCAACTGAAAAATAATAATATTTTTATAACAACATATTCAAAAAAAATTAAAACCCTAGCAGCGAACTGGATATTACATTTTTAGAGTATCAAAATCAGCTTTGAACATAAATTAATATCCCTCTAGGACATCAAACTATACCAACATTTAGGAACAATCATTCACATGCAATATGGGCTGAAAATTAACATAGAAAAATCTGAAATATTCAATAAATCTAGCAAGATGAAATCTTGAGAAAATATGTATTTTGTAATTTTATTTCAAACGTAAATACAACTCAAACTTCTATAATTCATAAATCCATCAATACTTGGAGTTTCAACACAAACCAAAACTCAAAATGACCTTAAAGAGACCATTTATCCAATGAAAATGAAATGTTAATATTCCAACCATTGAATCCCTCTCAAAATTGATCCCAAACTTCCAAGGTGGGTTTCTCCAAAGAAGGAAGGGTGTTGACACCTTAGAAAGTGCCCTGGCTGAAGTAGGAGTTCCTTAAGCATGGATAAACACCTTCTGGTTCTAATAATCTTCCAATTGAATCCACTTTTTACTCTCATATGAATCCACCAATGCAACAAATGATTTTTTTTGTCCCCAAGTGTTGTCACTATTGAGGGTTTCATCTCCAATAGGATCCAATGAGGGTTTTCATCCTCAAAGTTGAGCCACATCAAAGGTTTTCATCTTCAATGGAGAGTAGGGCATGTTGTGCATAAACCCAAGATATCAATCTTTGAAATAAACATGCATAACCTTTCTTAGGCCATTTGATCCACCTTTATATCCTTCTTTTTGGTGCCAAAGATGAATTAGAATCCCAATGCACCTTTTAATCTACCCTTAAGAAGACTGGCCTCATAAAATTAATTAAAAATACATTTTATTTTATAATAATAATATGAAGTTATTCCAAAATAAGAATTGGTTGGGTCCACTTTAGAATATTAATAATTAATTTTTAATTTAGAAAAGGGGACATACAATCCAACCTTCCCAAATTTTCTTTCCCTCAAGAAAAATTCCTCTACCTAGAGCCCAAAAAAATATGTGGCTCCTTATTTGAAGTACCTATATATGAAGAAAACTCATTAAAGGAAAAATGTGTTCCCTTCTTCATCCACTCATGCTTCATGGATATGATGGCTAGGTCCTTTCCTTGGCTTTATTAGAACAAGGAGTATAAATTTATATGAACCATATTAAATATTAGTTAAACATTAATGATGCATATAAATGAATGAATGAACATAGTAATAAATACATAGAAAAGTAAATAACACCATAAAACAGTGACACAGAATTTAACGTGGAAAACCCTAATGGGGTACAAAACCACAAAAGTATATTTTCCATTAATTTGAGAAAATTTTCAACTAGTCCAATAACTCCTCTCCTCACTTCCTACTCCATGTTTTTAACTCAGAGTAAGTTGATACATCCAATTATGGCCCACGGCCATATTTAAATAGCCCGAAGGGTTATGACCATATTAAGTGACGATGCACACCCCGATTTAATCTTTAGTTAATTAAATAACTAACAACACAATATAAAGTTTATATTTCAATAATAGGAATATAATTTATTTTATATCATTTAAATATAAACTAAATATTATGATACACTTAATATTATAGTTCTAACACTCCCCCTTAATATTAAGTGGGGATCCATATGCCAACATTACCTGTTTGTACAACAGGATTTACAAATCCATAAACCCTAAAGGTTTAGGCTAGCATATGTATTTTTTAAGGAATTATAACACATTCATCATGCTCAACTTACCTTTTGGTACAAAAGGATTTGGAATCCATAAATTAGACGTATGATTTAGGATAAGCATGATTTGTGAGACTAAATCCCACCGTTTCTCATGGAAAAATTATTATACCGCATCTCTAGGAACCTTTTATAACACAAGGGCCTCCTTTACAAATAGATGCAACCATTGCAGTGTATTTTCTATAAACTCTATTAGTTTACATAGATTATATAAGATATTTTTACAATGTTATATACCGGAGAAGAAGTATAAAGGAGAAGGAGTCAACAACCAGCCATCTATTAGGAGGTGAAATTGCATGTTTTTATCTCATTTTTAGTGATTTCGGCTAAAATTGAGATAACCATAGAAGATTTTTGACAAAATCTCCTAAAAATTCCCTTTGAAGGAGATTTTCAGGTTTTCAGGTTTTCATCGCATGGAAACATATCCTTTGCATGCTTCATGTCAATTGTTTCCTGAAACCCAAAACCCGATTACAAGCTAGTGTATCAAGTTTTCAGAACTCAGAAGCATCAGAACATACCTTGCAAAATGCATGCTCTATGTCGCTTGTTTCCCGAAAACTTGAAACCCGAACTGATCCTTTGCGTCAAGTTTTCAGAACTTGATAACATCCAAACATCTCATGCTTCATGTCAATTATTTTTTGAAACCTGATTTGATAGTAAAACCTTTGTATCAAGTTTTTGGACACTCTGAGCATGATGACATGGCATTAATGTGGAGTTGTTTGGTAGTTGGCACACGTGTTGGATGAGGTCTAATTAATGCTAGGGATTTCTAAATAGTTTGATTTTACACATCATTTTTACCTAGCATATTTTCGTTACGTGGATTTTTCGTGCATGTTCCTTCGACCTCCAAACCTGAATGAACCTCTTGATCGATTTCGTGATCCATCTTCAACCATTTTTTGAATTTATTGAAGGTATTTTTCTCTTATTACCCCTTTGAGGTCTTTGAGGTTGTTTTTAAGGTGTTCATTTGGCGTGTTTCCCTCTTTTCTTTTTCTTTCCTCTAGGTTTAGGGTTTTGGGTTGTTTTCTTCATTTCCTGTTGTATTCCCATGAAACCTCTTGTTTGGAATTCACCCTTTGGGTTTTTTCTTATTTTTCCTATGGGATATACTCTTTTTATTTTTGAGAAGAATCTAAAAATCCTAACTTACAAACTTGGCGGGAATTTTACGTGTTCTAACATCCCAAAAACCCGACACCTTTATTTCGGGTTTTACAGGGTCCAACATCATTCGGCTTCCACAGAATATCAGGTTTCTCCAAGTGCTCAACATCCTCCAACTTCTGTAATCTATCGGGTTTTGTAAAGTGTTCAACATCACCTTGGCTTTTGCTTGAATCGGGTTTTGTGAAGTTCTTAACATCCCCTGAGTTCCACCTTTGTGTCGGGTTTCACAAAGTGTTCGACATGACCTAATTTTAAATATACATTGTAGTGTGTTAGGTTGCACAAAGTGCTTTGTAAGTCCTAAAGTCCGGTTAGTGTGGTGGGTCTGTAGGGTTTCTCAGCAAGCTTTCAAGCCCGATTGTTCAACCAGAAGTCATCTAGGCATTCTTTCTTTAAGACTTCTCATGTCAGATCCTGGACAATCTAAGGATAAGTCAGACAGGTCTAGAAAGATGAAGTACAAGTACCAGAAGATGGAGTCCCCTTCCTACATAGATTGCAATTACGACATCCGAGACATGGAGCTTGGTAATATAGACATGGAAAACTTTTGGAACAAAATCAAGGATTCTTCTTAGAGTCCCTGGATGAAGTCAATAGCCGGTAATGGCCTCCCTCTTGCAGCAGGATTCCCAATGTCTGCTCAATGCCCCGAGTTCATTCTGGCCTACGCTTCCAATTATGACTCAGCTTCCCGCTTAGTGAGAAATCAAGCAGGAGAAACCATAGTGAATTTGAACGGAGGTTACTTTGATGACCTCTTAAGATTGCCCAAATTTGAAGAATATGTTGATTTGAACCTTCAATCAGCGCAGAAGGCCTGGGACAATGATCAAGAAGATTACATCAGGCATGTAAATAAAAAGTTCTTGATCAAGTCCAAGCCAGTCGTCTCTAGGTTTCCTAAGTTTTTCCCTAGGAGTGATTTCATCCTTGAAATCAGTGATATCATCACCCTACTAAGTCGAGTATTTGGACTCCCCAATTCGAGAGACTTCCAAGGGTGGATGTATCAATTCATGGTCATCATAAAGAAGAACGACCAAGGGATCGGTTGGAGTAGTCTTATAAGTGATGAGATAGACTCCCAGATGAAAACAATCTTGTCTACTGGCAAGTTCTATATGTCATCATACGTCACCTATGTAGCAGCCGATATGAGAAATTATCCAGGGTTGGATGCAAAGGGAAATAGGGCAACATAACACATATATTGGTACTTCCCTCAGCTGACAATGGAGGGGTCTGGGGATCAATTCAGAAGAGTGAACGATGCCTTCTTTTATGAAAACATCTACAGGATGAACCCTAATCTAAGGAAAAGAAGAGTCTCTGATGAGGCATGGGCTGAAGTATCGAAATGGGGTTGTATCTTCTTACAATTCAATAAGTTCACATACCTTTGGGTGGTTATGTACCTGGGTGATCCTTTTTGTTTGCCTAGGTTCCCAGGTGATAAGTTGATCCTGATGAAGTTGGTTAGACAATTGTTGGATTTTCACAAATTCCAACAGAGTAAGCACAAGGCCGCCATCTCCTTCCCTATTTCCATCGTAAGGTACACGTGCTCAATAGTGGTTAGATCCAAGAATGTGGTGCATGAGCTATAGGACAAGTTGAAGAAGCACATGAAGCACAGAGATGGGTTTGATTTCTGAGGAGTCCTTAAGTCGTACGGGACCTTATATATATATGTGCCGAACGTAGAAGACATTTGGGTTGATCTTCGGGATGAATTTTCCATCCGAAGAAAGGACAATAGCAGGTTAACACTTGAAGAGATTTATATGTTAGATCTATTTGACATCCCAGAAGGCACCATGGATAATGAAAGTGTCCTTGACACCTTGTATGATGGGTTGAATGAAGACTAATATGTATTCCCAGCCATTAATTGGTCCATTGCTGAGAAAGCTTCTATCGCAGGAAGAGTTGCTAAAATTCTTTCCCATACTAAGGCGTGGTTCATTTCTTGGGGAATGAGTTATAAAGAAAAAGGTTTTTCAAAGCTAGCTACTTTGGAAGTAGGACACTCCTAGGGAAAAAAGGAAAAGGATAAGGACCCTTCCAAGAGGCCAATAAATGTTAAGTTTGTCAAAAAGGGAGAAGATCAAGTGACCACATCATTGGCCACTCTCCCACAAACGGTTGAGATACTTGATTCACCTCCACCACTAGAACAAGGAAATCTTCCTTTAGGAGAAGAGGTTGGTCAACCTCTCATTCCCCTTTTGGTTGGAAGCTCATCAGAGGTAAGTCTTCCTCTTACCTCTCAAGCTTTAATTTCAAAATCATTACCTCCTCCCATTTATCCTTCCTTGCTTCAGATTTCTTCACCAAATTCCTTAGCCATGTCCAATATCATCTCTGATCTCTCACCTCTCCCCGCTGGACCCAAGTTAACCATGGATATGCCTCCTCCTTTTGTACCTTCATTCCCTGAGTCTATTCCCATGGACACTACACTCTTAATGATCACCACTCCATAAACAAACCTTCCTCCATTGGCAGATGTGACCGTAACACCTACAACATGAGAAACTTCTTCCAATATGCCTCAATGGTTAATAGATCAGACCCCAAGGAAGAGGAAGGTGGTAGTTCCCCTACTAACCTTTGATTTCAATTCCCTCAAGGTCACTCCTGTCAAGTCTGCCAAGAAACCCAAAATTGTTTCAAGGGTTTCAGTGGATGCCTCAGGGTATAAGTTTGCGGAGATTTCCACTCCTACGGCTGACAAAACCAAGAATGATATAATGGTCATCGATTATCAGATCACAAGGGTTGATCTAGGAAAAGTAACAACGGAGGGAGCACAACAGGATGCACAAGATGCCATGAATTTGTTGTGCCAAAAGTTGAAGGAAACAAAGGCAAGTAGAGATGAGCTAAAAGAGAAAGTAGAGCAGATGACAAAAGTAATACTCAATCTCTCAAAGCCTCCTGAGTCAACACTGTCATCCTCTACCCCTACTCCTTTCAGGTTCGATTTCTCATCGGTACCCAAGATTGAGAATATTAATGAGAAGGGGAGAACGGTTGATGAATGGATCCAGAGGTTACTCCTGCAAGGAAAAGAGATCATTGATAACACTGTGGAAGTCTACAAATCCTTGTAGAATATAAAGAAGGATGGCAAGAAAATGGATGATGATTTTTCGGTAGAAGTCGGAAACCTAGAGTTAACTTTTGAAGCTCTCAATACGCTGAAACAGGTTTCGTACCACATCTTGATCAAAGAAGGAATCATTCCACATGGGGAAAATCCTTTTCAACTAACCAAAGCCATCAGATTTAGAATAAATATTCTCAATGAAGCTTGTAGCAAATTGAGGGAATCAAGAGATCAATTGGTTGATGCCACAAATGAAATAGAAGAAGAGCTAACCAAGATCTATGCAAAAGTGTTGAATGAAAGCTCGAGTATTATACCTACTGATGATCTTTACAAGCAGATCCAAGAATCAATTTAGCACGAACCAACTTATGGCTTTAGTCTAGAAATAATTGATAGGTTCGTGAAGATTGAACATGCTTTGGAATCACTAATAAAACTCAATAAGAGATTGAAGAAACTTCCTGGCAATGTGAGCGATACTCAAGAAACGTGTGAGGTCCTAAGCAGCCATTCCACTGCACCTGATGAAGATGAGATGTAGGGCATAATCTGAAAGTTCCAAGAATTTCGGGATAAGCAGGCTTTGCTGGAGGAAGACAAAGATGATGAAACAAAATAGGCATAATGTTTCATGTCATTTTAATCCTGAAATCAACATGTATTTTTCATTTTTCGTTTCATCATGTAGGAAGAAAATTTTGACTTGGTCTCCTACGTGAGAGTCAAGAAAAATAGGAATCTCATTAAAATACTATTTTCTAGGATTTATCCTATTTTCTCTCAACTCTTTTTATTATAAATAAGGGATGCTTATGCATTCCAAAGGGTTGAGATTTTTGGAATATTGAGAACTATTGTGGAGAAGAAAAACTTTGTGTTTTCTTTTAATCATTTAAGGAATAGAAACCGATGTTATTTTGTAAAATTTGTGTTTTGAGATTCATCTCTCTTAAGATATTGTTCTTATGTTCAGAATCTTAAGCTATTCTTTGTTTAGCACTTTCGATTATTTTAATTGTTTCAAACATTACATTTGTTATCTAAAATGCGTATGATTATTTTGTGATTTGTGTTTGCTCAAAATAAAATACGTTCCTCTCATTTCCTTTCCATTGTGTTTCTTCCATAATAATAATTTCCTTTCCAATCCATTCCATTTCTAAAACTGCAACATCTTCACCTTGTGTGGATATGGATTTCAGGATTCTATCCCAACCCCAATGGCTAGAATAGTGTGAATATTGTATATATTATTTTTGTTGTGTTTTAGATTAGTAATAAACAGACAACCTCACATGTCTTTGAGGAGAGATTTAATTCCATGTACTATGGTTGAAAATAAACTATTGAGGAGGGATTTAACAAAGTTCTATTTTTAAAAATAAACTATCAAAAACTAAAGCAATAATTGTAAAATCACATAATATCCATTTTTGTGTCTATTTTCAGTTATAGCTACTTCTACTTCATTTTTACTAACTCATCTGAGTTAATTATGAATGAAAAACAACTTCTTTTTTTCAACAGTATATTCAAATAAATCATACACTTTTCATTTAGAAGTAGTTTATAAAGCTATTATATTAACACTATGATTATTCTCACCATCTTCATCTTGATTTATCAATTGAAAACTGATTAGACCACATTTTTGTGTAAAATAGAATAAAATAAATGAGGATTAAAACAAGAGTTTAATACAAACCCCCATGTCGTCGTTTAATCCTCGCAATAAAAAAAATGATCAATTTATGCCAAAAAAGGATGTCCTGTCAATTTTGATAATCTATAGACGAATGTGTTAGCATGATATCAAAAACAAATTGAAAAGTAAGTGAAATTTTTTAGTTTGGAAAAAAAATGACTTACTTGTTGTGTTGTGAAAAATGAATATAACCTCTTATTTCGTAAAGAAACTAAAACTCATTAATTATCAAAAGAAAATTTAATTCTAGTCAAATATTAACAATATTAAATTTCTCAAAAAATTATACTAGATAAAAAAAATTATGGAATCTAAACTCCTATTATGTTCACCCCCGGCCAACCTATCCGACGAGTTACTTTATTAACACATGTCAATCATCTTTCACAACACGTTAGAACCAACTAGATCACCCACCTACGTGGCATACCAACTCACCATTCACGTGGGTGGTTACAGGTTCGAGTCTTTCTAGTGTTGTTGTTGGAACTTCTCTGTAATTTTGCTTGTATATTTTCTTGTTATAAAAAGGCTTTGTACAAACAACAAAACTAGACTAGTAAGAACACATTATCAAGGATTTATTTATAAAGGTGAAACTAATATTTGTGTTCTACTTATATATCAATATACTTGCCCATAATTACATTCCTTCCATGCTAAGTGACATAATTTATTTAAGAATATCCTTAACAACAATTTTCAAAAAAAACATTTTTCTAATACTTAGAGAAAAAAATCCTCCTAAATTAGAAAATTTGATATTTATAAATTTTATGGAAAATTTGTACTTGATAAGAAAGAATTATTCATTTAACAAATGCATGTGTTTTGAACCTTTGACCTATTTAATCCAATGTTATTATAAAAAATATGTAAACGATTTGATCTAAACAAAATTATACAAATAAATTTAATAATGCATTATATTAAATTTTTACAAAGTTTACACTAATGAAAAATAAATATAAGCCACATAATACACCAATTTACTATATCATATGTGTTTAAGGGGTCCACTTGACCGGTAACAAGCCACCTTAAGTGCCTATTATAAGGATTTAAAAAAGGTTTTTTATACACCATACACATTTTTATAGGGGTTGTTTAAATATAGTATCTTAAACACATATGCAAGACTCAATCATACGAGCCAACCAATAATGGCTCAAACCTCAATATACAATATATGAAAGCGTACCAGGAGTAGACATACACAATTTTTTTCCATTTTAAAAAGTGAAAACAAATTTACCAGAGATTTATCAATTTTACCGAGGAATATTGATAAATGATAAACCAATAGAAAAAATCAATTTCCTATTCTTATGGAGTTTGTCTCCTTTCTTGTGTGTAACCTTTATTTTTACTTGAATTTACGCTTGAAAATGTTTATGTTTCTACATTTGAAACTATAGAAAAAATAGGAAATATTTAAATAACCCTTACCTTAGTTTCGAGGGCCTAAATAATTCCCAAACTTGAACTTTTCACGTGTAGTTAAAATCTCAAATTATTTTCCACCTATGCAACCAACATCCATCCAACCATACATAGAGAAAAGGGGGTAGTTAAATAGCATTCCAAATAATTTAACTACCTAACTTCCCAACTATTACAACCTTAGGTTATTTAGGATTAATTTAATTTATTAATCCCGCTCTAGTACCATGTCAAGACGAGGGGTATAAATTTATATGAACCATAATAAATATTAATTAAATATTAATGATGCATATAGATAAATGAATGAACATAGTAACAAATACACAGAAAAGTAAATAACACAATAACACAGTGACACATAATTTAAAGTGGAAAACCCCAGTGGGGTAAAAAACCACGGAAGAATATTTTCTATTAATTTCATAAACTTTTCAACTAGTCTAGTAACTCCTCTCCTTACTTCCTGCTCCATGTTTTTAACTTGGAGTAAATTGATACACCCGATTATGGCCCACTGCCATATTTAAATAACTTGAAGGATTATGACCATGTTAAGTGAAGGTGCACACCCTCATTTAATATTTAGTTAATTAAATAACTAACCACCTAATATAAATTATATATTTAAATCATAAGAATATAAGTTATTCTATATTATTTAAATATAAACTAAATATTATGATAAACCTTGCCACCATATCATAATTTCCATTCAAATGATGGATTCCTAAAACTTCAGCAATGTTGTCTCAAAAAAAAACTATAACCTTGCATTTTTCTCTCAAAAATCATAATGTAGGTGGTTAGAAACCCCCTTAAATTAGCCACAAATATAACAATGCTAGTATTAGTATGGAATTTCATCAACCTTATAATTGGAGGCTCTTTATTGGTGTTTCATAAGTAGGAGAGTAGTTGGAAAAGTTGTGAACAACGAATGAAAGAAGGTAAAACAACTGTAATCATGACCTATTTCCAAAAAATTCCAAACTACCCATGACATGAGTGTTGGAAACACCCCAACATTGATAGAATGTGCCCTAGCAATGCCCAAGAACATCCATTCACTAACTTCAACAATTTAATCTACTTGTATGTCATTAATATAAAAATTTCACATATCTTACCTAGTTCCCACATCAAACATCTCTTTGCCCTAGTAATGGTGACTATCCTCCCAACACTATTTTCCTAATGATCTGATATGTGAAAAAGAGGACCAAAATGAAATTCCCCAAAGTTTCAAGAATAGACCCTTCACTAATCACTTGCTTGCTTTGTTAAGTGGCTTCCTCCAACTATCCCTTTGACTGTTCAACAACCTTTTTCTGAACTATCATGCACAACTCACATTTTATCTAGTGGTTTCCTAAACTTATTTCTTGATAATTTAAAGGACCCTTGCACAGATATATGTTCCAAATTTTAGTTCAAAATTTGAGGTATGGAGGCGTCAAAACCTATTTTCCAATCAACCCTAGTTGTAGGTCTTTGTAACATCCCGTGAACTAAAAATAGCTTATATATTTCTTGTTGGGGGGTCTCAAACTTCTAAGTTTCAGTATAGGTCAATCTCACTCTACTACAAGATCCTGGGATATTAATAATGTTCCATGCATTTGATATACTCTAAACCCATGCGAGATTTATTATCACAGTTTGAAGGAATCAGGATTTCCCTACACACAGTCTTGTCAAGTATAGGGTTTTAGACAAAGAACCATCACTTATTTTACTTATAGGTACATATTCCCTAAAGAATAACTCTATCCACTGTGATTCAACCTAATTTCACACCTTGCAAGAAACAAGTAACTCTTCCTTAAATCTGTATACTATTTTTCACAGGTTTATTTGCTTATAACTTGGTGAGCATGCATTTAAAGGTTCTACACAAGAAACTCTAGAAAATTACTGAGATCTTGTCATATCAATCAAAATATGTTAATCAACCATATCAAAAGGCATATTCACTTTAATACTTTACAAATTAAATTATAACTCAAAGTACTCCTTCACAAAATCTACCATACCAAGCTATTACTCACTTGCAATGATGACTTCATCCATACTACACCTCTAAACACATACATGGCTAGAGGAAAACATGAAATGATCTCTACACTTGAATGGGGAAGGTAATTCTTATACTTAATTCACACTTAAATGCACTATACTATCAATATACAAGTCTTTTACCTTCTGAACCCATGAAACAAGGTGTTCACAACCAGAGTAGATTTATTGTTATTCTTTGCATCGTAATCTCCTATTTTGGAATTTTCAAGACTCTCAACCTCCAAAAAAAGTTGGCACAAGATTCCTAGAATTAGTAAAAGTCACTTAGAATGTAGTTATATCTCAAGGACTTGTCAATCAATAAGAAGACATTCTATGCACAATTTTAAGATAATCTTCACACTTTTCAATTCCTAATCAAGTACACACATAACCAAAGGATTTCCAACCTTCATTACAGTCATCCATATTTTATAAAACATATGTGTTTAATAATTAAGCTATTCATATCATTATTGAGTACTAAACTCTCTCATTACCATCTTATCATAAGACTATACTGTCATAGTTCTTTACTCATACGAAATTTCTTGCTACTTCATAAATTTTCTCTTTCTTTCATGCCATTCATGAATTTATTTAGGTCATCTCCTCGTGCTTGTAATCTATAATCATATCACATCAATAAGATTCATCTAGAACAATCACATTCAATTGAACCACAACATTCATTACATAGTTTTATAGATGTAAGGAGATTTAATAATAGGTTTTAATGCATGCACAACTTCAAGAGCCATCATGTCTTACTTCCCAAGGATCCTCTCATGTACCCCATCTTACTACAAACCTACTCCCCCCTTAATTCGATTACATAATGTATATTTCTTTACAAAATGAGTAAGAATAGGTTAGTTAGGGTTCTTAACTAAACCCTCCTTAACTAAGATTGGACTAACTAGGTAGAGTTAGAGTATAAATAAGATGAGGGAGTTATGACATGGTGGAATAAGTATCTTCTAGCCCTCTTACATCATATATTACTCTTAAATTAACATTTAATACTATAGAATCCTAATAGTAAATTCAAATATTCAAAATTAAAAAAATGGAGGTAAAATCCCTTATTTGAACTTATGAAGTCTAAATGGTCTAAAACCATCTATGATGGACTCAAAAACCTTAACCACCTAAAGAAATCCAAAATTTGAGTTATTTATATGATGCTCATGCATCATACTCCAAAGGGGAGAAATTTTAGCTCTACATTGTTTTTCTTCTTCCAATTTCTTCTCTTTATTGACTTCATCTTCTTGTTTCTTTTCTGAGTTCTTTCCATCCTCAGTCTTCTCTCTTTTTTCTTTAGCTTCTTCAATATTTGCTTACTTTAATTGTCTTTCATTTCTATCATTTTCTTCACCTTTCTTTTGTTGATCCTTCAAAACTAATTCTTCATTCTCTTGGTTTTCTTCTTCATCTTGTAAAATCTTCTTTCACTCACTTTCTACTCTTACATAGTCTTTTCATCTTCTGAACATGTATGATTCCTCTGCTTCCCTCATGATTACTTTCCATATGAGTGCTTAATTAGCTCTCAAGTATTATTCACTTTCATTTATTCTTACATCGTCATATTCTTTCTTGAAAATTTTCTGTATTTCTATCTTTTCATCTTCATCATATGCATTCACACATTCAAAGGAAAGATTAGAAATAAAATAGGGAGGCCTTGTAGCCTTATAAGAAGCTCCATCCATGATATTTTCTTCTTCTTCAACCTGCTACTCCACTTCATCACTTTCTTCTTCCTCTCCAAGACAAGCTAAGAATCTTGCAATCACCTCTTCCTCATCCAAACTTCTGAGTTTCCTCATACACTATCTCTTTATCATTTTCCTCTTCTTTCTTTATCATCCTCTTTTCTTCTTTATTTTAGCTTATCTCTCTTCCTTTCTTATCTCTTTCTCTCAACTGCTCTCTTTTTCTCTTCCTTACAAGTAGCTCTAATAGGCCACTTATAGTTCTTCTTAACCACTATTCCCACTTGTTCCTCTAATTCTTCTCTCTGCCTTTCCATAATTCCTACCAATTATTCCACATCTCTTTTCAACTCTTGTATCTCTTCTTATATCCACAATTCTCTCTCTCTTGTTAGCTTCTTCTTCCTTTCTTCTTTCCTTTTACTTTCTTTTTCCTCTTTCTCTTTCTTCATGTGGTGCATTTCCTCTATCAGTCTCCTTCATCATCTCTATTTTCTCTTCTTCCATATCTCTCTCTCAAAAGTCTTTCACAATCTTCTTTTCTTCTTGATCTTCCCTTTCAAGCCCTCACAAGGCTATGTTTCTTCTTCAATTTTCACTATTAGATTTCCTCTTCTTTCAACTAAAATTCTTCTTTTCAAGAGTAAAATCCTCTACTATGATACCAAATGATGTAGAGGACTATTACAAAATTCAACCAATCATCAAACAAATTAGCAACTTTTCACATCATTCTCCAACTAGTTTTCTTGTTTAAATCAATGAATCTTGTCTAAAAAACTCAATTAGATCTGTTAAATGAAATCAATCCATCATGTTAGAACCTTCATACGACTATCTAGAGCCCGTCCACTCATCATATACTTTCTCTTATATCAAAAGTCCTTAACCCTTACTAATCAAGCCATCTTCTTCATGAAACACAAAATTCAAGGAATTTTCTTCGTTTGTAAGATTTTTAGCTACCCATTATCAACTTCTAGGATTGTACAAATTTCATGCATTAAATCCCAACCAATTTTTTAATTCCTTTTTATCATTTTCTCCAAGGTTATACTAACTAGCCTTCATACATATAAATCTCCCACAAGTTGGAAGAAATCTATAAAACGTCAAGAAATAATGATAATTGCCTTACCTTTAATACCCTAGACTTCTTTAAAACTTTAAAGCTTATTTTCATGGTAAATTTTATGGAGTCCTGATCCCTTTGTACCATTCCAAACAAACATTTTATCTCCTTTTAGGCTTGCAATAACTCTCTTTAGGGTACTTGTGAATAGTGTAACTATGGTATCACTTAATCAACTTTTTCATCCTTCTCCTTCAAACACCTTATTCATTTTTCCTCCCTAAGTCTCTCAAACTCCTATTAATTTTTACAGTCTCGTTCTCCTCAAACTTGGGTCTTCCAGAGGCTTATCTCAATACTAACTTGTCATTAGTTTTGGTTTCACTCCTTGATTTATTGCATTTTCCCTGCATCTCAAAATTTCCTCATTATTCCCTTCACTAATCCTTACTTTTTTCCTCATTCACTTACCTCCACCACTTACCTATTTATTGTTCAACTGTAGGACCTTTTTCTAGGACTGAGACACAACATAACTCAACATTCCTAAACATAATTCCTTTTGCATCCTTATATTTTCTACACCTCATTTTAAGGACCATTGCACACATATATGTTCCAAATTTTAGTTCAAAATTAAGTTAAATTCGTTGTGCATCTTAACCTATTTTCAATTGTCAAAGATCTTCTACTAGATTAGGACTGTGATGTAAGAACCCATGAACTGTGCAATAGCTTGTATCTTCCTTGCTAAATGATCTTTCAAGCTTCTAAGTTACAAAGTTTATACCAGTACTCTATCTACTTGAAGACTCCTTAGGAAAATTAATCAAATCCTTCATCCATTTGATAAGACTCCACAAGAATGAGGTCTTAATGTCACTTTGAAGGAATCTTGTTTATCTCTAGTCTAAAACAGATCTTGCAAGTTATAGGATCTTAAGACACTGAATTTCATCACTTATTTTAGTTGCCATAGGTGGACCTATTCCCTAAAGAATAATTTATGCAAGACTTACCTTCATGCTCTTATATTACTTCCACAACTTGCAAGATAACAAGTCAACCACTTAAAGTCTTAATCTTAGTCATTATTTTTCAACAGGTTTCCTTTACTTGGAACTCAAACCCTGCAATTCTACATAGGGAACATTTAGAACCTGTGAGATCCTAACTTATCAATAAAAATATGTTCAAATCATTTTACAATTATATTGACATTAAAACTGGTAGAAAACTTAAATCATAACACAGAGTACCTTCACACTAATGTACCATACCAAGGTTTACTCAATTCAAGATGTAATTGATTTTACATCAAGAAGACTCTATACACATTCATGCCTAAAAGTAAATCATGAAATTTATCTACATTCAAAATTGGAAGTTTTGTCTTATATCTTAATCTCACTTAAATTCATTATACTATCAACTTATAAGTCAACCTTCTAACATTCTGGTAGAAACAGGGTTGTCACAATTGATAGTAAGTATGACATTATGTTTTAGCATATTAATCTCCTAAATTCTCTTGTACATCTAAACAAAACTCTAAGGTGTTCACATACTGAGTGAAAATTTTATCACAATCCGAGTTCATAGAATTAGTAATAAGTCACTTATTAATGAATGAAGTCTCAAGGACCTTAATGCCATCAATAACGGTTCCAAGACAGTTAATCTATTGTCATCAAGTTTATAACCTAATCTTTAGGCATTTTTCAAGAATGCCTTGCCTAAGTAAACACGGTTTCAAACCAAGGACCTCATATAAATTTTCAACATTCAATTCCATTATACCATTTCATCAAGAACTTAAGTTTTTTTAAATTAATCATTTCATACTGAGTATTGAGTACCAAACACTTCATTACCATATTACATAAGCACAAAATTCAATTCTTTACTCATACGCAGATTTTTTGCTCTTGAGGCCAACTTTTGTCTTTCCTTCATTCATTCAAGAAGTTGTTCAATCCATATCCTCCTACATGTAACACAATATAATAGCATATCACATCACGTAATTTTCATAAGCGTGCAAAATGCACATTCAATAATAACTCAACATTCATTACATAGTTTTGTAAATGTAAGAAGCTTTTTGATAGGTTTACAAATAAAGAGTCTTTTTACATCCTTCAAGAGCCATAAGGATTTGTTACCAAGAGATTTTTCTCCTCCAACTCACTTTACTACACACCTAATCTCCTTCTCTTACCCCACTCGAATACATAATGTATATTTTCATACAAAATGAGTAAGAATGGGTGGTTTAGGGCTTCACCAACCAACTCTTTAACCATGATTAGGCTAAATAGGCTAAGATGAGTTAAATAAGATTAGTGAGAAGTTATGACATGGTGGAGTGGAAGTATTTCTGAATCTTTTCATGTATGAATCTTAAATTAACACTATCACTTAGTAAATATGATAGAATTCAAATATTCAAAATTACAAAAATTGGAGGGAAAATTCCTTATTTGTACCTATGAATTCCAAATGGTTTAGAACCAACTATGATCACCCTAAATGGACTCAAGACACCTTAACTACCTAAAGAAAGCCAAAATTTGTGTTATCTACATGATAATCCTACATCAAATTCCCAAATATTTTCTTCAACATTCACTTCTTTTATCATGTAATGAATTTTGATTTATCTAACCTGGTCACAAAATGTTATTTATTTATCATGATATTTAAGGGTGAACTCCCCCAATGGTTGCAACCATTGAACCCTAAGAACAATTTCATCATTAGCTAGTTCAATCACAATAAAATCATCACATACCTCATGAACTCCTAAGATAATTGAATGTTGTACTATTTTCCTTACAAAAAGTATGATGGTGTCATTCTCTACAAACATTGTGACCCCTTGGTTATGAAGAAAACCCTTCACCCAAAATGGGTGAGAAACATGAGTGCCAAACATTAAAGAATGGGTGATGCCCTTCCACCATATTCTCTCTATCTCTTTCATATTTATGGAATCATGGAATGGAAAATAAGACTTACTAACATGCCCTTAATGCCTCAAACATAGGTATCCTCCAAACATTATACCTATGTTCCACATGCGGAATTTTTTTTGGAATTGAGCCCAAGAATCCACACAAAAAAAATTACTTCTTACCTCATTATTACATGGAGTATGAGGTGCATAATGATGTCTAATCAGTGGTGACATAGGAGGACATAACAAGCATGACATTCAGTCACCTTACCCAACCAGTTGTGTGTGAGAGAAACATATCGGCAATGACATACAAGCAAGCAACCAAACTGGGATATTCACGTACATGGGGTTTCCTATGAAACTCTTATGACTCGTAATTTATGACTTAGGAACAACACTCAGAATTTTCCCTCATGGTTCATTTCTTTCATGCATGTTTTCATACTCATTTGTCCTTAGTAAATATGATTTGAATTCCTCATGTGGCTTCCCTATGTGACCATTAGAATTCAATAAAATATCCTATAACATCAAAGTATTTTTTCCTTTCTTTAGATGATGACGGAATTGGGATTGTTCTTTGTGGATACCCTCATCGATTTGTTCATTGATGATTGTCGTTTAAAAATTTCAAGTGAATTGAAAGTAATCATGAGGAACTAGAAGTGTCTTTCCTCCATGAACATATCCTTATATAATGTTATCCTATTTTCACTTATGTCGATTTGATTTATTTTCAACAATTTTCCACAAGCACCCATTAGAAACTAATGAAATATCATTAAATATTAAATAAATTTTACCTTGGGACACATGCTCCATGATTTCCCTAAGTTCATGCTTAAATGCTTCATTAAATTGTGATATCTTCACGATGATGATCTAAAAATAAGTCAAGAGATTTACTTTGGAAATGGTAATGGGGGATTATGGGTCTTCAATGGGTTGTTCCCTCTCAATGCCCAATAAATTTGGTTGTTCTTCTTCCTTCTTTTGCTCAAGATCCATTCTTTTTCCTTCTTCAACTTGCACCGTGGGTTCTTTTATTATTTTTTTCTTCTTCATTACTTGCAGCCCTAATTTTTCTTCTCTTATGGTTTGTGACTCAGGCTTGGGCATTGATCTTCCCTTTCTTAATCCTATGAACTCAGAAAATGACATGACATCATGAATCTTCTCCAGAAGAGCCCTATACTCCTCATATTATGTATTAATGTTGTCCATTAAGGATGGATAAGAATTATTTTAGTGTACGATATTATTTATCCTTTTATTTATTTATCAGGGTAATTATTGTGCTTTTGTTATCCTTACACTTGTTGAGTTAGCTTTCTTAGGTGTACTAGTTGTGTGGAGTTAGATTTATAGTTTTGTGGAGTTATTTTTCTAGTATTGTGGAGTTATCTTAACTACTAATATCAGTTAGTGAGATTTTTCACCACTGATCTAGGTCGTAGCTGCACTTCCCTCCTATATGTACATTATGATTATTGAGATAATGTAATTTATTGTATGTGATGTTTTATTAGCATCCAATATCTAATGGAAATATTTATCCCTTGGTCACATGGTGTGGTCATATGAAGGCTAGATTCATGGATTCCTACTAGTGGGTGCTTAAGCAAAAAAATAGGAATAATTATTGTTATGCCAACACCCTCCCGTATGATGTAGCCAGAGTATACACCCAATCGGCCCAACATCATTAGGAGGTAGTGACACCAAGAATTTCCCATGAGGTCACCCATCGCCACACTATTCTGGGGCTAGCATGCTTAACTGCCTGGCTCTGATACCAAACGATTTTTCATCACACCAAAAGCTCAAACTGATGGTGGAGAGGGATCTCATCATGTTAAACAGCTGCTACACCAACAGTATGAAGCCACTAATGCAACAAATGAGGTTTGTTTTCCCCAATTGTTGTGACTATTGAGAGTTTCGTCCCCAATAGGATCTAATGAGGGTTTCCATCCTTGAAGTTAAGCCACACCAAAGGTCTTCATCTTCAGTTGTGAGTAGGGAATATCATGCACAAACCCAAGATATCCATATTTAAAAGAAACATGCATAACCTTTCTTAGGCCATTCAATCCACCTTTATATCCTCTTTTTTGGCATCAAAGATGAATTAGAAGCCTAATGCACTTTTTAATCTTCCCTTTAAAAGACCGAACCCATAAGAGTATTTAAAAATTAATTTTTATTTTATAATAATAATAAGAAGTTTTCCTAAAATAAGAATTAGTTGGGCCCATCTTAAAATATTACTAATTATTTTTAATTTAGAAAAGTTGAAATTATAGTGTCTGATACCTCTCAGCTATGACACCCAATAGAGGGTGTTCACTTTGTTATTCATTTGGCGAGGGAAGCCAATGATGGTGAAGCCATTGATGGAAATGGTGTTATATTTTACAATATAGTGGAAGGAACAAGTCTATAAATAGAAATGATGTGTGAACTACCTTGTGACAATCTACCATTTGTGTCAACTTGAGCACACTCATTCCATTTTCCCCACTCAATGTTTTATGCACAACATGATTCGTCATTAATTTCTTGTTTTTTGTTGTTGTTGGTTCCTTGTTTGTTAGGGTTTCTATAATAATTAAGTGCAATAACAACTATTATTTTTTTGTGAAATGCATGGTTATTGATTAGGTGGTATTTTTCTATTCAATCCTTCATTGGGTAGTATGATAATCCCCTTAAGTAGTTCCTTTTTTTGGCCGTGTTGTGATATTTGTATTGTTTTATAAAATTACATCCCCATGTAATTTTGAACAACTTATACCACAAATAGAATTAGCCATTCTTCATTCAATTAAGTCACGCAAGACTAAGTTATCCTTCCATAGAGTGTAATCATATAGTGTTTTCCATGTTCTCATACCTTGCGGAATAAGGGAGCATCGAGAAAGGACTTTGGAATATTTTATGAAAATATGGTGTTGCGCTAAAAAGAATAAAGGTTGGAATTCACTCAAGCAAGGATGCAATGTACTTAGAAAAAACTATCAAGTGTCATGTCAAAAAGGACCAATAGTTATGTGTGACTAAGTTCGAAAACCGTAGAGCACTAACTTACTATTCTCCAGGTTTTATAATTTTTTAGTCTTCTGTAGGTTCTATAAAAACCAAAGAACAAAGGAAAACGTTCTCAAATTAAAAACCACATGAAAAAGGAATTAGGCCTCTGTGGCATGTGGAGGAAGATATGAGTTCACATATGTGTGATAGTTATCATCTCACAGGTTCTTCAAACCACATAAATGTTTAAGTTAAATATCCATGTTGACATCCACGGAGCATTCAAAGGAACCTTTGGAAGTCTAAAATCCATTGAACTAAAAAAGCTTCATTAAAATCCACGCTGAAAGTTGTGAAGCATTCAAATCTGCTAAATAAAGAATAAGGCTGCGAAACATTCTCAAATCAACATAACAAAGAAACTTCACGAATGATCAAGGAAATGTCATGGGAAACCATGAGAATCATCAAAATTCCATAGGGCATCTCAAAGCCATGACTATTTTTTTGAAGAAACTTCCAACCACTCCACTGACCAGAATTTAATGAATTATGGGTGTTGTTGCTTCTACAAAGTCTAATGGTGTGTGATAGAAGCCATGATAAGTACCCAAGCCTCAGGGTTCATTTTAAGAATCCTCTGGGAAATAAGAGCTTGAATATTGATAGTAAGGGTTGTTGTCACATGACAACAATGTTTTTTGCCACGCGATAACAATGTTTGTTGTCACACAACAACGATGTTTGTTGTCATGCAATAACAAAAACTTATTGTCGTGTAATAGAAATCTTTTTTGTCATGTAAAAATAAAGCTTGTTGTCATGCGATACCAAGCTTTGTTGTTATGTGACAAAAAATACTTTTTGTTGTGTGGTAGCTAACTCTTGTTGATGTATGACACCAAATATTGTTGACGTGTGTCTCTAGGATTTAGTCATCGTGTGTCCTGATATCATAACCCTAATCTTTCCCTATAAATACCCCCTCCGGCCCTCATTTTAACACTTTACACAACTTTTTTCTCTATTCTCCAAATGCTCATAGGTCTCATAACTCCAAATGTGACAACAAATAAAGCATTGAACAACCAAATACCTACAGTGCCTACATGTCTCGATTCATTCTACTATTTCAGCCTTTAGGTCTCGATTCTCAGTGGTCGGAGACTTTTAAGTTCTTAACTATAGTCTACGTCATGGAAACTCAATCTAACTAGGCCACTGATCTACCCAAGATTCAATATAGGACCTTAATGTGCCCACATATTCATGTAGTCTTACAAATGAATGAAAGTTACAAGGAATGGGTACTGGCTTGAGGGTTCATAGGACTGGTTAACATACTGCATTTCAAGACAGATACTAACATTTTGAACTACATCCTCTCATCATTCAATCCGCAAGATGAAAAATTCACTATGACTTTTCTAGATTGACGTACATTCAGATTCAGTGTTGATCATGTTGATATTCATCGATTGATAATCCTTCCTTTTAAAGATTGTGTCCTTGTTATAACCAAAGACACTCTGACAAAAGATGATAATATTTTCCTCGAATCTTATTATAATTTCCATATTGATGGTACATGTAACGTGTTTTAATTTGTAACATGTTAATTTTGATATAAATTTTGGTTAATTCTTATTTGATGACTTTTTACAACAAATCAATACGAGGAGTCGATACACAAGGAGTTTCACACAATTTAATTTCTTCCATGATATTTTTTTCTAGTCTAGAATTGTTTTGCAGAATAGGAAAATAGATATTCCCCATTGGGATATTGCCTATACTCTCACAACGATCTGAAATTAAATATTTGATTGGTGCACATACTTGTCGAACAAGATACAAGTTGATATTGAAAATATTAGAGTTAATAAAAAACCACTTGTTTGTACCATTAAATATATCCTTTCTCTTTATTTTGAGGCCTATTATAATTTAAAAGGTGAACCAACTCCTACTGACATGAACAACCAGATGAAGCAATTCTCAATTCCAATTGAAGAACAATAGGTTAATAAATTATATTTTCATGTTAGTAAGATGATTGGTTATTCACTTCTATTACAAGTTACATTTGGATGTTACTAATATTATTCACTTTTGTTTTCCTCTTTACCTTATGCAGAGAAAAATTTTGGAAGCCCTTCCACACACAAAAAGGAGCAGCAAGAGGAAGAGGCCAACAACATGTTAAGGCATTGGGAGATTCCCAATCCGACATGGAAGCTCACTCATCACCTAACCCTCAATTAGTAAAACTATAGAGATATAATACCCTTAACATTCAATATTGTTTTTTTTTTTACATTTTTCCATTTAGTATTTACCATGTACCATTTTGATTTAACATGATGTAAGGAGATTGGACAATCCTCCACATTTAGCACAAATATTATCACCCACTCAATCAATTCATTTACATGCATCTATTCAATCGCAACATATGCAACATCCTACTCCATCACTCTAATCACCCACAGGTCCAACACAATCATTTCAAACTTAGACATAGCTGGTACAGGTTGTCATTCATGGCACACAACGACAACAATAGGTAGCATAGGAACATCAAGCCTCAAGCCCCCCATCCTCTCCATCATCCTCTTCCGATAGTGACCAGTTGACTACGTTTTATTTAGATAGCTTGATTACTAATGATTGTGAAGCACATGTCCAAGAATATGTTAATCCTACACTAAATCAGCTCAAATAGTGGGATCGAAGGGCTAAATCATTAATTAAGGAGATAAAGAATCATTTTGATAACCATAGCCAAAGGTGTAATTTATATGTTGCAGTCAAAAATCATCTTAATAAGATAGATGTCTTACTAAACCAAGCACAAGGCGGGACTGTAACATATACCAACAGTTATCAAGACAATGTTTTGGATAAAGTATTGAATAAATTAGAAAATATTAACGTTGAAGCCCAGACATATTTCAACAAATGGTCTAAGGACAAAGATTCAGTGGAAATTACAAATGCTAAAAGAGATAGAGTTGTTGTAAGTATATGAGATATTTAGTAATATGTTTTAATTGAGCTCAATGTTTTTGTTGTAGTTGAAATATGAAAACTTAAAAAATCAAGAAAAGGTGTTCTAGGTTCACTTGGAAACAACTAAGAAAATTTTATCCTCAGCAATATAGCTTAAGCAGACTATTGTTTTGGTTAACAAGCAAAACAATACACTGAAGAGGATTATTAGAGAGAATGATATGGATGCTAATATTTTGTTCAAGGAAAAGGTAGCTACATATCCTTCTTTGTTATCCTATGGATATACTTCAAAGGAAGATGAATTAATAGTTAAGAACTTAAAACTTGTTGCTGAGGATCTTGTTAATTCTAGAATTCTTGAAGCAAATAATAGAGAAACACCAGCAATGGGGAAAAGCAACACAAAATTCGCAACAAAAATGGAAAAGGAAAGTGCTAGTGGGTGTGGGGAAGTTTTTAATGTTTGAGCATATAGTACAAGCGTAACTGTATTTGTTGAAAAAATTTGAAGTTTATTGTTTGAATCTTGAAACTTGAATTTTTTTAACTTGAATAATGTTTAAATTTGAATATATGTTGCTATGGTTTTCATGGAATCTCACTTTTTTACACATATTATCTTACAATCTAGAATATATATATATATATATATATATATATATATATATATTATATATATATATAGAGAGAGAGAGAGAGAACTATACTGATATCAAAATATGTATGGAATGCATTTTCTTTAAAGTTGAAAGTTTAATTATTTACAATGCAATGTTTTTCATGGAATATCATTTTTTACACATAATTTAATTGACTAGATCATTTCACATGACCTTAGTACCTTCAATATTTCATGTTTCCATAAATACACATCTATTGATATAAAATCTTAATAAAGTAGACTTATGAGATGATTTTCTTCCACTTAATACAGCAAAATATTCTTCTCTCTACTTGTAAAATTTGAACTATGTAATAGGTTTCTTCACATTACCTCTGTAACCCTTTTTAAAATCCTTAGGAATAATCAAAACAATTTTTCCTTAAGAAGAATCACCTCTACATAGTGCGTGCACATTGCAATGGTTTTTATGGAATCTTGTTTTTTACACATATTATGTTGTAATCTGGAATTTATATTGTTATATATAGTTTTATAGAAATTTTAGATTGTGACTATGTATGGAATGAATTTGATTTAATGTTGAAATTTTAATTATTTACAATGCAAAATATGTAAGTTGAATGCATAATATTTACACTTTATTTATTATTGTCTTACATCTAATTACAATACTTAAAAAATAGTATTCTAAAAATGTATATCACAAAAATTGCATCAAAGCAATTTGAAAATAACAAAATAAATAAAACATGATTATTATAAATCTAGGTATGAGAGGGTTTAAGGTACCTCTAGATGGGTGACAATGTATATGGGCACAAAATGAGAAATCCTCATTCGCAGCAATCTAGATGACCTGCAAATCAAGAGAACTCAACACGAAAAATGGATTAGTATATAGATGGGTGGGTTGCCTGAAAATATCAATCCCAAGAAGTGAGATCTTCCTAGGATGGATGTTAACCCAAGTTTTTGATAAAGAAAATATAAAATATTAATTGATTAGATGAAGCAAGATCTGAGACAAGACAAAAACTGAAATATAATGAAGATAAAGTAATATGTAGAGTTAATCTAAGAAAATTAAATCAAACTTGTGCATGTCGATGGCGACACAAGTGTCAAGAATGCAGTTCCCAATTGACGACGAATGGAGCAGATCAAATGGAAGTCTAGGAAAATGAAATAAAATGTTGGTCTTATGGCCTTACAAAATAGTATTCCAAAAATGCAAGTCATGAACACAACATCAAAGCAGTTTGAAATTACCAAAATACCAATTAAATAAAACATAATTATTATAAATGATTGTATTTTAATATATGTAAGTATATACCTGTAACATCTTAAATGATAACTAGAGTTGAAAAATCCATTTTCAATAGCCTCCTCATAGTTTATATTTGCATCTGCAGAGTTAGAGGACACACCAAATCTAGTCTCATTACAATTGTATTACGTATAACTATAAACAACTATATTTGATCTATTGTACTATGAAATTGAATACATAACAAATTTAAAATTTCAGGTGAAAAACAATAAATGTAAGGTTAAGGTGATACCTATAAGTTTTGAAATCATATTTAGAGCTAAAACAATCCATTTTTAATAGCTTCTTCATAGTCGACATTTGCATCTGTAGAGTTTAAGGACACACCAATTCTAGACTCATCATTGAGAACATTTATAGTTACAATTGTATTATTAACACCTCTTCTTTCAGGAGTTTCATGATGATATGATTGGAGGTATGTGAAATAGGATGGAGTGCAAAAAGTGTGAATCTTGTGAAAAATTTAAACTTTTGCATGTGAAATTTTTTGTTGCTGCAAAGGATGGCTCAGCAAATATTCCTAGCATTCGGGAGTTTTCCATTAGAGCGAACAGGATCCCACTTGGCAGTTGTAGTAGTGAGGAGTGGGCGGGTAAAGTTTGGGATGCTCAAGAGAAGGAAGAAATTTTTGCCTTGGTTTAGAAGTTTGGCCCTTGAGCAGTGATCAAATTCCTGGCCTCGTTGTTAGGGATCTCAGCATTGGAAAATCTGGTGGCAGAAGTTATGCTACGTCAAGAGAAAGGTAATTATTTCTTGGTGGCATTGGAGAAGGTCCCTTCAAATCCAATTGAAATAGGAGTTGTTGGACCATTGGCATTTGAGGAGGTTAAGGTGGGGGGTATTGATTTCAAAATCTCCACGGAAATGGTGAATGTGGATCTTTCTTCCGACTTGGGTCCAGAATTCGTGGATGTCTGTTTAAGAAGGGAGATGTGCTACAAAGTTGTGGGGCCTAGGTTTTCTATAAGAAAAATTTTGAATTGGGTATTTTGGTTTTGGGGCAAGGAGCGGAAACCCAAGGTAAATTTTCTTGTGAATGGTTTCTTCCAAGTTCTGTTTCACTTGGAAATTTTTTTGGAAAAAGTATTTAAAGATGGACCCTAGTTTTTGAATTCCATCAGTTTTTAGATTAGTCCTTGGTCTCCAAATTTTAACCACATTCAAAAAAAAATCCTTCAAGCCCCATTTTGGTTGAGTTTTCATAGTCTTCCCTCTGAATTCCATAATCAATCTACTTTGAAGACTATTGCAAATTCCCTCAACTCGTTTGTGCTGATTTATAATCCTTCTCTCTCGGCTTGGAGGAACTATTTGGCTCGATTTTGTGTCAAAATGGATATGTCCTCCCCTCTCCCAAGATCAGTAAATTTGAATTATGTTAGGGATCCTAGGACTCAGGTGATTGATTATGAGGGTTTGAATGTTAATTATTTTTATTGTGGAAAATTGGGTCAATTGAGGAAGGATTTCCAAGAAAAAACTTAAGAGGGCTACCAGATTCCCTCCTCTAATCATTGATGCTTTACAGATTGATCCAGTTCTCTCTCCCATTCCCTCCCTCTCTCATAACTACTATAAGGATGGCAATCCTGATGGCCCTTCCTTTTTAGTTCTAGCCAAGTCTGACCTCCTACAAGATTTGAATCATTTCTCTCTTTTGAAGGAAATGAAAAAAGTTCATAGGGACTCTGGGGTTCTTGCTTCATTTATCACGGAAGGTTTAGAGAAGGGGCATACCTCTTCATTGGAATATCTTAACGGGTGGATCTCAAATAAAGGGATTCTACTCTTAGAGCACCCCAATGCCACAAGTGGTGATTTGGAGGATGGGGATCTTGAACCAGAAGGCTTAACTTCTAATTTAGCTCCTTCTAAATTATTCATTACTTAGGAAGGATTAGTGTCATCCATCTATAATTCTTCTTGCAAGAGGGATACAAAGTCAAAACGTGAGGCTGCATAGTTAGAAGTTGATTCAGGAAAATAAAGTACCCTGAAATTCAACATTTCTGACTCTGAGAAGGTGAAAATCCTTCCCTATCGACAATGAAGTTGTTCTCCTAGAATTGCAGAGGCTTCAACACCTCTGAAAAACAATGCTTGCTTAAGTGTTATCTCTTCTCCTCGGAGGCATGTTTGCTTTTATCACAGGAAACAAAAATATCCGCTATTGAAGTTGATAATGTGTGGAGCAAAGCTGGTAAAGGTTGGAAAGTGATCTTCTTGGGCTCGACTGGTGCTTCTGGTGGTTTTGGTATTCTTTGGAAGGAATTTCTTGTTAAGGTGGAGCTACAAGCTCAGAATTCCAATTGGCCACTTGTAAGTGTTAGCCCTCATCACTCTCAGTTAGTTTTCTTTATCTTTAATGTGTATGCCCCTAATAGTATTCTTAGAAATATAAATCTTTGGTTGGATTTTCATCAATCTGATTCTACTCTTGGGGATCATCTGTTCATTTTCGGGGGAGATTTTAATGCCATCTCCGCAAGTAAGGATAAGAAAGGGGGCATAAATAGAAACCTCCAGTCACAATTAGACTTTTGTTCCTTCATTAGGGATAGCGCGCTACTAGATTTGGAACCTAAGTAGGTTTGGTACACATGGAGTAATAGGAGGAAGGGTTTTAGTAATATTTTTGAATGATTAGATAGATTCCTCATTATTCCTAATTGGTCTCTTAGAGACATTGTTCTGGAGAGTTTTCTTCTTCCTTGGTCTGGGTCAGATCATTACTCAGTGTGCCTCGTGGTTAGTTGTGATGAAGCTCCTCATAAATCCCCTTTAAATTTTGAACTTATGTGGCTCATAGACGCCTCCCTTGAAGGATGGATTAAACTTTAGTGGAATTATTACCATATTGATGGCTTTAAGATGTTTGTGCTGGTACGAAAGCTTAAGAGGCTGAAAAAGGATTTACTGGAGTGGAATGGTAAGTTTTTTAAATATATTTTCCAGGAAAAAATGTGGGCGGAATCTAAACTAAAATATTTCAACCTAAAAGTGTTCAACTCCAGTATGGTTCAAGAGGATTTTGTCATGGAGAAATCTCTTCTCGGTGAACTGGGTGAGTTGCTTCTCAGAGAGGAAATTTATTGGAAGCAAAATTCAAGGGATCTTTGGTTTAAAGATGGGGACATAAGCACTAAATTTTTCCATGCCTCAGTTAAATCTAGAAGAAATTCAAATTTCATTTTGGAAATTAAGAATAGTGAAGGGGATATGCTAGTTGAGCAGAAAGACATTGTGAATGAAGGTATTCATTTTTTCTCTTCCCTGTTGGGTGGGGATGTTGCCTCCATTGATGAGGTTCAGTATTCCCTTCTAGATTGTATCCCTTCTCTTATTAAAAAGGATCTAAATGTTTCCCTTTTGAAGTCATTCTCCTTTTCTAAGATCAAAAAAGTAGTCTTCTCTATGGAAAAGAACAAGGTTTTGGGTCCAGATGGTTTCCCTGCTGATGTTTTTCAGAAGTTTTGCTAAATTGTTGGTTATGATGTTTTGGCGAAGGTGGAAGATTCGAGGAGATCTTGTTATGTGCCCAAAATGTTGAATAACACCTTTATTTGCCTCTTCCAGAAACAACTTCAGCCCTCCTTCTTTGCATATTTTAGGTCAGTTTCGCTTTGTAAAACCTCATATAAAATTATTTCCAAGGCCATAGCTCTTAGATTGAAAGTAGTTTTGGATCCTCTTATCACCCAAGAACAATCAGGTTTTATGCCCGATAGGTCAATCTTTGATGGAGTAATTTTTTCCCAAGAGCTAACTCACTCCCTCTCTTCAAATAATGTTTTGGGTATGCTATTAAAGCTTGATACCAGTAAATCTTATGATAATATTAACTAGAGGTTTATCATCAAAACTATTAGAAAATTTTGTTTCCCCAAGCTTCTGTGTGATTGGATCTTCAGTTGTATATTTTTCCCTTTTTCTCTATTTTGATTAATAGGAGTGTTGAGGGATTTTTTGTGAGCAATCGAGGTATTAGGTAAGGGAGCCCTCTATCTTCCTTTCTATATATTTTGGTTGTTGAATCTCTTGGAACGTCTATCTAGAAAAATATGGTAAAAGGAAAACTCTTGGGATTGAAAATTACTGATGGAGTTTCTCCTATCTCCCACCAAAAATTTACAGATGATACTTTTTTTTTGTAAGGATAGCATTTTTGAAGCTAAAGGATTAAAAGCTACATTGTATGGTTACTTGTTAGCTTCTGGTCAAGAGGTTAGTCTCCTTAAATATTGCATCTTCTTCTTCAATGTCTCCCCGCATCTGGAAGCTCGAATTCTAAATATTTTCATATTCAAAAAGGGTATCTTGCCGGTAAATTATCTTGGTATCCCCTTGTTTAAAGGTTCATGAAATGCTTCTATGTGGAAGGATTTTCTCTCCTCTATGGAAGCTAAGTTAAACTCTTCGAAAGGGAGATGGCTCTCCCTAGCTAGGAGACTGATTCTTATTAAGTCTGTTCTTTGTGATTCTCCCTTGTATTTGCTCTATGTCCTTAAAATTCCCAAGAGTGTTCTAGAGAAATTGAAGGTTCTATTGAGAAAGTTCCTTTGTAAAGGTATCTTTGGAGAAAGAAAAATTCCACTGATCAGTTGGGATACTATTGCTAAACCCAAAGAGCTTGGTGGAGCAGGTATTCTTAATCTTGGATTACAAAATTTGGCCCTTGGTGCCAAGATGGTTTGGAATCTGATTTCAAAACCCAACAGTCATCTCATCCAGGTGTTTGAGAAGAAATATTTGGGGCCCCTCTTCCTAAATATATCCTATGTATTGTGAATCTTCCTAGGGGCTCCCATATCTAGAATTTTATGATTGATTGTAGATTTTTGTTTTTAAATAATGTTGAGTGGAGGCTGGGGAATGGAGAAAAATCCCTTTTTTGAGATGAACCTTGGAATGGTTTCTCTACCCTTGGTGACATTCCTGAGTTTGAGGGGATTATAATAACCTTTCTAGAAGCTTGGGGTCCTGTCATCTCTAATTATGGACAGTTTTTTGATCACCTTCCCTCTGTGTTTCAATGGAAAAACATTTGATCATTTTGGTTTTCCTGAGGAAGCTAAAAAATAATTTCATTTCTGCTCTCCAGGATAGACAAGTTATGTTGTCTAATCAGCAAGATGAAATTGTTTGGATTGCTACTTCCTTGGGTTATTACTCCCCACATCTTGGTTATCTTCTATTACATTATGAGGTTGTTGATGAGAACAAAATTTGGAAGGATTGTTAGGTGCCCTCTTTCCCTTTGAAGGCTTGCCTCTTCGCTTGGATGGATTTCCAAGGAAAAATATGTACTCAAGAAAGGAGGAAACATTTTGAATTTCAAGGTCTAACTAGATGTTATCTGTGTGAGAATAAAGAGGAAGATAGGGATCATGTTTTATTACATTGTCCCTTTGCTGTGAAATGTTGGAATTGGTTGTGCACCAAACTCAACCTCCCTTGGGTACAACCATATTCCCTTCCTGAAGCCATTTTGGCATGGCCTATTAAATATCACTCTAGAGCTCTTTCTTCCATTTAGATTTGTAGCCTTATGCTTCTTCTATGGCACATCTGATGGGAAATAATGATATTTACGTAAGAAAGTAGCTCTATGGAAATGGTCCTTTCAAGGTTGGAAGGAGCGATCTCTGAAGCAGTGTCCTTGAATTAGTCTAGATCTTCTTCTTTTACTTCTCATGATAGGGAGTTGGAAAATAATTAGCCTAAGATCATCAAACCTAAGGATGGGGCTTTGAAATCTTCCCTTCCTTCTTCTTTGGCTAGGAAGAATTCTAAATGGTCTCCCCTCCCCTGGCTTCTTTAAGCTTAACTTTTATGGGGATACCGGAGGCAATCATGGGGCTTTTGGTACAGTTTTTCTAGTTTGTAATTCATCAGGTAAGGTGGTGGGAGCGTCTTCCTATAAACTCAAGGATGGCATGTGTAATTTGGCTGAACTACAAGCACTTAGCAAAGGTCTACTCTTAGCTTCCTCTCTTAATATCAAGAATTTGGAGATAGAAGGATATTCTTTGGTCATTATCAATGCCATCATTAAAAAAAGATCCTTATCATGGAAGTTTGATCTGGGTATTCAAAAAATATTATGGTAACTATCTAAGTTCATTACCCGAAGTATTAAGCATGTGTATAGGGAAGGCAATCAATGTGCTAACTAGATGGCTAATAAATGGATTGATAAAGATCAATTAGATAA
This sequence comes from Taxus chinensis, assembly GCA_019776745.2. Classification (NCBI taxonomy): domain Eukaryota; kingdom Viridiplantae; phylum Streptophyta; class Pinopsida; order Cupressales; family Taxaceae; genus Taxus; species Taxus chinensis. The sequence continues at coordinate 669,076,422 of CM034153.1, read as the reverse complement.
AGTGGAATTTAAATGATCTACATGGGAGGGCCTTAAAATGATTGGCTTGAAGGATTCTCTGAGTCATGGTAGAGACAACAGTTCTCTCTCGTGTACGAAGGATAGGACATCTACTTAAAGCAAGTTATGTTGGGGCCTTTGTTTATTTTCATTTTGTTGTTGTGATGGATCCTCCTAGGGCTCCCAGACTTTCTTTGTAGTTCGTATGAGTGAGATTGATTTCCAAAATAAGGTCTCTGATTATAGACTGAAAAATATTTTTCTTATCTTCTGTGCTGATGTTTTAGTGGCAGTTAAATCGATTTTGGGGGAGGAATTTTTGAATGTGTAAGGTTGGTCGGGGGTCAACAATTGCATTGCCTCTATCTTCATTGATAATTTTATCGTCCTTCATCCCTTAAAAGAGGAGGTTGTTAATCTTGCCACTCACTGGGTGTGGCCCTCTTTCTACAATAATTTGGCCTCTGAGGTGGATAATTTCAATCTTATGTCTTGGCCGACGAGTGATAGGAATCCGGGTCCTTCTGACTTTAATGTTTGTGTTTTCACTAATTTGGAGAAGCATTTTATGGTGTTGTTGGAATTTACAAAGAATTTGATTGATTTTGCGAGGGATAAGAACTCTAGTCGGGCTCGAATTAAGCTCCCAAATGTGAAATCCCTTGGCCTTCCTTTGGAGCTGCTGTCGAGCTAGTGGATGGCATTGCGGGACTCTGTCAGTGACGCCTTCAAGTATCTCTGACATGGTTGGCTCAAAGAAAATGAAGCTTTTGGGGACTCCGATGATGAGCTCGGGATAAACCATGGTCTATTTATGGAAAATATCAATGTCTCAGTGGACTCTGATATGTAAAATCTTGTAGGTCCTGTTAGTAGTTTATAGAATAAAATATTGGTTTTTGTTAGTATGTGAGTGTGACTTGGTTGTTTTGTCATTTTGAATACTTGAGGTTTGGCCACCATTTATGTAAATAGGCAACGGGTCCCTTCAACTCGCCTTATCAAACCAAAAAAAACACCTCTTCTTTTAATAGGTGAATTCCAATGTGCAATTGCTCTGTTAAAAGGAAATGTGTCCAGGGAGTAGCGCGAAACATACAATCTCATACAACTTTCTAGATTTTTATCCAACCTGTTTCTTAGTTTTGATTTTATAAATGATAAAGCACTAAAAATCCTTTCGTCCTCCATAGATACTAAAATCATTGTTTGGCACAACTCATATAATTTTAAATATTCGTTTATGTCTTCCTGTAACACACTACTTTGGTAGATTTTTCACCAGAGCCTTGTAATTGCACAACTCTCATGAGGTTTATTTAAAAAATGATATTGGCTAACCATTTTCATTACAAAATTAGATGATTGAAACTTTATTAATTCAATATTCGGTGTACCTTTGATTTTGGTACCATTGACATCTGATGTCTTGGTGAAATGATCCATTATTGCACCCATATATTTATGAAAAAACTTACAAAATCTGCATTACCACCTTCAGTATTCCAAAAAATTGGATTCATCACTCCCATAGCTTCAAGAATTTTATATTTACTGAAACATTCTCTGATTTCTGATGCTAAGGATTATTAAAAAAATTTAAATTTTATTCGTGTATAAACTGTAACAGAATCAAACAAAACACGAGTCACAGAAAATTCTTCTCTTTCCGATCCTGGAATATCTTGACATTTTTGTAAACTGTGTAGTGGTATCTCCCTCTCATTAAATTAAATCTCGAATAATTATTGTGATTCTTAAGATCCAATAAAACTTTCCACTTATCAAAAATAGGTGCATCAAAACTTTGTTATGACAAGTACAATACATCAAGATTTTGACATACCCACTTTCTCAGCCATATAAAATCAATGATATAGATTGATCTCTCTTGTGCATGCTTTATCAATGTATTGATCCCCTTCAAAATTGGAAGAATGCCAACCAATGTAAGCAATGTTTCCAAATCCGTTAAACGGAACAACAAATCCTTATCCTTGTAAACTTCATGACGATATTTGTGTATGAAACCAACCAACGATGGATAATCCTCACGAATTATGCATGCATGCTCATATAAAGAAATACACCTTATATCAACATCCTTTAGAAGATTTTTCCATTTGTAATTCCAATTGCAAATTTTTGAAACTCAAGAAATCAATTTGGACTGCTTGACACATAGGCATGCATTTCTCTTATAAGGTCTTCAACTTTTGAAACATTTTCGAAGTTGCTAATTATTTTATATGTTAGATTCAATCTATGAGACATACAATGAATTGCAAGCATATAAGTTGCTACTGTTGATTTCAATCGAACATACAACCTAATTTGAATACCCTACATAATTGATGCACCATCTGCACCAATGCATACCAACTTCTTAGCAATTTTAGAATCATTCATGCCAGCAATATCTTTCAAACGAGAAACAACTATTTATATAGGTTTTCAGAATTGTAATTTTCAACCATTTTATGTACATTTTCTAAATTATAAACATGGATGCATACCCATGAGGTGTTGTCAACTGTTGTTACTTCATCAATTGATAGAGAGATAAACTTTGCATTTTTCACACTCTCTTTCAAATCCTCATTTTAAATAATTGCAAGGAATTTATCCATTTCTCATGCACTATTGTCTAACCATTTACACTGAGGAATGTTGTGCATTCCATTATATTGATACAAACATTTGAAATCAATGAAATATGAAATCGTTCTTCCCTTATTAAGGATGTGGAATAGGGTAGAGAATTGTATGATTTTAGCATGAAAATTTGATTGAATCACCTTACCAATTTGTTTTGTGATTATTATGCCCTTTTCCACAAGATGTCTATGTCTTTTATGCTCAGCGTCATACTCTGTTGCGTATTTAACATGCATACATTGTTTTTCAGTTTTCCACAATGTTTTTCAATTGTGTCGATCTTTAGTTGCATTTTTGTCGCTTTCCCAATTTCCAGGTACATATTGTACATTTAGATGGGATATCTTTAGGATTAGTTGGTTATACATATTCGATATAAGGAAATTCAGAAGCCCACTCAAACTTGTATGTCCTACCAAGAGTCCACATATTCGTGTTTGCTTTCAAATATTTACTTTTATGAGTAGATTTTTTAGAAATATCACGATCATCTAGTTTTTACTTTCATAAACCAAAATTTTCATTTAATTTTGGTGTTACATTTTGTTGAGTATTTGATATATCTTCATCCACTCTTGGTTTCACCTCAACAAGAATATCTTTAAGCTTTGGCATATCAACAAGAATATCTTCTAGCTCTGGCATCTCAATAGGAACATCTTCAAGCTCTGGTATATTATCATCATAGGTATCATTTGGTTGATGTTGTGTTGAAGCCATGTCCACTTCAATAATATCTTCCACATGGTTTGTACTCTAATTGATTCCAATGGTAGTTGTATGGGTATTGGTGGTAGCTGTATCGATAGTAGCATAGTTTCCAAAATACTTGAATAGTGTTGAATTTTTAGATATTTTTGTTACCTTTTGGACCTTCTAAGCACTAGCAATTTCCATTGAGTACTTTATTTGAAACCTTGTCATGTGTCACTTATCCTTGTCACACATCAATGTACTATAAACCCTTTTCATGTGTCAATGGACTCTGAACCTTTGTCTTGCATCAATGGTCTATGAACCCTTGTCATGTGTCACTTATTATTTTTTTCGTGTCAACAAGCTTTATCACACATCAAAAGGCATTGTCACATGCTATAAAATGTTGGCATGTGTCACCTAGTTGTCGTGCATCAACAAACCCTTTCTTGTTGGCATCAACAACCCTTGCTTTTTACCCATCTACAAATCTTCCTTGTCTCTTGTCAGCAAGCCTTTGTTTTCACTAATCTTCAAATCCTGGCTTGTCGTGCATTTACAATAATCAGTCTAATCCACACTTTATCTACCAGTTTTTTGTAAGTTCACGATACTCTATTATTATTTGTATGGTACCTTAGTAGTAAGTTACTAGTATATTACCCGATAAGTTACCTAGGTTTATATAGGAGTAGTTTTCAATAGTAGGCGAAGCCGACCCCTAAAAAATTTATACTATAAATTTTAGCAGAATAGGACAATGACCTACTCCGAAAAATTCACCTTTTCAAATTTTCCTAATATGGAATATTCACCACTAAAAAAATCCCTGCCACACCTTATTGCAAACATCTATGGTGGTTGAATCCCTCTTATTGGCATATCTCTCTCTCTCTCTCTCTCTCTCTCTCTCTCTCTCTCTCTCTCTCTCTCTCTCTCTCTCTCTCTCTCTCTCTCTCTCTCTTCTTCTTCTTCTTCTTTCCATTTTCTATAACTATGGAATTCGTGCATTGTAAAAGGATCCATTTTTTTATAACAACACCATGCCAAAATGGAGGGCCGAATTCCCACAATTTTTAAGACCTCAAACTTCATCTTTTAAATGGATTTTTTTCCTTCTGACATCGATGTAACTTCCTATGCATATTCTAAGCAAAGAAATTGAGATTTGTGGTTATTCTCTTCCCTATTCCTTGTGTTTTAAGTGTTATTTCCTTTATGTTCTTCTTCTAACATCGTGTATGTGTTCCTTACATGCATATATTTTTAAAATCATAGAAACTGAGAGCGAGAGTGAATCAGCCTTACGAAAAAAATTCTTCAATGCTTATACTTGTGTGAGCCATCAAACTTAATGATTCAACCATTTATCAACCATATGTGTGTTTTTATTAAACATTGAAAAACCATTCATAAGAACAATATGCAAGAGAGAAAACATGAACATATCATTTAATGTGGGAAACCATCAAGGGGAAGAAAACCCATTGAACCTCTTGCTTATATTACTTCAATACAAAATAACTTATGTAAATATTACACATCAAACAATATATATTTAGTGAGTCACCAACCCCATAAGGAACACCAACCCCTAGTTTAGTAGGACACTCTTCCTACAAGGAGTAACTATACCCCCTGATTTAGTAAGGAACCAACCCTACAAGGCGGATACAACCACAATAATATGAAAAAAAACCAATAAGAAATGTGAAAATTATGATCACTTGATGACTTGTTTCTCCAACAACTGATTATGATCACTAGTTCAGCTTCATCCACTCAAAAACCCTCTAAAACTTCTCTCTTCCTTCTTCTAAAACTATGCACCTAACATGTGCTAGATTAGGTCTAATGAGCTATATAGGTCCTTCTTCTCTTCCTTTCTAAGCTCCTCATTCCTCTTCTTCTAACATGTTGTTGACCCCCTTATTGAATGATCTCACACTCTCCTCTAGCTCGCTCAAACATCATGCACGCAACATAGGTCTTCTTCTCTTACCTAGGTCATGTATGGATGACCTTCATTCAACTCACCATCTTCATATCATTGCATCATGGAAGCATACTTTCAATAATTTTCTAGGAATTATAAAGTTCATTTCTTCCCTCATAACCTGCTCTTCCTTCCTTCCCAAATTCTATACCCTCTCATGTTTTTAACTTACACAAATGAAACCTCTACAAGTAGCTTATATACCTGTCAAAGTGGTCTCATATCATGTAGGTCAGCCTTCTTACATAAAATATCATTAAAAAATGATTTTAAAAATGATGAACATCACACAAAGTACCACATAGGTCGGTCCATATCATCTCACATACTCCAAAATCTCTCCATTATGTCTCCCCACAGAAGCCTAAATTGTCACCAAAACAAGTCATCCATCGCCAAACCGTGAAGGTACTCAAGACCAAATAAAAACTTATTACCAAGAAATTATCATAACTTCAAACATGTATTTCTAAGAACCTCAACAACCTCTATTAACCATGAATCATCTTGTAACATCATCTCATGCCATGAAACCATCTAAAGAACATGGTCAGTTCTTGTGCACCAAATCCTAGTCTTTAAATATGAGGATTCAAAGCCACCTCAAATGACCTCAATCATTCAATTATTATATCTTACTGATAAGTTTATTGATATCAGGTACATCACCATGTGCTTCATAACTATCATGAATCAGATACTGTAGATGCCTAAAAACTGCATCTACAAACAAGATTGCTCACAAATGTGCCTTTCATCCCCAAAAAGACTAGTCTTTCATAATATAGGGCACACTTTACATCTTAATAACCTAAACCATGATCTAAAACTACCATGTACATGTATTGCATCTCCTAGGATTCCATAAATGGTAATTTAGTCCATAGGTTTAACGGAAAACCTTTGCACAAACTGTAAAAATCCATAAACAAACATTATTAGGTAGGACCCACATACTGTCACAAGATCTAAAATACATCAATGGAAATTTTGAAGATTCCTCTACATGATTAAATCATCAAAATAGAAAAAGGAATTCATTCTCGATTTGTACAATTATTTTTTTCTCAAGTTGTTTTCAACCTAGAGTTTTGAGACAATAACAGAGTTGTTTTGGTGTTAACGATGGTTCATAAAAATGTGACGACAAAATACATAATTCTTCTTGTTTTACCTTCTTATTTCCATGTACCAACATCCCTAAAGAGCAAAAACTCCCATGAAAAAAATGCATGAGTGGGTAAGCATAAGAAAGTGACCTTCGAATTGGAAAATGCACTTCTGAGAACTCGATTTGGCTAAAAAATAGTTTTCTTACTTTGTCTTCACTATCCTAACCTAAAACATGGAATGCACCTCTCTAATAACCTCCTTCAACAGCCCCAAATCTCATTTATATCTACACACATCTGAAACTCTCCATCCACCATGGTTTGCCTTGTCTTTCTAGCCTTGTCTTCGCCATTATTTCTTTAAATGACCTTAGACATGCATCATACACCTAATTTGTGACTTTTGACATCATCTAAACATGTCATGCAACCTAAGAACACATTCCATGTGCTTGTACTGACCTTCTTTGCATCATACTCCATGCTACCATCTCATCTTACTTGCATTAGGTCAAGAACAAGACCTAGAATGGTTTGTTTCACCACATGACATACAAAAATTGACCTTTCCTCTACCATCTAGACGTATTAACACCTTGTATACAACACCCTAATCATTCTAGACACCATACTATTACTCGTACAACCTTTAGAGCTCATGCATTCACTTTTCCTGCTTGACCATGCGGTAAGACATGCAATCTCACCTAGTCATCATAACTCTATAATAATGAAACTCCACATGACACCTCATACTGACTCAATGAACACTCTTGAATCCCTTTGACATCAATGTGACACTTAACATAAATTAAAACTACAAGACACATTGTTTAACAAGATCTCCATTTTCACGTGTTGAAAATGTGTGGGAAGGGTGAGCCTAGACAATTTTAGGTTTGTGAAACTTCTGTCTGCACTTTCCTCCCACATTTTATCCCTTTCCTTCTTATGGAAATTGATTGACCTTTCTTTTTTTGTTATTACCTCCCCTTTAACTTAGTTTCTCTTTTCTTGCATCTTTCTCTCTGTCATCACTTGGAATTGTTAGAGTAGGAAATAGTTGTATGAGTATTTTTAGTGTTAGAAGTAGGTTGTGTTATGTGGGTTTTCCAAATCCGCATAATAAGGAGGCCGTCATTCTCTAGAGGACTATCTCAATCCATAATTCCCACACATGGAGACAATCCCATGTTGCCTCAAAATCACGAGTCTTCTTTGATTCATGGTTGGGTTCAATTTTGAGCTCCAACATGTACTAATCTTATATGTATGTATGTATGTATGTATGTATGTATGTATGTATGTATGTATGTATGTATATGTATCTAACTTGTCCAAAATATTGACCAAGTGTAAAACCCAAATCTATAACTATTAGGGACATCTTGACCATTCAGAAACCTTAGGAAATAGTTGTATGAGTATTTTTAGTGTTAGAAGTAGGTTGTGTTATGTGGGTTTTCCAAATCCGCATAATAAGGAGGACGTCATTCTCTAGAGGACTATCTCAATCCATAATTCCCACACATGGAGACAATCCCATGTTGCCTCAAAATCACGAGTCTTCTTTGATTCATGGTTGGGTTCAATTTTGAGCTCCAACATGTACTAATCTTATATATATATATATATATATATATATATATATATATATATATATATAATATATATATATATATCTATCTATATCTATATATCTCTGTATGTATGTATGTATGTTCTGTATGTCTGTCTGTCTGTATGTATGTCTGTATGTCTGTCTGTATGTCTGTCTGTATGTCTGTAGGTATGTTGTCGGTCTGTATGTACTGTATGTCTGTCTGTATGTATGTATGTAGGTATGTATGTATGTATGTATGTATGTATGTATGTATGTATATGTATCTACCTTGTCCAAATATTGACCCGAGTGTAACACCCCAAATCTATACTATTAGGGACATCTTGACCATTCAGAAACCTGATACCATGAGAGTACATAGTGAATGAACTCATCTTTTTCCACAGACATATGGAAGTAGTGTAACCCTAGCAATAATCAGCATATAATAATACATGTTTCATACTGAGAATATTATTCATCTTGTCCAAGTTTCTTGGAGATGTGATGTATAATTCTGCTTCAACTACCAACACCAACACTTCCCATCAGTGCTTATATCTTCCAATTATTGACTTATTTTACCTTTATATTTAGGTAAGGCTCCTATTTGCTTAACTGTCATTAACTGATTGCATAATAAAGAGTTAAAATGTGACCGATATTGTCAACCATATTTATTTAAAGGAAGAGGGTGTTGAGTAGAAACTAATTTAGGTAGTAAATGATGGCTAACAAGTTGTTGACAAATATCATCGAGAGTATCAATGAAATATTTCCAAAAATAAATCATACACCTCAAAATAAAGGGTTTACTTTTGAACTGGTCTGTATTTACTTGTAGAGTTTCCAAGTTACTGATTATTGACTACCTTGAGTTTATCAAGATGTAACTTTAAAGAGAAATTAAATAAATCCTCATTAAACAGAAAATAAAAATATACATGAAAGCAAATATTTTTTATATTTCAATGCATCAGATTAATTAATGACCTTCTTGGCTTCATGTAAATATTACATACAGTCTTTTTTTAATTGGTCTATGTTATCATAGTGGAGATCTAATTGAAAACAAAAACGTACTCATTCACAAAAAAACATCACCATACATGAAAACCCAGTTTTATAATATTCCATTACATCTTATCGACAAATGATCCTTTTCAAATTTATGTAAATATTAGACATTAATAAAATTACAGTCTTGGAACCTTTGTGTCCAGTAGTTCTAACCTTTTTCCCTATCCAGATTTGCATACTCCATAAAATAATATGTTATAATAAATTTTCAAGGAATCATTAACCCAAACCCCTTTCTCCAGAACCATAAGCCCCCTCCTCCTTTCGAGTAATATTTTCCTTAGCATACTTCTTATATGATGGAATTTTTCTCATCACTTTATCCTAACCGTCATGAAGCAGAACCTGCAAATTCAAAGGAACTGTTGGTGTGTGTGACTGTCCAGTCATCGTCCACATCACCTAGGTGAGTCATCTCGCCTTGCGAGAGTCATAGGTCTTAGGAAGTCAAATGACAAGTGTCAGATTCTGTCATAGAATCTGACATTGTCATTTGCGTCAATGCATCATAGGAGTTACATTCCTTATTTGGAATTGTAACTCCTCTTCTAGTGGCATCATATGTGTCAGTCAACGTCATATGCGTCAGTGGCGTCATTGATTTCTTTCCATGTTTAGGCATGGGGGTTACACAGCACCCCTATTTGTACTTCCTATTTTTCGATCTATGAGCATGAGTAGACCCATTCTTCTTACTTGCAATCTTCTTTCCATTGTTTCGAATCTTGCATATTGTGTTGGCTTGAGGTTACCATCGGAGTGCAACTTCGTTGTGGTGCATCGCTTTTCGACATCGGTTCTCGCGAATCCCTCTTTCATGGTATCAGAGCTGGTTTCGGTAAACGTGCACTCTTCGTTTCTCAGTTGTTTATTACTTCTGGTTTCTTCTCATTTCCTCGTGTGCAAGTTTTTTTTTCGATTATCATTTTGGAATTATTGCTCACCTCGTATTGAGGTTTCAGCAGTTGCAAGTTTGAGGTATTTTGTTGGTTTGCCCTGGCGTGAATCCTGCTAACATTTTTAACAGTTTGCTCTTGGAGTTTGTGCATTTTTTGGGGGTTTGTGCATGTGTGCAGGCTTGCATTTTTTTTTACCGCCAGATTTCGTTGTTTTTGGTAAACATCTTGGTGGAAAAACGCTTGATCAGAGGTAGGCCATTTTTGGCTTTATCAGATTAATAAATAAAAGTGAAATTTTTTATAGGAAATATATGTCCTTTTGGCCTATTTTTCGACCTCTCCTGCTTGTTTGCATCTTATTTCCCTGCATTTTCTCCTTGCTTACTTTTGGATTGTTGCTGCTATCCTTGTTTGCATGTTATTCTATTGCATGTGGGGTTTTGTGCCTTCAGCCTGCTCTAACTCAGTTGGATTGACCGTTCTCATTGCATTGGTATCGATCTTACCTTACTGTGTTCTTCATTGGGCTCTGTCCTATTTCCATTCGGCTCCCGAGCGTGTTGTTCGAGATTGCTTTGGGTTGTTTTGTTGTGCGTGCATTGCTTGGTCTGTATGCATGTCTTTTGCCTGGGCCGTGCCTTACCTTTGCTTGCTCAACCTTGCTTTGGGCCATTCACACCTGTGCTAAATCCGCTGCCTCGGCCTTGCCTTTTCTGCACTGGTTTGCTTTTTTTCTTGGCCGTTTGGAGACGTTCTGCCCCTTAGCTGGTTTTCTTCTCCACGTGCCGTGAGCCTGCCCCTTCCTTTGACCTTGACCACCGTTCAAATCCCTTTCTCCCGCTTCTTTTCACGACGGATCTTATTAAAATGAGTTGCTTTTTAAAATTCGTGATGTTTTAAACAATTAAGTGGGTCGGGTAATCTTTTTCAACGTGGGTTTTAAAAAAAAAAAGGTGGCTTTTTTTTTATATAAAGTAAAGTTCTTTTAAATCAATCTAAACCTTTAAATCCCTACGTGGCCTTTTTAAAAAAGGTGAGCTTTAAATATTAAAAGGTGAGTTTAATATTTTTTTACAAAAGGGGTAAATGTAATTTAGATTAATTTAATTTAATCTTTGAGCTTTTAATATTTTTATATTGTTAGATCCTAGTTAGTTTAGGATTTAATAATTACTTTGAAGGCAGATTAATTAAATTAATGTTACTTTAAGGTTAAAAATCCTTTTTAAGTGGCATTGTAATATTGTAAGTTTTTTGGCTTGTTTTATTAACCTTCCTACGAGTGCCGAAGACGAAGGGTGAGGTCCGGGATTGGCAGGTGGCTAATCCCCCCTCGCAATACAAACAAACCCTATCTCAAATTTCGTGCCATTTCCAACGGGCATACATACGACACCTCTTGCATGCGTTTAGGGCACTTTTTTAATCCGTTTGCAGGCTTATTGGCTTTTTCTCATCAGTTGCGGGAATTGGTTTTTGCTATAACTTTTGACTCGTTGCTCGGTTTTGAGCACTCCTTTAGTCAAAGTTGCATGTTTTTTCACACTCTAGATGATGGGATCATTAGTTTTGTAAATGCACTAATTTTATAAAGTGCCGCATTCTGGGGGGTGTCTTTGCATTGCTTAATTCAGCTCATTTTTTCTTGAGCTTTGTTCTATTCCTTTTTTGTGGACTTGTGAGCGCGTCCGCCACAGTCTTACAACAAAGGGATTCTTTTGTGTGACGTGAGACACTGTTTCTCACAAAGCTCTTTCTTCCCCCTCTTGCTTCTCTCTTTCTGTGCTTGCTTGCAGTGTTGATCTATTGTGCCCTACGAACCTTGATTGTTGTCTCCACCATTGCGCGTTATTACGCTAATTGCAAGGTGAGTGACAAACTGGTTCTCGGAACACAGTCGCATCTGGTTGTAATCAACGCACTGAATTATAAAGTGCCAAACTCGGGGGGTGTAATTTTGTTCTGGGGTGGTTGTTTCCTTTCTCTCTCCTTCCTTCTGCATTCCTTGGTTCTATCTCTTCATTATGGATATCTCTAAAGTACCAGTGCTCACACCTTTTAATTTCTTTGAATGGAAATCTAAAATTATATTGGTTTTGCGAAGTAAAGGGTTATACCGAGTTACCATGGGGTTAGAGACCGAACCTACTGATGAACCCAAAAAATCTAAATGGTTCAACCGTTGTGATGAAGCCTTAGGTCTTATCTGTATGTCCATCTCTCCTGACTTGCTCTTCCACATCGAAACTTCCTCAACACCCGATCAAGCGTGGAAAACGCTCGATGATATGTTTGGGAAGCAAGATGACATGAGAGCGCATGAGTTGGAGAATGAACTACTAGGGTTAAACCCTAGTGACTTTGAAAACCTACAGGCCTTCTTCTCAAAATTTGTCCGCACTAGAATGCTTCTAAAGGAATGTAAAGTGGATAAGAAAGACTCTCAATTGATCTTGTCGATTCTTTCTAAGTTAGGTCCTGAATACTCTATTTTCGTTTCAACTTTTCACGCCACGAAAGCCACCTTGGGTAGTACTTGGACTATGCCCTCCTTTGACAGTTTTTCATCCCAACTCATTCGAGAACAGGACAAACTCATTCAAATGGGGACTCTAAAATCCAAGTCACATGCCCTTGTGGCGAATAAGGGCAAGAAAAATGAAAAGAAGAAAGAAACTAAGGACCAACCTAAGAAAGAAACCAAGACCAACCAACCCCTAGTTAAGCCCATCACTCATACTTCGACTTCTGAGCCTAAAGCAAAGAAGGAAAAGTATAAATGCTCCTATTGTAAGAATACTGGCCATGACGAGCAGCATTGTTTTCAGAAACAAATTGATCACTTAACTCATTTACTTGAGAAGAATAAAATAAGTGTTCCTGAATCCGTTAAACAAAATGCTCAGAAAGGTGAGTCCTCTAATGCAAAGGAGACAAAAAATGAAAAGAAGAAAGGTAAGGCCCTCGTAGCTAGATCAGCTCCATCATCAACTTGGATTATCGATTCCGGTGCCTCGCACCACATGGCTTCTTCAGAGGTTGAATTCTCTAGCATTGAACCATGTGGCATGTCCCAAATCACATTGGGTGATGACACTCATGTGTCGGTTTCCGGTAGTGGATCGGTAGAGATTGAAGGAGGAACATTTAACCAAGTGTTGAGTGTTCCCAATCTCTCTACCAATCTCCTATCAGTTTACCAAATCACCCACCTTGGTGAAGGAATGCGAGTGGAATTTGGTCCTAACTTGGTGATTATTCGTGAGCTTAACTCTGACTGCACTGTGGCTGAGGGAAAGGCAGATCACCGTTCACGGTTGTATACCTTTTCCCACTTCTCTTCTGATTCAACGCCCAATGCCTTGCTCACTCATGCAAATGAGGTTAGCAAGTTATGGCATGAGCGTTTTGGGCATCTAAATTATCGTTACCTTGAACAATTGAGCCAAAATGAAATGGTCAATGGGCTACCCCGAGTTAAGTTTTCTAAGGGTCTTTGTGAGGGTTGTACCCTTGGAAAGCACCCTGAAAAAAGCTTTGACAAGGGAAAATCCTGGAGAGCTACTCGTCCCTTGGATCTTGTTCATAGTGACATTTCTGGCCCTTTTCCATCTCCTTCTTTTACTAGAGCTCTATATATACTAACCTTCATTGATGACTTTTCACGTTATACTTGGGTATATTTTCTTAAGCTTAAGTCTGAAGTTTTTGAGATTTTTCAAAACTTTAAGGCTCTTGCTGAGAAACAAGCGGAACGGTCTATCAAGGTTCTTCGAACCGACAATGGAGGCGAGTATGTGAGCAACAGGTTTGAGGATTTCTACACTTCTGAGGGGATTGCTTTGCAGCGTACAGTTGCTTACAGCCCTTCCCAAAATGGAGTTGCAGAAAGAAAGAACCGAACTTTAAAGGAGATGGCTACTTGTATGGTTCACTCGAAATCTCTTCCTCCACAGTATTGGGCTGAAGCAGTGAATTGTGCTTGTTATATTCAGAACCATGTCCCACACAAGGCAGTAAGAGGGATGACACCCTTTGAAGCCTGGTTTGGACACAAGCCTGATGTCGAGCACTTTCGAGTCTTTGGATCCAAGGCTATGGCTCAGATTCCCAAAAAGAAACGCAAGGCATTGGATCCACAATCCAAACCTTGTATCTTTGTCGGGTATCCTGATGGCGTGAAGGGATATCGATTGTTGAACCCTACCACCCGTGAGCTTTATATTGAGAGGAGTGTGAAGTTTGATGAGTCATCCTTGACTTTAACTTCCACTGAGGTCCTTTTGCCCATTGATTCAGATTCTGACTCTTCAGATGATGATGTTGTTGAGCGAGTTCCACCTCTCCCTGCTCCTCCCGATCCTCAAACTTCTGAGTCTTCTGATTCTGACAGTAGTGATGATGAGGACTATGTCCCTTCTCACTCAAGTGAAGAATCTTCTGACTCGGAGCCTGAGCCATCGGGACCTCTTTGGGCCAGGAAAACTTTACAGAGTGCTGGAGATTTAGTTGGAGATCCTTTGGATGAGAGACGTACTCGCTCAGACTTCACTGGACCTCACTCCTTCTTCACCTCTGCTTCTGATCCACCATCTTTCCAGGAAGCTTCTGGGATTCCTGAGTGGGATTCTACCATGGATGAGGAGTATTCCTCACTCATAAAGAATGACACTTGGGATCTTACCCTTCTTCCGAAAGGAAGAAAAATCGTTCGGTGTAGGTGGGTATATCGAACAAAGTATGGAGCTGATGGAGAAGTTGAGAAGTATAAAGTGTGACTTGTAGCTAAGGGTTTCTCCCAGGTAGCTGGGGTTGATTACTCAGAAACCTTTGCTCCAGTTGCGAAGATGACTTCCATTTGACTGACCCTTGCCATCGCTGCCGCTAATAGATGGGAAGTCCACCAGATGGACGTTAAGAGTGCCTTCCTTCATGGGGACCTAGAGGAGGAGATCTATATGGAACAACCTCCGGGTTATGTCCATGATCCATCCCTCGTTTGCAAATTAAAGAAGTCTCTCTATGGCCTTAAACAAGCCCCTCAGGCTTGGTATGCCAAGATGGACTCCTTTTTACTTGCATCAGGGTTCACTCGGTGTCACTCTGACCCAAATGTGTATATTCTGCGACAGGATGACTCCATGCTTATTCTTGTTCTCTATGTTGATGACTTGTTGATCACTGGTAGCTCTTCCTCTATCATTGATTCTGTGAAGATCTCCTTGGCCAACAAGTTCTCCATGTCTGACTTAGGATTGCTTCATTACTTTCTTGGGATCCAGATTTCACAATCTGACTCAGGAATTATGATCTCGCAGCCTAAGTACTCTCTTGATTTGCTTGCTCGGTTTCACATGTCCAACTGCAAGTCCTCACCTACTCCTTTTCTTTCTGGGATTAAGTTGGTTTCTGATTGCTCTTCCCCCTTGGTTGACGGTACCCTTTATCGACAGTTGGTGGGAAGCTTGATCTACCTTACTCACACTCGGCCAGATCTATCGTATGCCATCGGGATCGTGTCCAGATTTATGCAGGAGCCTCATGAGCTGCACTTAAAAGTAGCAAAGTGGATCCTTCACTATGTTCGTGGCACTCACACAGATGGTATTCATTACTTAGGAGGGACTGAGATTGACTTGGTTGGATTTACAGACTCAGATTGGGCCGGTGATCTAGATCATCAGAAGTCTACCTCAGGCTACAGTTTCACTCTTGGTTCAGGTCCTGTCAGTTGGTCCAGCAAGAAACAGAATGCCATTGCCATATCATCGACAGAAGTAGAATACAGAGGAGCAGTTAACGCTGCCACAAAAGCTGTTTGGTTACAGGGTATTATGACAGAGTTTGGCATCCACTTTCGGTGGCCTACCATTATCTACTGTGACAACATGAGCACTATCTCGATTTGTAGAAATCCATTTCAGCATCAGCGGACAAAGCACATTGAGATTCATATGCACTTCATATGGGAGCTGATACATGAAAACATCATTGACATACAGTATGTTCAGACAGCTGATCAGGTTGCAGACATTTTCACCAAGCCCTTCACTGAGGTGAAGTTTCTTCACTTGCGGTCTCTTCTTGGGGTGAGGTCTGCTGCAGCCACCCATCTTCTTCGGGCTATATAGTCCTCCTTCTTGTCCTCTTCTTCTTTCCAGAAAGATGTTGTTTGTACATGGGCACCTTATCAGGCCTTTAGTTGCCGGGGCCCATTGACACATCTTTCTTAGTTGTCTAGGGGAGTCTTCTTTTTCTGTTCTGGCTTACCTTGACCTCTTCCTCGGCTTCGATGAAGGGGGGTGTTGGTGTGTGTGACTGTCTAGTCATCGTCCACATCACCTAGGTGAGTCATCTCGCCTTGCGAGAGTCATAGGTCTTAGGAAGTCAAATGACAAGTGTCAGATTCTGTCATAGAATCTGACATTGTCATTTGCGTCAATGTGTCATAGGAGTTACATTCCTTATTTGGAATTGTAACTCCTCTTCTAGTGGCGTCATATGCATCAGTCAACGTCATATGTGTCAGTGGCGTCATTGATTTCTTTCCATGTTTAGGCATGGGGGTTACACAGCACCCCTATTTGTACTTCCTATTTTTCGATCTATGAGCATGAGTAGACCCATTCTTCTTACTTGCAATCTTCTTTCCATTGTTTCGAATCTTCCATATTGCGTTGGCTTGAGGTTACCATCGGAGTGCAACTTTGTTGTGGTGCATCACTTTTCGACATCTGTTCTCGTGAATCCCTCTTTCAAACTGTTCAAATAGAAAATCTGATCTCATTGCATGGGACAATTCTATTCTCACATTATATCTATTTCACTGAAGTTTTTAGGATAAATAAAGCAATGTGTGACTATATTATAATGGAGACATTGAAGTTTATATGTGAGTGCATAGCTTATTTCTTGTAGAACACCATATATATGTGACTGCATTATGGATGTCAGCGTAGATTCAAAATTTTCCAAAAACTGCTAATATATGATTTTATCCATGGCTTTTCATAATCAGATTGTTGTTCTCATATGAAAAAAGGAAACCAGGCATTAGAAAATTTGAGTAGAGGAAGCCTAGCCTAAAATTCTTATCAGGAGACTTGTACAAGGCTAATATCCTAGGTAGCCGAAACATGTACGGATATGGTGACAAGAACCCGATATGCCAGTACAATAATTTTTTAGGGGGGCTCGGGTAGAGCCATACTATATATAAAGCACATTAACCACATAATATGCAAAGTAAACAAAATAAGCCAAATAATCACAAAACATAAGGATAATTCAATGTCAAATGACATGATCTCCATTGGTTGAACTTAGAATAAGTACTTAGAACTTGGAAGGATAAAAGGTAGGAAAATTTGTTTTTATGGCAAGTATTGTACCACGTACCAAGGAAATTTCCCCAATGTACTAAGGACACATACCCGTACCTAGACCCTACAAGATCGTACCTGGCTACCCATCTTTTATCATGGAAAAAGCAATGAAGAGATGTCAGTAGGCACTAGTCTAACAAAAAAAATTAGGTTATGTGTCACACGTTTGTAGCCATCTTGAGTGGTGGTTAGTGTTAACCAAAAATTACCCTACCTCCAATCCTCCCATAAATTTTATTTACCCCATTAAATGTTAATTTGAAGTCACTTCTTTTATCCAAAGCATGGGATGCATAAGAATTGTGTATGAAACCCACAAAATCAAATGTACAAGTTCAAGAGATTAAAGTCTAAGTAGTCTTGTTTAGAGAGAGGGCATAATATCACTGAAATATAATATATGAAAACTTATTTAATTATAAGGTAGTAGTAGGGTTTGTGAGTTGTTATATTTACTAATATCTTGTCCTACTTATAACTGGAGTGGAGTGGTGTAATAGGTGGTACAATATTCCATTGGTGTAAGGGGGTGGTCAATATTCCACTTATGCTTTAAAAAGCAAGAGTTGGTTAAGTAGGAAAGGATATACTATTGAGGTTCCAGGAAAATGTCAATATATTATGTTATATGTTATCACGGACCAACCTAATCAACGAATGCATGATTAAATTTTGTATTCAATGGGGAATTTTAGAGTCATAGAAATCAATTTAGAGTTGCATTGACGAGGCATACCTAACTTGGGGTGGTAAGGCATGTATTTAGACTAAAATTGTACATAACAATTTTTTGGGATAATGAATCCATAGTGGATGATATGGGAAGGCTGAGCAAGAAAATATACTCACCCTCCAACCAATCAACTATTATGTTAGTAAAAGGGAAACTTCCATTGTGGCATCACCCCTATTTCCATAAGAATCATAATGTATTCGGGTTTATATGTTATTGTGTACCAAGCCTACCAATCAATGTGGAATTAATAATTTATTCAATGAAGATTTTTTGGGTCATAGAATTTATTCCAAGATACACTAAAGAGGTATATCTGACTTGGGGGTAGTAAGACATGTATTTAGAGGAAATTGTACATAACATTTTTTGCAGGATTGTAAAGCCATAGAGGATATGGAAAGGCCAAGAAAGAAAAAATACTCATCTCATAACCAATCAAACATTGTGTTAGTAATAAGGGAACTTCTAGTATGGCATCACCTCTTTTTTGCATAAGGATCATGATATATTATAATTTATATGTTAACATAGTCCAAGAAACATTAATTTTCCCACTATCCCAATGGAGGCGAACACAAAGGTGGCTAAGGGTTTCAAGATCTTAATATTAAATGATGGCCATACAACAATATATTTGAATGAGGCCAATCAGTTTCATGGCCATGAATTTTAGGGAGGCAATTGTGCTAAAGCTTGTTATAGACATGGAAACAAGAATACACTACATCTACACATAATAGGATCCAAGGAAGAAGCATGGTTTGGTGATGAGAAATGTGTTGGTAATGTCATTGGTGGAACTAGGTGGCTAACGCTAGCCACATCATGTATGTAATGTCCCTTTCTAGGGCTTAAACCGAAAATAAAGGTATGGCCACAAACCCCTAAGAATCAGATCTAAAATACACCAACACCCAACTGAAAAATAATATGATTTTTATAACAAAATATCCAACAATATTTGAAACCCTAGAAGTGAACTGGAAATTAGATTTTTAGATTATCAAAATCAGCTTAGAACACAAATTAATATCCCTTTACGACATCAAATTGTACCATCACTTAGG
Organism: Taxus chinensis; assembly: GCA_019776745.2. Taxonomy (NCBI): domain Eukaryota; kingdom Viridiplantae; phylum Streptophyta; class Pinopsida; order Cupressales; family Taxaceae; genus Taxus; species Taxus chinensis. Next base: position 669,057,190 of record CM034153.1, on the reverse strand, counting down.
AACAATCTTTCACATACAATATGGGCTGAAAATTAACATAGAAAAATATAAAATATTCAATAAATCTAGCAAGATGAAATCTTGAGAAAATATGTATTTTGTAAATTTATTTCAAATGCAAATACAAATCAAACTTCTATAATTCATAAATCCATCAATACTTGGAGTTTCAACACAACCCAATACTCAAAATTGGCCTTAAAGAGACCATCTATCCAATGAAAGTGAAATCACAATTTTCTAATCATTGAATCCCCTCTCAAAATTGATCCCAAACTTCCAAGGTGGGTTTCTCCAAAGAAGGAAGGGTACTAACACCCTAGAAAGTTCCCTAGATGAAGTAGGAGTTCCCTAAGCATGGATAAAAAACTTCATGTTTCAGGAATCTGCCAATTAAATCCCACTTGTGACTCTCATATGAAGCCATCAATGCAAACAATGAGGGTTTTTGTCACCAAATGTTGTCACTATTGAGGGCTTCATCCCCAATAATATTCCAATGAGGGTTTTCGTCCTCAAAGTTGAGCCACATAAAAGGTTTTTGTCTTCAATGGAGAGTAGGGCATGTCATTCACAATCCCAAGATATCAATAATTGAAATAAACAAGTGTAGCCTTTCTTAGGCCATTTAATCCACCTTTATGTCCTTCTTTTTGGTGTCAAAGATGAATTAGAAGCCCAATGTAATTTTTAATCTATTATTAAGAATATTGACCTCATAAAAGTAATTAAAAATACATTTTATTTTATAATAATAATATCAAATTGTTCCAAAATAAGAAAGTTTTTGTTCCAACTTAGAATATTACTAATTACTTTTTTAATTCAGCACATAGATGTACCTGTATCAATAAAAATACAGGCTCCTAGATCCCAAAAAAATATGTGGCTCCTTCCTCGATGTACCTACACATGAAGCAAACTCATTAAAGGAAGAATGTGCTCCCTTATTCATCCACTCATGCTTTGCGGATATGATGGCTAGGTCCTTTCCTTGGCTTGCCACTATCTCATAATTTCCATTCAAATGATGAATTCCTAAAACTTCAGTAATGTTGTGCCAAAAACAACTATAGCCTTGCATTTTTTCTCAAAAATCATAATGTAGGTGGCTAGAAACCCCCTTAAATCACCAATGTTAGTAGTAGTGTAGAATTTATTCAACCTTATAATTGGAGGATTTGTTTGGCGTCTCATAAGTAGGAGAGTAGTTGTTTAAGTTTTGAAAAACAAATGAAAGAAGGTACAACATGTGTAATCATGTCCTATCTCCAAAAATTTCCAAACTACCCATACCATGGGTGTTGGAAACACACAAACATTTACAAAAATGCCTTAGTAACACCCAAGAACAATCATTCACTAACTTCAATGATTTAATCTACGTGTATGTCATTAATATAAAAAACTCTAATATCTTACCCACTTCCCACAACAAGCATCTCGTTGCCCTAGTAATGGTGACTATCCTCCCATGACTATTTTCCCAATGAGATGATATGTGAAAAATAGGACCAAAATGAAATTCCCCTAATTGTTGTACTTTAGTGATGTGGTCTTTTTGTCTCAAATCATCCTTCACTATGGTACTAGAAGGTACAATAAACCTCATATGCCTCAACATAAGTTTCTTTATACACAAAATGCAAGAATCATAAAAAATCAATGGAAACTTTTACCTTGTTTTTCATAAGGTCATCTGGAATCTTCTTGCCATGGTCATCTTGGACTTGACTTAAACCAGCTCTATATCTATGGCTGAAAGTGGTGTTTTTCACCTCAATAAAATCCTCAGAATTACCTTTATAATAATAACCATTCTTAAGTGTGAGTAATCCTCATTGTGGAGAATTTTCTAATTGCAAGTGCCTTACTTGTTGCCTTAAAACAACTATCCATGTTCTTTCTTGAAAACTCCTTCCATGATGTCATTAAAATGTTATTTTTTGACATAACCAACAGTGATAATATTTTTCCATTCAGTTTTTATGCAAGAGAGTATCCCACAACGTGATTCTGATTCTGAGGACTATAACAATTTCATCCATTCATCAAAAGAAAATGAAAAACCAATCTGTTCATTCATTAGCTATCTTGTTTATAGGATCTTATATAATGGTCAATTGAAACTAGTAAGCAATTTTGGATCCTTCATTCACTCTCTAGACTTCCACTCATGCATATACCCACTCTTTCATCCAAATTCAGGCCCTTATAATCAACATGATCTTTGAAGACAAGAACTTTACCTAAACCCCTTCTCTTCCCTTCACTATCAACTACTAGTTTACAATGATACTTAATAGGCAAGAAATCCTTAGATTTTTGGCTTCAAAGTCAACAAGTACCCTTACAATTTTTTTCTTAAGCTCACACAAGGTTGAATCCATCATCTAAGTGAAGAAAGAGGGTATGAGACCCTTCCTTACCTTCCATATCCACTAGATTTCCCCTTAAGACTCTTAAAGCAACTTTCATGGCGAATTCATGATGGAGATGATCTGTACAAATCCACAAAAATTTGATGGCCTCTTCTAACTTTATTTATACTTTTGAAAGTGTGCTCAAAATCCCATGAATAAATTCTTTGTATCTTTCTCCTAATTTTACTTTTCCACCCTAAGTCCACAAGCTCCTACTAGCCTTGGTACAGTCCATTTCTCTTCCTAATTCCCCTTGCCAAAGGTTTCAAGACATAAATTTGGTATTTTTTATGCCATTTAATTATTTTTCCTACACCCAAAGTTTCAAGAATAGACCCTTCACTAATCACTTACTTTCTTTGTTAAGTGACTTCCTCCAACTACCCCTTTGACTGTTCAACAACCTTTTTCTGAATTGTCATGCACAACTCACATTTTATCCATTGGTTTCCTAAAATTATTTCTATATCCTTTACAAGACCCTTGCACAGATATACATTCCAAATTTCAGTTCAAAACTTGAGGTATGAAGGCATTAAAACCTAGCTTCCACAAAACCCTAGTTGTAGGTCTCTGTAAAAGCCCATGAACTAAAACTATCTTATATATTTCTTGTTCGGTTATCTTTAAAGTTTCATGTCTAGGTCAAACTCACTCTACTATAAGTTCATGTGTTATTAATAATGTTCCATGAATTTGATTTACTCCAAACCCACGTGATGTTTATTGTCACAGTTTGAAGGAATCAGGATTTCCCTACACATAGTCTTTTCAAGTATAGGGTTGTAGAAAAAGGACCATCACTTATTTTACTTATAGGTGCATATTACCTATAGAAAAACTCTATCCAGCATGATTCAACCTAGGTTCACATCTTGCAAGAAACAAGTAACCCTTCCTTAATCTGTACACTATTGTTCACAAGTTTGTTTACTTGGAACTTAGTGAGTATGCATTTAAGGGTTATACACAGGAAAATATAGAACCTTACTAATATCATGTCATATCAATAAAAATTTTACAATCATCCATATCGCAAGGTATATTAAATTTAAAACTTTGCAAATGCAATTATAGCTCATAGAACTCCTTCACATAATCTACCATACCAAGCTATTACTCACTTGCAGTGATGAATTCATCCATAATACACTTCTATACAAATGTATGGATAGAGGAAAATGTGAAATGATCTCTGCATTCAAATGGGGAAGGTAATTCTTATACTTAATCCACACTTAAATGCACTATCCTATCAATATATAAGTCTTTTACCTTCTAAACCCATGAAACAAGGTGGTCACGGTGAGAGTAGAGTTACCGTTATTATTTGCATCTTAAAATCCTATTTTGGACTCTTAAAGATTCTCAACCTCTAAAAAAAATTTAGCATGAGCTTCCTAGAATCATTACAAGTCACTTAGAATGCATTGATATCTCAAGGAATCATCAATCAATAAGAAGATAATCCATGCACAGTTTTAAGATAATCTTCACACTTTTCAACTCCTAATCAAGTAAAGACAGAACCCAAGGATTTCCAACCTTCATTCCAATCATACACATTTTATCAAACATATGTTTTTAATAATTAAGCCATTCATACAAGTATTGAGTACCAAACTCTCTCTCATTACTATCTTACCGTAAGTTTGTAGTGTCACAGTTCTTTACTCGTATGAGATTTCTTGCTACTTCAAAACTTTTCTCTTTCCTTCATGTCATTCATGAATTTGTTCAGGCCATCTCCTCCTACATGTAATCTAAATATCTTATCACTTCAATAACATTCATCTATAACAATCACATTCAATTGAACCACAACATTCATTATGGATTTTTGTAAATGTAAGAAGCTTTATTAATAGGTTTCAATGCATGCACGACTTCAAGAGCCATCAAGGCTTAGTTCCTAAGGATCCTCTCTTGTACCCCCCTCTTACTACACACATACTCCCCCATTAGTTCTAATACATAATGTATATTTCTTTACAAAATGAGTAAGAATAGGTTAAATAGGGTTCTTAACTCAACCTTCCTTAACTAGGATTGGGCTAACTAGGTTGAGTTAGAGTCTAAATAAGATGAGGGAGTTATGACATGGTGGAATAAGTATCTTCTAGCCCTCTTACATCATATATGTCTCTTAAATTAACATCTAACACTATAGTATCCTAATATTACATTTAAATATTCAAAATTACAAAAATGGAGGTAAAATCCCTTATTTGAACTTATGAAGTCTAAATGGTCTAGAACCAATATGATGGACTCAAACACCTTAACCACCTAAATAAATCCAAATTTTTTGTTATCTATATGATGCTCCTGCATCGTACTCCCAAGGGGGAGAAATTTGAGCTCTATTTTATTTTTCTTCTTCCAATTTCTTATCATTCTTGACTTCATCTTCTTTCTTCTTTTATGATATTTTTCCATCCTCGGTATTAACTCTCTTTGCTTTAACTTCTCCACTCTTTGCTTGCTTGAATTGTCTTCATTTTCCCTATCATTTGAAAGGAATGATAACCAGATCATGCCAAGCCAAGAACACAGATGCTAATCAAACATCACAATCAATAAGATGAAAGCAATTCACCAAAATAACTTTACATAAACCTTTGCAAACAAATGAGTAGCAATATCATATATTATTATAGAACTCAATGCAATACATTAATAATGGGTCTTGCTTAAATAGACAAGGAATAACAATCTAAGAACCAGTCAAGGTTGTAGATCAAGCCATGAATCAAGGAAATAACTAGTCATCAAAGAACTAGTCAAGACCATAGATTTAGGAGAGAACTAGACATCAAGGATCTAGTCAATACCATAGATCAAGGAAAGAACTATACCTAACAACTAGATAATATCTCCTAATATCTAAATAAGATAAAAGAAATATCCACACACATAAGTGAGTGAGGATAAATACAATAAAGGTAAATAAACTACCTAGGTGAACATGAGATAAGGTAAATACCTACTCTAACACCCACCCTCAAGTGAAGCTAGGGGCCAAAATAGATGTGGCATGTCCACAATATGAGTCCCGGAAACTAGGCTTGATGAGGTACTCATGTACAATAACTGATAAAAAAGGGACACTGTAAGGTACCCAAAACCAATAACAACAAAGTAAAGAGAGTAAAGACCCGCTCCAAGGCATCCCAAGAAGCTCGGCTCAAAAAACTTGTACAATGTTGAAGAATTTTGGTGTGCACTGTGGTCTGAATCCACTACTTGATCACAAAACTCAAAAACAACTGACACTAGTCTCCACCAGAATAGCTCCATACAAGGAGACTGTCAACGGAGTGATGTTGAAAGTGCAAAAAAAAATACCAAACATAATTCAATCAAGTGCTGCAAATAGGTGTACCACGATCCAAGAATAATAACCAAAGCAACAAGGCAAGGACACAAAATCCAGAGTGTCACGATCCAAGAAAAGCCAAGGTAACAAGGCAAGGACACAAAACCTGAAGAAGCAAGATCAGCACCACACCCTCCCATACTGCTAATTGGGTGGAGTGGCGCTACAAATCTGTATGAGTTGTCAAAACAACTACTCGAACAATGACAAACTAACACTGGGCTCCACCAGAATAGTTCCCCCACAAGAGAGACTGTCAACATGTCCAAAAGTGTCGAAAATACAGATACAAAATCTCTCGACAAATAAGAGAAATACACTACACCTGCTAAAGAAAAATGCTCAAAACAAAAATCATCACAATGCATAAGGTATAAAAAAGTGGAGCAAGAGGGCCGAATGGTGGAGGAGCCAAACCTATAGAGTCCTCTCAACGAATGCCTATGTCGACCTCCATGAGTGATCAGATATCCATCCCAAATCAACACGGATGGATGAAGAAGATGCCTGCATATGACTTGGTGCAAAATGCACAATGGGTGCATGCAAAAGAACATCAGAATGTGTGTCAGGTTGATCATTTCTGACAACTGAAATCTCAGGTTTCTCAAGCCTGGGTGAAGATGTAGAACTAGATTCGAGCAAACAAAAAAAGGAGCTCTATCAAAGTGTGATCCCAATGAAGTATTTTCTCGAAAACCAATGTCATGGTGAGAATTCCACATAACATGTGGAAGAGAGGAAACAATACCCTATGAATGTCTCCCAATGAATCCACTAGTGAGACCCATAGAACAGGAGCATGCGAGAACTAAATGCAGTGGTATGCTTCTTAAAAATTCCATGCAGCTGAGTAGAAGTAGGATACACAACATGTGGTATGGTAATAGGCACAGATGTGGAAGAGCATGCAGTAACAAGCCTCACAGGTTTAGAAGCATCAAAAGCAAGTTCAGGCTCAAAGACTGGTAGATCAATGTCAGTGGGTACAAGAGCAACAACTACAAGTGGATTAGGAGCATTGATATGGTTATCCACAGTATGATGGTGATGTTGTAGGCTAGCAAGTTTGTTCTGCAGGGAGTGTATTATTGTATCCCTATCGTGAATGAGTGATTGTAGAAGATAATTTCGCTTCTTGAGCGATCTATTTTCTTCCAAAAATTTTACAATATCCTCTTGAAGTCCACATACTTCAGAGAAAAGCATATCATTCTCAGAATCCATAATAGGGTACAAACTGTAACTCCCAAAAATTTAGGATGTTGGGCTTAGCCAAAATTGCATCCACAATTGATTACAACACTCCTCCATGTTTGGAACTTTATAATTATAGTGAAATTCTCAAAATAATTATTTCCAAAGGAAAGAGCACGAAAAAACAACTACTTTTGCAAAAAACGGCACTCAAACCTGAGTTATCGATCAAAAATTACAAGCTTTTTAATATTTTTCTCTATTATTTATTTTAGGTGCCACTAAAACAAAATAAAATGTTGTTGCCTTCACCACACAAATAAAATTAAAGGGGGCTGAAGTTAAGAACCTCACAAGATTTAAGCCCTCATATGACCATACCATATGACAAAGGGCTAAGGATTTTAATTGGTGTGATGACAGTGGGCATTTGCTTGCCGAAAATAGCAACCTGCAGATTTGCCCGAAATAGTAAATAATGTGCACAACATCCGTGGACCCCTGCCCAAAAAAGGAAAGATCCGAAATTCTTCTGCATGCAACCTAAAAATGATCTGTCATACCAGAAAAAAACCTACAGTAGATCTCACGAAATCCAAAAAACCTAAAAAAAAATTCCACGGTTTCTTGATCGTGTGGTGCGAATCCTGAGGCAACCCTGTGTATTTCACTACAACCGTAAAAACTGACTACCTCGAAAAATGGTCGATTTTACAATCGATGTTAGGGTTTTCACGCCTTCCAGATCCAATGGAAGCCTCTATTTTGCATAAAAATGCACGCAGCAAAAAAATATGACCAAATCCCAAATATATGAATATATAATGAATTTATTTGCAAAATAAAACTTACAAACAGATGTTAACATCAATCTCCTACTCTACTACCATGAAAGGAATGATAACCAGATCGTGCCAATCCAAGAACACAGATGCTAATCAAACATCACAATCAATAAGATGAAAGCAATTCACCAAAATAACTTTACATAAACCTTTGCAAACAAATGAGTAGCAATATCATATATTATTATGGAACTCAATGCAATACATTAATAATGGGTCTTGTTTAAATAGACAAGGAATAACAATCTAAGAACTAGTCAAGGTCGTAGATCAAGCCATGAATCAAGGAAATAACTAGTCATCAAAGAACTAGTCAAGACCATAGATTTAGGAGAGAACTAGACATCAAGGATCTAGTCAATACCATAGATAGAAGGATAAGAATAAGGAAAGAACTATACCTAACAACTAGATAATATCTCCTAATATCTAAATAAGATAAAAGAAATATCCACACACATAAGTGAGTGAGGATAAATACAATAAAGGTAAATAAACTACCTAGGTGAACATGAGATAAGGTAAATACCTACTCTAACATCATTGTCTTCACCCTTCTTTTCTTGATCCTTAAAATCTTATTCTTCATCGTGTTCTTCATTCTCTTGGTTTTCTTCTTCATCTTGAAAAATATTCTTTAGTTATCTTTCTGCTCTTTCATATACTTTTTCATCTTCAAACATGTCTGACTCCTCTACTTTCATTATGATTCCTTGCCATATGAGTTCTTCATCAGCTGTCAAGTCTTCTTCACTTTCATTTCTTCTTACATCTTCATCTTCTTTCTCGACAATTTTCTTTGTTTCTATCTTTTTATCTTCATCATATGCATTCACACATTCAAAGGAAAAAATAGAAATAAAATAGGGACGCCTAATAGCCTCATAAGAAGCTCCATCCATGAGCTTTTCTTATTCTTCAACCTGTTGCTCCACTTCATCACTATCTCTTTATCAACTTCATCTTCTTTCTTTCTCATCTTCTTTTTTCCTTGCTTTAGCTTTCTCTCTTACTTTCTTATCTCTGTTCTCAATTGTTTTCTCTTTCTGTTCTTCACAAGTAGCTCTAATGGCCACTTAGCTTTCTTGTTAATCAATATTCCAGTTAGTTCCTCTTCTTCTCTCTGTCTTTCCAATATCTCCAACAACTATCACACATCCCTCTTCAACTCTTATACATCTTATTGTAATCACAATTCTCTTTCTCTTTTTAGTTTCTTCATCCTTTATTTTTTCCTTTTTATTTATTTTTCCTCTTTCTCTTTCTTCATCTGGTAAATTAATTCTATTAGTCCCTTTATCGTCTCTATTTTCTCTTCTTCCATATTTCTCTCTTTCTCTCTCTCTCTCTCAACAATTCTTTCACAATCTTTTGTTCTTCTTTATCTTCCCTTTTCAAGCCCTCACAAGGCTATGCTTCTCCTTCAATATTCACTATTTTTTTCTTCTCTCAACAGAACTTCTTCTTTCCAAGAGTAAAATCCTTCACTCTGCTACCAAATGATGCAAAGGACTATAACAATTTCATCCATTCATCAAAACAAAATCAAAAACCAATGACTTCATTCATTAGCTATCTTGTTTATAATATCTTTTCTAAAGGTCAATTTACTCTAATAAGAAATTTTGGATCCTTCAGGATTTTATAATCAACATGATCTTTGAAGTCAAGAAATTTTCCTAAACCTCTTCTCTTCCCTTCATTATCAACTACTAGTTTATAATGATCTTGAATATCTAAGTGATCCTTGTGCTTTTGGACTCAAAGGAAACTAGTACCCTTACACTTTATTTCTTAAGCTCGCACAAGGTTGAATTCATCATTTAAGTGAAGAAATAGGGTATGAGATGTTGCCTTACCCTTAGTATCCACTAGACTACTCCTTAAGACTCTTAAAACAAGTTTCAGGGTGAATTCATGATGGAGCTGACTTGTACCAATCCACAACACTTTGATGGCCTCTTTTAACTCTATTTATACTTGTTAAAATGTTCCCAAAATCTCATGAATCAATTCTTTGTATATTGTCTACTAATTTCACTTTTCCTCCCTAAGTCCACAAGCTCCTACTAGCCTTAGTACAGTCCCTTTCTCTTCCTAATTCCCCTTTCCAAAGGTTTCAAGACATAACTTGGGTAATTTTGGACACCCATTTAATAATTTTACTTGCATCCAAAGTTTCAAGAATTGACCCTTCACTAATCATTTACTTTCTTTGTTAAGTGGCTTCCTCCAATTACCCCTTTGATTGTTCAACAAACTTTTTCTTAACTATCATGCACAACTCAAATTTTATCCAATGGTTTCCTAAACTTCTTTCTCTATCCTTTAAAGAACCCTTGCATAGAGATATGTTCCAAATTTAAGTTCAAATTTTGAGGTATGGAGGCATCAAAACTGTTACAAATATATTGTGACATTATTAATAAATTGTAATTATTATTAAATAATGAGTTTATAGAACTCATACTAATAATATAGTTGTAATAGTTAAAGTATTAGTAATTGGGTGAGTTGTAAGGACAACTCACGTAGCTATTATGGTGTGTGAGATAAAGGGATGTAGGGGATAACTCTGAGAGATTCATGGAGAGAGATATGAGGGATTGAAGATGAAGTTTGAATCCACCTTTGTAGGAGATCAAACACTATAAAATGTATTTTCTATCTATGTAAATTTATCCCAAATGAATTAAATTGCAATATTTTTATATTCGGTGTTTTATTAGTGTGTTATATTTTATTGTTTCTACATTTGAATTTGAACCAAAAATAATATTTGGTATCAGAGCAGGTATGCAAACTTGACAATGGATTTTCTGTGATTGAGCATGAGCATTTTTTAAGAAAATTCGTCTGAAGAATAGATTGTAGTTTTTGTTCTAGGATCTGGGTTTCTCTTAAACTTATTGGGTTTTACGAAATATGGGTAATACAACTACAAAAGAAATTTCAGTAGAACCTAGATAATATTTTTGGAGAGAAATGCATTTCACTGAGCCTGCATTATACAAGTTAGGAGTTTCTGTAAATGTTTCTTTTGCCACACGGTATTTCAGTTCGTGGTTAGTTCATGGGAGATTGTGGACTTTCCATGCCACATGGATCACATGTACCTTCCTTCCATTAATTTAGTCATTTGGTCATTAGTTTTTAGTCTCTGATTTATTTTATTGTCCACGTGTTGTTTTAGTTTTTTGTTTATTTTTAAGAAGAAAAAAACGTGGTATTTCTTCTCTCTCAGTTAATTCATTAGGGAACAAGTCTAATTTGTTATTATTTATATATATATATATATATATATATATATATATATATATATATATATATATATATATATATATTGGTTTATTTGTTAATTTTATTTGTATCATTACACACATCATAAAGTTGTCTTAAGTTAAATTGTTTGTTGTACTGTCTTGTTCATCGTCTTTTGTCTAACGTCGAGTCAAAAATTTTAAAATCATTTTTGTGTCATTTAGGTGATTATTAGGAAAATTGTAAAAAAAAAGAGGTTGCTTGTATTTTTCCTGGTCGCATTTTCACTTGTACACAAAGACCAAGTTCAAATTGAGGGGGGAATTTCGTATTGAGCTTCATTTTAATTTTTTTTTAGTAACTAAGCAGTTTTAGATGGAGGAAGGAGGAAACGGATGAAGGAGTTCAATCAGTGACCTATCGCCAACCATAAGCGATGGGGCCACACAATGAAGTTGTGGCATTTTTCAGTTGTGTGATTATTTTCCACTATGTGAAAATAAGAACAGATGTCACATTCCTGTTCAATTTTAATGTGTGAGAAATTCCTATATGTAACCTCCTAGAAGAAAACATTGTAGAGTATGTCTCTAAGTTTATTGTAATACTCATAGATTTGGAAAGGGTTAGTGGTAGATCCAGAAAACCACGGATGTAAAAAGGTAGATAAACTTTTAGTGATGTAGCAATCCTCTGACTACCTTCCTTATTTATGAAGATGATCCACCAGTGGAATGCCGAGGGTGTTCTTTTCATGGAGTAAATTTGGGATGCATTCCTTCGAATAGTTGTGGTCATGTGCAGTAAGACATTCATCCAGTTGGAAGTTTACATGCCTTTCTTTGATCTAGATTATGAGGCAAGCCCATGTAGCACGTTGCAGAAAAAAGAGTTATGTTGTACCATGTCAACATTAGGGGAGTGTATATTGGGAATTAATAATGTTAACAATAGGGGAGTGAATGTTACAAATATATTGTGACATTATTAATAAATTGTAATATTATTAAATAATGAGTTTATAGAACTCATATTAATAATATAGTTGTAACAATTAAAGTATTAGTATTTGGGTGAGTTGTGAGATAATAAAGGGATGTGTGAGATATTAGGGCATGGAGAGAGATATGAGGGATTAAAAATGAAGTTTGAATCCACCTTTGTAGGAGATCAAACACTATAAAATGTATTCTCTATCTATGTAAATTTATCCCGAATGAAATAAATTGCAATATTTTTATATTCAGTATTTTATTAGTGTGTTATATTTTATTGTTTCTACATTTGAATCTGAACCAAAAATAATAAAAAACCTAGTTTCCACAAAACCCTAGTTGTAGGTCTCTGTAAAAGCTCGTGAACTATAGTATATATCTTTCTTGTTGGGTGATCTCAAGCTTCCAAGTTTCATTTCTAGGTCAATCTCACTCTACTACAAGATCATGGGCTATTAAAAATGTTCCATTCATTTGATATACTCAAACCCACGTAATTTTTATCGTTGTAGTTTGAAGGAACCAGATTTTCCCTACATACAGTCTTGTCAAGTATAGGGTTTAAGAAAAAGGACCGTCACTTCTTTTACTTTATAGGTGCACATGAACCGTAACGAATAACTCTATCCACCATGATTCAACCTAATTTCACACCTTGCAAGAAATGAGTAACCCTTCCTTAATTTGTACACTATTGTTCACATGTTTGCTTACTTGGAACTTGGTGAGCATGCATTTAAAGGTTCTACACAGGAAACTCTAGAACCTTACTAAGATCATGTCATATCAAACAAAATATACTAATCAACCATTTTACAAGGTATATTCACTTTAAAAATTTACAAATGCAATTATAAATGATAGTACCCCTGCACATAATCTACCATACCAATTTATTACTCACTTGTAGTGATGACTTCATTCACACTACACTTCTATACACATGCATGGCTATAAGAAAACATGAAATGATCTCTAAATTCAAATGAGGAAGGCAGTTCTTATACTTAATCCACACTTAAATGCACTATACTATCAATATACAAGTCTTTTACCTTTGAAATGCGTGAAACAGGGTGGTCACAGCAAAAGTAGAGTTATTGTTATTCTTTGCATCTTAATATCATATTTTGGACTCTTCAAGAATATCAATCTCTGAAAAAAGTCACTTAGAATGCAGTGATATCTCAAGGACTCATCAATCAATAAGAAGACAATCTATGCACAGTTTTAAGATAATATTCACGCTTTTCAATTCCTAATCAAGTAAACACATAACCCAAGGATTTCTAACCTTTATTCCACTCATGCACATTTCATCAAACATATGTGTTGAATAATTAATCCATTCATACAAGTATTGAGTACCAAACTCTCTCTCATTACCATCTTACCGTAAGACTGTACTTTCACAGTTATTTACTCATATGAGATTTCTTTCATAACTTTTCTCTTTCCTTCATGTCGTTCATGAATTTTTTCAAGCCATCTCCTCCTGCATGTAATATATATATATATATATATATATATATATATATATATATATATATATATATATATATATATATATATATATATATATATATTATATATACATACACACACACATAGCACATCAATAAGATTCATCTAGAACAATCACATTTAATTGAACCACAACATTCATTACACAGTTTTGTAAATGTAAGAAGCTTTATTGATAGGTTTCAGTGCTTGCACATCTCCAATATCCATCAGGGATTTGTTCCCAAGGATCGTCTCTTGTACCCCCTCTTACCACACACCTACTCCCCCCTTAATTAAAATACATAATATATATTTCTTTACAAAATGAGTAAGAATAGGTTAGTTAGCGTTCTTAACTCAACCCTCCTTAACTAGGCCTTGCTAACTAGGTTGAGTTAGAGTCTAAATAAGATTAGGGAGTCATGACATGGTGGAATAAGTATCTTCTACCCCTCTTACATCATATATGAATCTTAAATTAACATCTCACACTATAGTATCCTAACACTACATTCAATATTCAAAATTACAAAAATGGAGGGAAAATCCCTTATTTGAAATTATGAAGTCTAAATGGTCTAGAACCAACTATGATGGACTCAAACACCTTAACCACCTCAATAAATCCAAAATAAAATTTATTTACATGGTGATCCTTCATCAGATTCCCAAATATTTTTTTCAACATTCACTTCTTTTTTTATAAGAGATAAAAGAGGGTTTAGAGGACCCTACCCCATACAAAGATTACAACATTCACTTCTTTCATCATGCCATGAATTTTGATTTTTCCAACTTGGTCACAAAATTGTACTTCTTTATCATGATATTTAAGGGTGAACTCCCCCAATGTTTGCAACCATTAAACCTCAATATAAATTTAATAATTAGCTAGTTCAATCACGATAAACTCATCACATACCTCATGAACTCCAAAGAAAATTGACAGTTTTACTATTTTCCTTACACAAAGTATGATAGTGTCCTTCTCTACCATCATTATGACCCTTTGGTTATGAATAAGACCCTTCACCCAGAATAGGTGATAAGCATGAGTGCTAAACAATAAAGTAGGGTTGATGCCCTTCCACCATATTATCTCTAGCCCCTTCATATTTATGGAATCATGGAATGGAAAATTAGACTTACTAAAATTCCCTTGATGCCTCAAACATAGATATCCTCCCAACATTACACCTATGTTCCACATGTGGAAAAAAATTTGGAATTGAGCCCAAGAATACACACAACAAAAAGTACTTCTTACCTCATTATTTCATGGAATATGATGTGAATAATGATGTCTAATCAGCGATGACATAGGAGGACATAACTTGCATGAAATTTAGTCACCTTCTGCAACCAGTTGTTCGTTAGAGCAACATACCAGAAATGACATACAAGCAAGCAACCAAACTTGGATATTCATCTACATGGGGTTTCCTATAACACTCTTCTGACTCAAAATTTATGAGTTAGGAACAACACCAAGAATTTTCCATCGTGGTCCCCTTCTTTCACGCATGATGTCATCCTCATTGGTCTTTAGTAAATATAATTTGAATTCCTTATGTGGCTACCCTATGTGACCATTAGAATTCAGTAAACTATCCTAGAACATCAAAGGATTTTTACCTTTCTTCATATGATGACGAAATTGGGATTGTTCTTTGTGGATACCCTCATCGATTTGCTCATTGATGATTGTCGTTTGAAAATTTCAAGCAAACTGAAAGTAATCATGAGGAACTAGAAGTATCTTTCCTCCATGAACATATCTTTCCGTCTTGTCAGCTTATTTTACCTTATGCAAGTTTGATTTATTTTCAACAATTTTCCATAAGCACCCATTAGAAACTAATGAAATATCATTAAATATTAAAGAACTTTTAACTTGGGACACATGCTCCATGATTTCCCTAAGTTCATGCTTCAATGCTTCATCAAATTGTGATATCTTCACGATGATGATCTAAAAAGAAGTCAAGAGCTTTACTTTGGCAATGTTAATGGGGGCTTCTAGGTCTTCAATGGGTTGTTCCCTCTCAATGCCCAAAAAAAATTAGTTTTTATTATTCCTTCTTTGGCTCAAGCTCCATGATTTTTCCTTCTTCAACTTGTCATGGGTTCTTCTATTATTTGTTTCTTCTTCATTACTTGTAGTCCTAATTTTTCTTCTTTTATAGTTTGTGACCTAGGATTGGGCCGTGATCTTCCCTTTCTTAATCCCATGAACTTAGAAAATGACATGACATCAAGAATCTTCTCCATAAGATCCCTATACTCCTCATACCATGTAGCAATGTTGTCCACTATGGGTGCCTAAGAATTATGTTAGTGTAGGTTATTATTTATCCTTTTATTTGTTTATTAGGATAATTATTGTGCTTTTGTTATCCTTACACTTGTTGAGTTAACTTGCTTATGTGTACTAGTTGTGTGGAGATAGCTTTCTAGTTTTGTGGAGCTAGCTTGCTAGTATTGTGGAATTAACTACTAATATCAATTAGTGAGAGTTTTCACCATTGATCTAGGTGGTAGTTGTACTTCCCTACTCCTATATGTGCATTCTAATTACTGATTTAATGTCATAGATTATAGTTCATTATATGTGATGTTATATTAGTATCTGAGCTTTTATGGCTTGGAACAATCTTCTTATCATTCCTTTCATGGTATCAGATCGGTAGATGTTTGTAGACATTTATACCATGTATTTTTTGTGTGAAGTAGAGGCCCACCATCAGATCTGGATTTTGGTTTCTCAGTAATGAGTGGGAAAACAAGGTCAGTAAAAATGGAAACACCCCAAAAAAAGATGTGAAAACGGATTCCCATGAAATCCTTAGCCCTTAGTCACATGGTGTGGGCATATGGAGGCTTAGAGTCATGGATTCTTACTAGTGGGTGCTTAAGTGTAGCCCCTTTTGTAGTTTTTTTTGCTTTTTGGTTAAAGGCCAACAATATTTTTTCATATTTTTTGCAATAGAAAAGAAGGTTTTTAAATTAAAAAAAAACAATGTGTTATTTAAAAGGACCATTACTGATGGGAAATTGTTTCATTAATAAATTTTTATCAGTGGCTCGGAATTGAGCGTCGTATTTTACAAAAGTTCATATTTTTTAATTTCCTACACATTGGTGTCATTTATATTGTAAATTTCACTACTTTATAGTGCCAAAATATGGGGGTGTTCTAATTGCATGTGGACACATTTTATGTTGATCCTGACATCCTAAATGTTTGGGTGTTTATATTCTTACATCTATCATGGCTTCCGAGAACAATATGTTTTTTCTCCAAAGTGTGTGGACTTCAAGAGGACATGGTCAAGTTTATGGAACAAAATAGATCACATAAAAATAAAAAAATGCTTCTTCATAACCTCATTTATGATAAGGATAAACTAATACAATCACTTGCTCGCTTACAACATCATCCTCACATTATGGGACTTTCGTACCCCAACTCTTGTTCTTAGTCCACTTACAAATATTTCTCTTGTACCCATTAACCTCATTTTATTATTTTCTGGACTTCTTCTATATCTGATTCTCCTAATCCTATTGTGTTTGTTACTACATGTTCTTCTTCCACAAATGTGCCTATTGCAGTAACACATTGTGTGTATCCCACTTCAATGCCTTCTGCACACATGCACGGCTCTATTGAGAAGTGTATTATTGCATTCAGTTCTCACATGCTCTATTCTATGGGATTTTATGAGGGAGGTATTGGCATACATTCATAGGGTATTGTTTCCCCTAATCAGGTTGTTAAATGGTATTCTCTCCATAGCATTGGTTTTTGGCAGGTAATTCATTGGGATCACTCATTGACAAAGCTCCTTTTTTTTTGCTCGAATTTTTCTTAGGATCAAGAGCTAAAAATTATTTATACACCTTCACTCAAACCGAGAAACTGATATTGCAGCTATTAGACATAATCAACCTGACACATATTTTGATGTTCCATTGTATGACGATATTGTGCACTTCACATTGAATCATATGCATGCATCTTCATCATCCATTTGTCTTGATTTGGGGTGGATTTCTGATCACTAGTGATAGTGAAAAAGGAACTCATTAAGAGAACTCGACATGTGTGGCTCCTCCACCATTTGGCTTCTTGGTCCACTTTGTATACCATCTGAATGGTAATGTTCTTTGTTTTGAGAAATTTATTTAGCTGGTGTAGTATATCTCTCTTGTTTGTTGAGATATTTTTATCTATATTTTCGACACTTCTAGGCATGTTAACAGTCTCTCAGTTCTAGGAGCTTTTTTGGTGAAGCCCAGTGTTAGTATGTCAGTGCTCAAGTAGTTGTTTTGACAACTCATACATATTTGTAGTGTCACTCCACCCATTCAGCAATATGAAAAGGTGTTGTGTTGATCCTTCTTCTTCAGGTCTTATGTCATTTCATTGATGTCTTGGTTGTTCTTAGATCGTGACACTCATATTACTTTGGATCTTGTGGCATTTCCTTATTTCCTTGGTTGTTCTTAGATCGTGGCACACCTATTTGTAGAATTTGATCAAATTATGTTTGTTATTTTCTTACACTTTTGACATCACTCCATTGACAGTCTCCTTGTATGGAGTTATTCTAGTGCATCCTAATGTTATTTATTTTTGAGTTTTGTGATCGAGCACTAGATTCAAACCACATTGCACACCAAAATTATTAACCATTGTATGGGTGTTTTTGATCCGAGCTTCTTGGGATGCCCCTCTATCATTTTTTTCTATATCAACTTTGTTGTTACTAGTTTTTGGGTACCTTACGATGATGTTTTCATCCATGGTAAAAAAGTTTCCCAGTTATTGTGCTTGGGTTCCTCATAAGGCCTTGTTTTTGGGACCCACCTTCTTTTCCTCCCACCTAATTTCTGCTTATGGGGGATGTTAGTGTAGGTTATTATTTATCCTTTTATTTTTTTACTACGATAATTTGTGTACTTGTGTTAGCCCTACACTTTTTGAGTTAGTTTTCTTAGTATACTAGTTTTATGGAATTAGCTTGCTAGTCTTGTGGAGTTACCTTAACTGGGAGTATCAGTTAGTGAGATTTCTCACCATTGATCTAGGTGGTAGTTTTACTTCCCTCCTATATCTACATTTTGATTATTGAGATAATGTAATTCATTGTATGTGATGTTCTATTAACATCTAAGATCGTGCGTCTTGGAATAGTATTTTTATCATTCCTTTCAAACTATTGACTTCCTTTGAAGAGCTCCTTCCACCATTTGGATTTTCAATGGTATGGATCAAATGATCCCATGTGTTAGTCAATATTTCTTGCAGTAGTGTAAATTTTTTGAGTCTAACATCACCAAATTCTGTGTCCACCATTTTGATCTTCTTAGAAGGAAACCCTCAGGCTGGGAAGATCAAAGCTTTGATATCACTGTAATGTTCCTTTATAGGGCTTAAACCGAAATTAAGGGTATGGCCACAAACCCTAAGAATCATATTTGGAAATACACCAACACCCAATTGAAAATACTCTAATTTTGAAAACAAAAGATTCAACAATATTAGAAACCCTAGAAGTGAACTAGAAATTACACTTTTAGGGTATCAAAATTAGCTGAGAATATAAATTAATATCCCTTTAGGGCATTGAATTGTACCAGCACTTAGGAAAAATCATTCACATGCAATATGAGATGAAAATTAACATATAAATATCCCAAATACTCAATAAATCTAGTAAGATGAAATCTAGAGCAAATATGTATTTTATAAATTTATTCAAGTGCAAATATAACTGAAAATTCTAAAATTCATAACTCCGTCATTATTTGGATCTTTAACACAAACAAATGTTCAAAATTATCTTGAAGAGACCAATTATCCAATGAAAATGAAATCATTATTTTCCAACGATGGAAACCCTCTCAAAATTGATCCCGAACTTCCCATGCGGGTTGTTCCAAAGAATGAAGGGTAACAACACCTAGAAAATGCCCTAGTAAGTAAGAGCTCCTAAAGCACTAATAAACAACTTGTTGTTCAATAAATCTACCTATTAAGTCCACTTGTGACTCTCATATGAAGCCACTAATGCAATAAATGAGGGTTTTCATCCCCAAGCATTGTGAC
Source organism: Taxus chinensis (assembly GCA_019776745.2). Classification (NCBI taxonomy): domain Eukaryota; kingdom Viridiplantae; phylum Streptophyta; class Pinopsida; order Cupressales; family Taxaceae; genus Taxus; species Taxus chinensis. Next base: position 669,037,469 of record CM034153.1, on the reverse strand, counting down.
TATTTAGGGTTTCGTCACCAATAGGATCTAATAAAGGTGTTTATCCTCAAAGTTAAGCCACACCAAAGGTATCCGTCTTCAGTGGAGATTATGGCATGTCATGCACAAATCCAAGATATAGATCTTTGAAATAAACATGTATAACCTTTCTTAAGCCATTTGATTCACCTTTATATCCTCTTTTTTGGCGTCAAAGATAAATTAGAAGCCCAATGCACTTGTTAATCTTCCCTTAAATAGACCGACTTCATAAGAGTATTTAAAAATAATTTTTATCTTTATAATAATAATATGAAGTTGTCCCAAAATAAGAATTGGTTGGGCCCAAATTAAAATATTATTAATTATTTTTAATTTTGAAACTGTAAAATTGTAGTGTTTGATAGCTCTAAGCTATAACACCCAATAGAGGATGTTCACTTTGTTATTCATTTGGCAAGGGAAGCCAACGATGGTGGAGCCATTGGTGGAAATGGTGTTATCTTTTGTAATATAGTGGAAGGCACAATTCTATAAACAAAAATGATGTGTGAACTACCTTGTGACCATCTACCATTTGTGTCAACATGAGCACACTCGTGCCATTTTCCCCACTCAATGTTTTATGCACAACATGATTCGTCATTAATTTGCTTTTTCTTTTGTTTTTTATGGTTTCTATAAGAATTCAGTGTAATAACAGCTATTCTTTTTTCTGAAATGTATGATTATTGATTGGGTGGTATTATTCTCGTAAGCCCTTTCATAGGTAGTATGAGAATCCCCTTAAGTAGTTCCTTGTTTTTGGGCCTTGTTGTGATATTTGTATTGTTTTCTAAAATTACACCCCCATGTAATTTTGAACAACTTAAAATACCACAAATAGACTTAGCCATTATTCATTCAAGAAAGTCGTGCAAGACTTAGTTAGCCTTCCATGGAATGTAATCACATAGTTTTTTTTGTGTTCTCCTAACTCACGGAACAAGGGAGCATCGAGCAAGGACTTAGGAAGATTTTAAGAAAAGACAGTGTTGTGTGACAAAGAATAAAGGTTGGAATTCACTCAAGCAAGGCTCTAATGCACTTAGAAAAAACTGTTAAGCGTCATGTGGCAAAGGACCAATAGTTATGGCTGACTAATTTTGAAATCTTCATAACACTTAGTGTTCTACAAGTTTTATAATGTTTTAGTGTTCCATGGGTTCTCTAAAAAACAAGGAACGAAGGAAAATGTTTGCAAAGTAAAAGCCACAAGTCTTTTACAATATAGTGGAAGGCACAAGTCTATAAATAGAAATGATGTGTGAACTAATTTGTGACAATCTACCATTTGTGTCAACTTGAGCACACTCGTGCCATTTTCCCCACTCAATGTTTTATGGACAACATGATTTGTCATTAATTTCTTGTTGTTTTTGTTGTTGTTGGCTCCTTATTTGTTAGGGTTTCTATAAGAATTCAATGCAATAACAATTATTCTTTTTTGTGAAATGCATGATTATTGATTGGGTCGTATTTTGCTCATAGGCCCTTTCATAGGTAGTATGAGATTCCCCTTAAGTAGTTCCTTGTTTTTAGCCATGTTGTGATATTTGTATTGTTATCTAAATTTACACCCCCATATAATTTTGAACAAATTATACCATAAATAGACTTAGCCATTCTTCATAAAGGAAAGTTGTGCAAGACTAAATTAATCTTCCAGGGAGTGTAATCACATAGTCTTTTCTATGTTCTCCTAACTCACGGAACAAGGGAGCATCGAGAAAGGACTTAATCAAATTTTAATAAAGTACGGTGTTGCGTGAAAAAGGATAAAGTTTGGAATTGACTCGAGCAAGGCTACAATACACTTAGAACAAACTATCAACTATCATGTCGAAATTGACCAATAGTTATGGGTGAATAAGTTTAGAATTCATGGAACACTAAATTAGTGTTATATGGGTTTTATAATTTTTAGTGTTCTTTGGGTTCTCTAAAAACCAAGGAACGAAGGAAAATGTTCGCAAAGTAAAAACCACATGACAAAGGAATTAGGTCTTTGCAGCATGTGGAGGTAGATATGAATTTACAGATGTGCGAGAGTTATCATCTCGTGGTATTCTCAAGCCACATAAATGTTTGAGTTCAAGAGCCGTGATGAGATCCATGGAGCATTTAAAGGAACCTGTGAAAGTATAAAATCTGCAAAACTAACAAATTATCATTAAAATATGCGGGGAAATCCGTAAAACATTCAAATCCCACCAAGCAAAGAACAAGGCCACAAAACATTCTCAAATCAACATAACAAATAAACTTCATAGAAGAGAGAGGAAAATTCACGGGAAACCATGAGAATCATCAAAATTATTTATGGCATCTAAAAGACACGACTATTTTGTTCTTAGTGACTTTCAACCACTCCACTGACTATAATTTAATGAAGTATGGGTGTTGTTTCTTCTGAAAATTATAATGGCATGTGATAGAAGCCATGTCAAGTACCCACACCTTCCTGCAAAAATCTATGATGATTGGTCATTAGTGGTTGCATCCCCCTTAAATTCATGCATTGTAAAAGGATCCATTTTTGTTGTAATGGCACCATGCCAAAATGTTGGCCGAATTCCCACAAGTTTTAGACCTCAAACTTCATCTTTGCAATGTTTTTTTTTTTCCATCGATGTAACTTCCTTTGCATATTCTAAGAAAAAAATTGAGATTTGTTCCTATTCTCTACCCTATTCTCGTGTTTTATGTATTATTGCCTTCTTGTTCTTATTCTAACATAGTGTATGTGTTCCTTAAGTACAGATATGTTAAAAGCACCTAGACTGAGAGGGGGAGTGAATCGGCCTTATAAAAAAAATTCTTCAATGCTTATACTTGTGTGAGCCACCAAACTTAACAATTCAACAATTCAATAACCATATGTGTGCTTTTTATTAAACATCAAAAAAATCGTTCACAATAACAAAAATGTTAGAGAGAACACATGAAAATATTATTTAATGTTGGAAGCCCTCAAGGGGAAGAAAACCCATTGAAAATTTTGTATATATTACTCAATATAAAAGACTTATGTGAATATAAATCATCACACAAGATTTCTTTAGTGAGGGCACCAACCCCACAAGGAGCAACAAACCCCTATTTTAGGAAGACACCAATCCCACAAGGAATCTACACCCCCCCTAAGGTGATCAAGCACCAACTAAACCACCTAAAGATGAAGACCACTCTAATTTGTTGCCCCCAATAACTGATTTTGATCACTAATTCAGCTCCATGCACTCAACACTCTCTCTCAAACTTCTCTCTCTTCCTTCTTACTCAACCTTGTACCTTCATATGCTAATCACGTATAATAACCTATAGCTCCTTCTTCTCTACTCTTTCTTACCTCCTCATAACCTTTTCTCTGACCTATCATTGACCCCCTCATAGCAATCTCACACTCTCTCTAGCTCACTCAAACCCATGCACACAAACTAGGTCATCTTCACAACTGGGTCATGTATGAATGACCTTATTCAACTTTCCATCTTCAGATCAGCATCATGGTATCTTTCTACGTCATTTTCAAGGCCTCATATACTTCATTTCTTCCCTCATATCCTACTCTTCCTTCCTTCCAAAATTAGCTAGACTTCCCATGGCTCTAACACACAAATGAGCTCTCTACACTTGCTTATATACATGACAAAGTACCTAAACCATGTAGGGTTTGGCATTCATAAAGAATATATAATGAAAACATAATGATAAATTCATAAGGACATATAGGTCAGCCATAACATCTACATCTCCAAATCTATCAATTGGGTCTTCAAAGAAGCTTAATTACACCAAAACAAGCAACCATGGCAAAACATGAAGGTTCAAGAGAAAAAACCAACTCCACCAAGACATAGACATATACTTAGACATGTTTTTCTAAGTCCTAAACAACCTCCAGCATCCATTGAATCATCATGCAACATCATCTCATGACATGAAACCATCTAGAAAACATGGTCGATCTTGTGCACCAAAACCTAGTCTTCAAATATGAGGCTCAAAGCCACCTCAAATGACCTCAACAATGCAAGTATTATATATCAATGAAAAATAATATTTATCTCAACTATATTACCATATGCTCATAAGACCATAAATCAGACATTAGATGCCTCAAAACTCTTCTTATAAGCAGACTTCTCAAAACTTCCTTTTTCAACCCCAAAAAAGAAGTCTTCATAAATAGGGCACATTTTGAATCTTAAGACCTCAACCACGATCTAAAACTACCATGAAAATGTATTACATATCCCCAAGCTTCCATAAATGTTAATTTAGAAATTATGTTCAATGAAATAACCTTTGCACAAACTGAAAAAATATCCCGAAACAAACATTTTTGGGTAGGACCCCACATATTATTACAAGATTACAAAAATACATCAATGGAAAACTTGGAAGAGTCCTCTACATGATTAAATCATCAAATTATTAAAATTAATCATTTCTCAACTTGTACAAATTATTTTCTCTCAAGTTTTTTTTCAACCTAAGGTTTTGAGACCATAACAGAGTTGTTTTTGGTGTTAATGATGGTTCATAAAAAAATGTGACGACCAAAAGACCTCATTATTATTTTTATACCTTCTTATTTCCATGTACCAACATCCCCAAAGAGAAAAATCTCCCATGCAAAACATGCATGAGTGGGTAAGCATAAGAAAGTGACCTTCAAACTGGAAAATGCACTTATGAGAAATCGATTTGGCTAAAAAAGAGTTTTCTTGCTTTGTCTTTACTCTCCAAACCTGAAACTTGGCATACACCTCAGTAATGACCTCCTTCAACAACCCCAAAGCCCATTTATATCTACACACATCTGAAATTCTCCATCCACCATGGTTTACCTAGTATTTATAGCTTTGCCTTCACCATTCTTGCTTTAAATGACCTTAGGCATGCATCATACACCTGATTTGTGAATGTTGGTTTCATCCACACATGTCATGAAACCTGAAAAAAAAATCCACGTGATTTTACTAACCTTATTTGCATTATAATCCATGCTACCATCTCATCTTGCTTGCATTAGGTCAAGAACAAGACCTAGAATTACTTGTTTCACCAAATGACATACTAAAATTGACCTTACTTACATCATGTAGACCTATTAACACCTTGGACACAACACCTAACAATGTTAGACACTATACCCTTACTCATACAACCTTTGGAGCTCATACATTCACTTTTCCTACTTGACCCTGCACCAAGAACATGTAATCTCACCTAGTCATCTTACCTCTACAACAATGCAACTCTACATGACACCTCATACTAAATCAATGACTCATAGTGACTCACTGAACACTCTTGACTCCCTTTGACATAAATGTGACACTTGATATCAATGAAAACTACAAGACACAATGTCCAACAAGATCTCTATTTTCACGTGTTGAAAATGTGTGGGAAGGGTGAGTCTACACAATTTTGGGTTTGTGACACTTCTATCTCCACTTTCCTCCCGCATTTTCTCCCTTTCCTCCTTACGGAAAGTGTAGTGCCATTTTTTTTTTTCTTCCATTTTTTTTTAAAAAGGAAACACACTAAAATTTAAGATTTAATATGTAATGCATAACTATATTTTGCAGATTTCAAACCAAACAATCATTACAAATGAAGACAAGTAAAATGAATAACTCATGATCTTATGTGGTAATCTTTTTTTTTTAATAGAGATAGGTTACAAGACAAAAAAGACATGTTATTACAAGACTTTCAAATCACAATAGGATGAGTTTACAAGAAGAGGCTATCCACAATCAACCATATAACATAGTTACAATGAGGTGTAATCTTTACAATGATTTTGAGGATACAAGAAACAAAGTCACCACTCCAACTGAAATTTCATTATTGAGTTCCACCTTGAGTTTCCTTCTAAGAGTGTTGAAATAAGAGAGAGTGTTTGTTTACCACCAAACCAATAGGCATCATCACATGCCTTTCCATGGTTGGAAGCCATGCTAGCCTCCCCCCAAGCCCATGGGAGAGAGGAACAAACTTCCACAATGTGCACAAGTAATAAAGGGGATAAACACACAACAAGAAAAACATAAGACCATTTAGCCACTTAGACCTACTACACAATGAAGACCAACAACATGAGGATAACAAGTTCAACCTCACAAGGGGGGAGAGAAGGAGTAGGATGCCCAAATCAAAGGTGTCCAACCATAGGAGCACCAACAAAACATGCTTACAAAACTCCTTATACCTCCTAATCAATCATCCTCCTTATTCCTCCTTTATGCTATAGAAATCCTTCTTAGAAGGATTTTTCAAACCCAAAAGGGTTTCCCTCACCAAGAATGGGGAAAGGTTCAAGCCATATGAACCTTTTCTCCCACCTCAAACCGTATGAGGGGATGAGAAGGGGACTTCATGGCTTGACCAACAACCATGAGGTTTGAGAGGGAAATCCCTCTCTCTTCCCCTACATTCTTCAAAAAACCATCAATCCAAATGATAGTGGAGAGAAAACAAAGAAAACAACAAGAACAATCAAACAAGACTACGTTCACCATACAACTTCACAACACATCATTTCACACACACCATTTCATTGATCAAGCATAGTTAACAAGATAAGCACAACTAAGAAAGAAAAAGGTTAAGAATCCTACCTCTACAATACTTTCCAAGACTCTAAGTTTTTTCCCCTGTATCCAAGCTCCCAAAAATTCTCCAAGTGCTCCCAAAAAAAAATGAACCAAGAAGGACCCCTTCCTTCCACATGAGGAAGAATAAAAAGAGGAGCCCAAAAATTCCCTCACCAATGGGAAGGTGACAAGTGTCACCCCCCTCTACTCTCAAGAGTCAAAGATTCCCAACAACCAATTAAGTAAGAGTAAACTCACCTTTTATCCCTTATCACCCAAAATATTAAAAACTAAAATAAAACAAAGTGGAGAAACTTTTAACAAAACACACAAACCAACCATCTTACATGGATGGTGACTAAGGAGGGGAAAAATGGGAGGGAAACTCCCTCCAAACCTCAGAAATAAGCCCCCCCTACCTATTAGGTAGGGTCCAAGGGCCCATTTTTTATGCTAAGGGAACTCCCAAACTCAAAAGGGGGTCCCTAAAAATGCCCAAAATAACCCAATTTCGGGGTTTGGCATGCTTGGGCACAAGGATAGAGGATGTGGGGTCCACCCCAAGGTTCACATGGGGGTCCCCAATCCCTTCTACCAACACACACACACCACACACACACACACACACACACACACACACACACACCACACACACACACACACCACACACACACACACACACACACACTTTCCCAAAACCAACACTTAAATTAAGATAAGATCATTAAACCCCTAAGCTAGTTTACTTAATAAAATACACCCTAAACATAATTAATTTTACAAGACATAATTACATTACAAATGAGGGTTCACCCATGGCTCCCAATTAAATACATCTAATCTAAGGCCTAAAACATTTAGCATGGTTAGGACTCAACCCGTGGGCCGCTTGTGCACAATTGCATAGCTGCCCTGAAAACCCATGCTCTCCTATACCTGTCACCTGCACACTCATTGCACACATTAACCGCATCTGTCCAATATAATAAACATAATCTACACATCACAATTTCAATCAAACTTATAATGTCCTAACATAGTTTTACAATTGATAGTGAAATGCATACAATTATTCGCATAGTTTGCCATGAGTCACCCACAAATAAAATCGCAACGACATACACTTAGGCTAGCATGAAAATTACCATTATTAAATCCAGAAAACTATATCATTAATCAAATCGAGCACAAGAGCCATCATCTAACCAATAGATCTATCATATAACCTTGTTAGTGTCATCAATCATCATAAGAAATATATCAGTATACGAATCTAGTCCAATTGGAGCTACGTGCCCAAAATACCATAATGTTCATGAGGATAAAATATCATAGTAAAATGTCTAAAATCTATCAGAATCTCAATCAAAACATGTCTATGCATAAAGGAATTAACAGATAACTGGAGCTATAAAAATGTGGGCACTACAGAAAAGTGGTCGACCTTTCTTTTGGTGCTATTATCACCCCTTTAACTTAGATTCTCTTTTCTTGCATCTTTCTCTCTAGTCACCCCTAAATGTTCAAAAATAAGAAATAGTTGTATGAGTAGTTTTAGTGTTAGAAGTAAGTTGTATTATGTGGGTTTTCCAAATCTGCATAATAAGGAAGTCAAACTTCTCCGAAGGTCTTTCTCAAACTGAAATTCCCACACTTGGAGACAATCTCATGTTACCTTCTCAAAAATCATGATTCATGGTTGGGGTTCAACTTTGAGCTCCAACATGTACTAATCTTCAATTTTATTATTTATGTATATGTGTTTAACATGTCCAAAAGATTAACCGAGTAAATACATATCCAAAAGATTGACCAAGTGTAACACCCAAATCTATAACTATTAGGGACATCTTGACCATCCCAAAAAACCTGATACTACGGGAGTACATAGTGAACAAACTTGTGTTTTTTCCATAGACATATGAAAGTAGTGTAACCATAGCAGTAATTGGCATATAATAATACATGTTTCATACTGAGAAGATTATCCATCTTATCCAAGTTCCTTGGAGATGTGATGCGTAATTTTGTTGCAACTACCAACTCCACCACTTCCCATCAATGATTATATCTTCCAATTACTGACTTATTATGCCTTTATATTTAGGTAAGGAATTCTCCAATTTTCTTAACTGTCATTAAATGATTACATAATAAAGAGTTAAAATGTGACCGATATTGTCAACCGTGCATATTTAAAGGAAGAGGGTGCCGAGTAGAAACTAATTTAGGTAGTAAATGACGGCTAACAGTAAGTTGTTGAAAAATATCATCAAGAGTGTTAATGAAATATTTCCAACAATAAAGCATACGCCTCAAAATAAAACGGTTTTATTTTGAACTGGTCTATATCTACTTGGAGAGTTTCCAAGTTACTGATTATTGACCACCTTAAGTTTATCAAAATGTAACTTTAAAAGTGAAATTAAATTAATCCTTGTTAAACAAAAGGAAAAAAATGTACATAAAAACCCATGTTTTTTTATATTTTCAATGCATATGATTAATTAATGGCGTTCTTGGCTTCATGTAAATATTAAGTACAGTCTTGTTTTTTAACCGATCTATGTTATCATAGTGGAGATCTAATTGAAAACAAACAAGTACTCATTCATGAAAAAAACATCACCATACATGAAAACCCCAATTTGAGAATATTTCATTGCATCTTATCGACAGATGATCCTTCTCAAATTTATGTAAATATTAGACATTAAGAAAATTACATAGTCTTGCAACCTTATGTGTCCAATAGTTTTAACCTTTGGTCCTATATGGATCTGAATACTCCATACAAGAATATGTTACAATAAATTTCCAATGAATCATTAACCCAAACCCCTTTCTCTAGCACCATAATCGCCACCCTCCTTTCGATTAATATTTTTCTTAGCATGCTTCTTAAATATAATGGAAATTTTCACATCACTTTATCTTGACCGTCACGAAGCAAAACCTGCAAAGTCAATGGAACACTGGCATTAATCTCCATATATAGAAACAAGGGATCCCTTATAACAAATCCAACTAAGATAATTGATAACAATCTGCAACTATTTTTTATAAGGGGAGAGCATATATTGATAAGGAAAACAAGTTACAAAATACGTTACACTAAGATTGATGCTATTAAGAAGTGACTAAGAGCATTGATTAGAACGAAAAAACAAAATCAAGTGACTAAGAGCACTGATTACAACGAAAAAAATAAAATGAACACATGGCCTTGTCAAGAAAATCTTCCCTTATCTTGATTTTTCAAAAGCACATATGCTATTATCATAATTGTTGAAATAGAAAATCTAATCTCATTGTATGGGAAAATTCTATTCTCAGATAATATTTGTTTCACTAAAAATTTTAGGGTAAATTAAGCAACGTGTGACTATATTATAATCGAGAAATTGAATTTTATATGTGACAGCATAGCTTATTTCTTATAGAACACCATATATACGTGACTGCATTGTGGACGTCAACATAGATTAAAAAATTGCCAAAAACTATTGATATATGATTTTATCCATGGCTTTTCATAATCAAATTATTGTTCTCATATGAAAAAGATAACCAGGCATTAGAAAAGTTGAGTATAGGTAGCCTACGCTCAAAATATTCTTAGAAGACTTGTATAAGGCTAATATCCTAGGTAGTCGAAACAGGTACAGATACGGTGACAGGAACCTAGTGTGCCAGTATACAACAATTTTTTTGGGGGGGGCTTGGGTATAGCCATACAATATATATATAAATAAAGCACATTAACCACATAATATGCATATTAAACAAAATAAGTCAAATAATCAAAAAACATAATGATAATTCAATGCCAAATGTCATGATATTCATTGGTTGAACTTAGAATAAGTACTTAGAACTTAGAAGGAGAAAAAATGGGGAAATTTTGTTTTTTATGGTAGGTACTTTACCACGTACCGAGGACATATCCCCAATGTACCAAGATGCATACATGTACCCATACCTACAAGGTCGTACCTAGCTACCCAGCTTTCATCATGGCAAAAACAATGAAGAGATGCCAATAGGCACTAGTCTAACCAAAGATTCAGGTTATGTGTCCCACATTTGTAGTCATCCTGAGTGGTGGTTATTGTTAACCTGAAATTACCCTACCTCCTATCCTCCCATGAATTTTCTTTTCCATTAAAAGTTAATTTGATGTCACTTCTTTTAGCCAAAGAAATGGATGCATAAGAATTGTGTATGGAACCCACAAAATAAAATGTACAAGTTCAAGAAATTCAAGTCTAAGTACTCTTTCTTAGAGAGAGAGCATAATATCATTGAAATATAATTTATGAAAACTTATTTAATTATAAGTTAGTTGTCGGGTTTGTGAGTTGTGATATTTAATAATATCATGTCCTACTTATAACTGGAGTAGTGTAATAGGTGGTACAATATTCCATTGGTGTAAGGGGTTGATCAATATTCCACGTATGCTTTGAAAAACAAGAGTTGGTTAAGTAGGCAAGGATATATTATTGAGGTTCCAGGAAAATGTCAATATATTATGTTATATGTTATTGTGGACCCAACCCATTCAACCAATGTGAGATTAAATTTTTTATTTAGTGACAAATTTTAGATTCATAGAAAGCAATTCCAAGTTGCATTGAAGAGGCATACCTAACTTGGGGTGGTAAGGCATGTATTTAGAGGAAAATTGTACATAATAGTTTTTTAGGGTAATGAAACCATAGTGGATGATATGGTATGTCCAAGCAAGAAAACATACTCATCCTCTAACCAATCAACTATTATGTTAGTAAAATGGCTACTTCCATTGTGGCATCACCCCTATTGTCATAAGAATCATAATGTATTGGGGTTTATATGTTACGGTGGACCAAGCCAACCAATCAATGTGGAATTAATCATTGATTCAATGAATATTTTTTGGGTCATAGAATTTATTACAATATGCACTGAAGAGGTATATCTAACTTGGGGTGGTAAGACATGTATTTAGAGGAAATTGTTCATAATATTTTTTGAGGGATTATGAAGCCATGAATGAGATCGGAAAGCCAAGCAAGCAAACATACTCATCATATAATCAATCAAACATTTTGTTAGTAATAAGGTCACTTCTAGCATGGTGTCACCCCTATTTGGCATGAGGATCATGATATATTATAATTTATATGTTAACATGGTCCAAGAAACATTCATTTTCCCACACTCCCAAAGGAGGTGAACACAAAGGTGGCTAAAGGATTCAATATATTAGGAGTAAATGATGGCCATGCAATAATACATTTGAATGAGGCCAATCAGATTCACGGCCATGAAGTTCAGGGAGGCAATTGTGCTAAAGCTTTTCATAGACATAGGAACAAGAATACACTACATCTACACATAATGGGAGCCAAGGAAGAAGTGTGGTTTGGTGATGAGAAATGTGTTGGTAATGTAGTTCGTGGAACTAGGTAGCTAATGCTAGCCACATCATGTATGTAGTGTCTCTTTCTAGGTATTAAACCAAAAATAAAGGTATGGCCACAAACCCTAAGAATCAGATCTGAAAATACACCAACACCCAATAGAAAAATAATATGATTTTTATAACATATCCAACAATTTTTGAAACTCTAGCAGTGAACTGGAAATTACATTTTTAGAGAATCAAAATCATCTTAGAACATAAATTAATATCCCTCTAGAAAATTAAATTGTACCTGCATTTAGGAACAATCATTCACATGCAATATGGGCTAAAATGAACATAGAAATATCCCAAATACTCAATAAATATAGCAACATGAAATCTGGAGCAAATATGTATTTTGTGAATTAATTTCAAATGCAAATACAACTGAAAATTCTATAATTAATAAATCCATCAACACTTGGAGTTTCAACACAAACCAATACTAAAAATGACCTTAAAGAGACCAAATATCCAATGAAAGTGAAATCACAATTTTCCAAACATTGAAACCCTCTAAAAATTGATCCCAAACTTCCAAGGTGGGTTTCCCCAAAGAAGGAAGGGTACGAACACCCTTAAAAGTACCCTAGCTGAATTAGGAGTTCCCTAAGCACATATAAACTCCTTTATGTTCCAGAAATTTGCTAATTAAATCCACTTGTGACTCTCATATGAAGCCACCAATGAAAAAAATTAGGGTTTTCATCACCAAGTGTTGTCACTATTGAGAGTTTAATCCCCAATAGGATCCAATGAGGGTTTTCTTCCTCAAAGTTGAGCCACATCAAAGGTTTTCATCTTCGATGGAGAGTAGGGCATGTCATGCGCAAACCCAATATATCAATCTTTGAAATAAACATGCATAACCTTTCTTAGGTCATTTGAACTACCTTTATATCCTTATTTTTTTGCACCAAAGATGAATTAGAAGCCCAACACACTTTCTAATATTCCCTTAAGAAGACTGAACTCATAAAAGTAATTAAAAATACATTTTACTTTATAATAATAATATCAAGTTGTTTGAAAATAATAATTGGATGGGTCCAACCTAGAATATTACTAATTATTTTTAATTTAGATAAGGGGACATACAATCCTACCTTCCCAAATTTGCTCGCCCTCAAGCAAAATGTAGGCTCCTAAATCCAAAATATATATGTGTGGATCCTTCTTTGATGTACTTACATACGAAGCAAACTCATTTAATGAAAAATGTGTTCCCTTCGTCATCCAATCATGCTTCATGGATATGATGGCTAGGTCCTTTCCTTGGCTTTCCACCATCTCATAATATCCATTCAAATGGTGGATTTCTTAAACTTCAGTAATGTTGTCCCAAAAACAACTATAACCTTGTATTTTTATATCAAAAATCATAATGTAGGTGGTTAGAAACCCTCAACCACAAATATACCAATGTTAGTAGTAGTGTCAAATTTCTTCAACCTTATAATCAGAGGCTCTTTTTTGGCATCTCATAAGTAGGAGAGTAGTTGGAAAATTTGTGAACAACAAATGAAAGAAGGTACAATAGCTGTAATCATGACCTATCTCAAAAAAATTCCAAAACTACCCATGACATGGGTGTTTGAAACACCCCAACATTGACGGAATATGCCCCAGCAATGCCCAAGAATATTCATTCACTAACTTTAGCTATTTAATCTACTTGTATGTCATTAATGTAAATAATTCACATATGTTACCCACTTCCCACATCAAGCATCGTGTTTCCCCAATAATGGTGACTATCCTTCCATCACTATTTTACCAATGAGATGATATGTGAAAAAGAGCACCAAAATGAAATTCCCCTAAGTGTTACACTTTAAATATGTGGTCCTTTTGTAGAAAATCATCCTTCAATATGGTACTAGAAGGTACAATAAACTTCATATGCCTCAGCATAGGTTTCTTTATACAAAAAATGGAAGAATCATAAAAATCAATAGAATCTTTTACCTTTTTTTTCAAAAAGTCGTCTGGATTCTTCTTGCCATAGTCATCTTGGACTTGACTCAAACCAGCTCTATATTATGGCTGAAAATGGTGTTTTTCACCTCAATAAGATCCTCGGAATTCACTTTATAATAATAACCATTCTTACCAAGTGTGAGAGATCCTTATTGTGGATAATTTCTGATTGTAAGTGCCTTACTTGTTGCCTTAAAACAAGTATTCATGTTCCTTCTTGCAAACTCCTTCCATGATGTCATTAAAATGCTAATTTTTGACATAACCAGCAGTGATAATATTTTTCCAGATAGGTTTTATGCAAGAGAATATCCCACAATGTGATTCTAATGCAGAGGAAAATAATAATTTCATCTATTCATCAAAATAAAATAAAAATCCAATCACTTCATTCATTAGCTATCTTGTTTATAAGAGCTTGTCTAATGGTCAATTTACTCTAGTAAGCAATTTTGGCTCCTTCATGCACTATCTAACCTTCCACTCATGCATATACCCTGCTCTTTCATCCAAATTAACATCCTTATAATCAACATGATCTCTAAAGTCAAGAAATTTTCCTAAACCCCTTCTCTTCCCCTCACTATCAACTATTAGTTTACAATGATCTTGAATAACTAAGTAATCCTTGGCCTTTTGACTTCAAAGGAAACTAGTACCCTTACACTCTATTTCCTAATCTCACACAAGGTTTAATCCATCATCTAAGTGAAGAAATATGGTATGAGACTTTGCCTTACCTTCAATATCCACTAGAGTTCCCCTTAAGACTCTTAAAGCAAGTTTCATGGTGAATTCATGTTGGAGCTGATCTATACCAATCCAAAAGACTTTGATGGCCTCCTCTAACTCTATTTAAACTTTTGAAAACATGCCAAAAATATCATGAATCAAGTATTTGTACCTTTCTCCTAATTTCACTTTTTCTCCCTAAGTACACAAGCTCCTCCCAGCCCTGATACAGTCCCTTTCTCTTCCTAATTCCCCTTGCCAAAGGTTTCAAGACATAACTTGGGTAGTTTTGGACACCCATTTAAGAATTTTCCCTGCACCCAAAGTTTCAATAATAGACACTTCACTAATCACTTACTTGTTTTGTTAAGTGGCTTCCTCCAATTACCCATTTGACTGTTCAACAACCTTTTTCTGAACTGTCATGCCCGACTCACATGTTATCCAGTGCTTTCCTAAACTTCTCTCTCTATCCTTTAAAGGATCCTTGCACAGAAATATGTTCCAAATTTAAGTTCAAAACTTGAGGTATGGAGGCATCAAAACCTAGCTTCCACAAAACCCTAGTTATAGGTCTCTGTAACAACCCATGAGCTAACAATAGAATATATCTTTCTTGTTGGGTGATATCAAGCTTCCAAGTTTCATGTCTAGGTCAATCTCACTCTACTACAAGATCCAAGGATATTAATAATGTTCCATGCATTTTATATACTCCAAATCCATGTGAGGTTTATTGTCACAGTTTGAAGGAATCAGGATTTCCCTACACAGAGTCTTGTCAAGTATAGGATTTTAGACAAAGGACAGTCACTTATTTTACTTATAGGTGCATATTCCCTAAAGAATAACTCTATCCAACATTATTCAACCTAATTTCACACTTTACAAGAAACAAACAACCCTTCCTTAATCTGTACATTATTGTTCACAGGTTTGTTTTCTTGGAAATTCGTGAGCATGCACTTAAAGGTTCTACACATGAAAGTCTACAACATTACTTAGATATTTTCATATCAATCAAAATATTCTAATAAACCATATCACAAGGTATGTTCACTTTAAAACTTTACAAATGCAATTATAACTTAGAGTAATCCTTCACATAAACTACCATACCAAGCTATTACTCATTTGTAGTGATGACTTCATCCATTACCCCTCTATACACATGCATGGCTACAGGAAAACATGAAATGTTCTCTACATTCGAATGGGGAAGGTAGTTCTTATAATTAATCCACACTTAAATGCACTATAATATCAATATACAAGTCTTTTACCTTTTAAACCCATGAAACAGGGTGGTCACAACCAGAGTAAATTTATTGTTATTCTTTGCATTTTAACCTCCTATTTTGGACACTTCAAGACTCTCAACCTCCAAAAACAATTAACACAAGCTTCCTATAATCAGTACAAGTGACTTAAAATGTAGTGATATCTCAAGGACTCGTCAACCAATGAGAAGAAATTCTATGCACAGTTTTAAGATAATCTTCACACTTTTCAATTCCTAATCAAGTAAATACATAACCCAATGATTTCCAAAATTCATTCCAATCATACACATTTCATCAAAAATATGTGTTTAATAATTAATCCATTCATACAAGTATTGAGAACCAAACTCTCTCTCATTATCATCTTACCATAAGACTACTTTCACAGTTCTTTACTCATATGATATTTTTTTCTACTTCATAACTTTGCTCTTTCCTTCATGTCATTCATGACTTTGTTCAAGTCATCTCCTCTTGCATTTAATCTATATATATTATCACTTCAATAACATTCATCTATAACAATCACATTCAATTGAACCACAACATTCATTACACAATTTTGTAAATGTAAGAAGTTGTATTGATGGGTTTAAATGCATGCATAGCTTCAAGATCCATCATGGATTGGTTCCCAATGATCCTCTTACATACCCCCTCTTACTACAACCCTAATCCCCCTTAGTCTAAACACATAATGTAGATTTCTTTACAAAATGAGTAAGAATAGGTTAGTTAGGGTTCTTATCTCAACCCTCCTTAACTATGATTGGACTAACTAGGTTGAGGTAAAGTCTAAATAAGATGAGGGAGTTATGACATGGTGGAATAAGTATCTTCTAGCCCTCTCACATCATATACGACTCTTAAGTTAACATCTAACACTATAGTATCCTAACATTAAATTTAAATATTTAAAATTACAAAAATGGAGGTAAAATCCCTTATTTGAATTTATGAAGTCTAAATGGTCTAGAACCAATATGATGGACTCAAACACCTTAACCACCTAAAGAAAGCCAAATTTTGTGTTATTTACATGATGCTCTTGCATCATACCACCGAGGGGGAGAAATTTCAGCTCTATTTTCTTTTTCTTCTTCCAATTTATTCTCATTCTTGACTTCATCTTCTTTCTTCTCTTATGATTTTTTTTCATCCTCAGTATTCTCTCTTTTTGCTTTGCCTTCTTAAATCTTTGCTTGCTTAGATTGTCTTCATTTTCCCTATCATTGTCTTCACCTTTCTTTTCTTGATCCTTAAAATTTGATTCTTCGTCTTGTTATTCATTCTCTTGGTTTTCTTCTTCATCTTGAAAAAAATTCTTTAGTTCTCTTTCATAGTCTTTTTCATCTTCAAACATGTTTGATTCCTCTACTTCCATCACGATTCCTTACCATATGAGTTCTTCATCAGCTGTCAAGTCTTCTTCACTTTCATTCCTTCTTACATCTTCATCTTCTTTCTTGACATTTTTCTTTGTTTCTATCTTTTCATCTTCATCATATGCATTCACACATTCAAAGGAAAAATTAGAAATAAAATATGGAGGCCTAATAGACTCATAAGAAGCTCCATCCATGAGCTTTTCTTATTCTTCAACATGTTGCTCCACTTCATCACTTTCTTCTTCTTTTCCAAGACAAGCTAAGAATCTTGCAATCACCTCTTCCTCTTTTTCAACTTCCTCTCCTTGCTTTCTTGTCCTTTTTTTTTCTTGCTTTAGTTTTCTCTCTTCCTTTCTTATGTATTTTCTCAACTGCTCTCTTTCTATTCTTCACAAGTAGCTCTAATGACCACTTAGCTTTATTCTTAATCACTATCCCAATTGGTTCCTCTTCTTCTCTCTGTCTTTCCAATATTCCCAACAATCGTCCCACATCCCTCTTCAACTCTTGTACCTCATCTTGTATCCACAATTCTCTTTCTCTTGCTAGTTTCTTCTTCCTTTCTTCTTTCCTTTTTCTTTATTTTTCCTCATTCTCTTTCTTCATCTAGTGCATTACTTTTATTAGTACCTTTATCATCTCTATTTTCTCTTCTTCCATATATCTCTCTCTAAACAAGTCTTTCACAATCTTCTTTTCTTCTTTATTTTTCCTTTTCAAGCCCTCACAAGGTTATGTTTCTTCTTCAATCTTCACTATTTTTTTCTTTTTTCAATTGAACTTCTTCTTTTTAAGAGTAGAATCCTTCTCTCTTATACCAAATGATGCAAAGGACTATAGCAATTTCATCCATTCATAAAACCAAAATAGAAAATCAATCACTTCATTTATTAGCTATCTTGTTTCTAAGAGCTTGTCTAATGGTAAATTGACTCTAGTAAGCAATTTTGGCTCGTTCATGCACTATCTAACCTTCCACTCATTCATATACTTGTTCTTTCATCCAAATTCAGGCATTTATAATTAGCATGATCTCTGAAGTCAATAAATTTGCTACGCCCTTAACATATTGCTTGTATTATGATATGAGTAGCCAACTTGTGGCTTACCATATCATTTATACTTTCTCATGCTTAGTAGGCCGGGCTTGGTAATGGCCATAACATATGAATAGTATTTATAGGGGATTGTAGGTAGTAGTTGGTCATTCTTGGAGCATTTGAGTCTTATTTTATGGTTTGGATGTTGCCCCATCGAAGCGGCAAAGCTATTCGAATTGCATATTGAGATCATTATTCTAAAATATTGTGTTATGTGGTGTTCTATTGCTGCTCATAATCTGAATTATACAAATAATTTCATTAAAAAAAAATCCTAAACCTATTCTCTTCCCTTCATTATCAACTACTAGTTTACTTACAATGATCTTGAAAAGCTAAGAAATCCTTGGCCTTTTGGATTCAAAGGCAACTAGTACCCTTACACTTTGTTTTTTAAGCTCAATAAAAGTTGATACATCATTTAAGTGAATAAAGAGGGTATGAGGCCTTGCCTTACCTTTAAGATCCACTAGTCTGCCCCTTAGAAACTTAAAGCAAGTTATGGTGAATTCATGTTGGAGTTTATATGTACCAATTCAAAACACATTGATGGCCTCTTCTAACTTTATTTATACTTGTAAAAGTGTGGCATAAATAAAATGAATCCATTCTTTGTATCTTTCTCCTGATTTCACTTTTCCTCCCTAAGTCCACAAGCTCCTACTAGCCCTAGTACAGTCCCTTTCTCTTCCTAATTCCCCTTGCCAAAGATTTCGAGACATAACTAAGGTAGTTTTGGACACCCATTTAAGAATTTTCCTTCATCCAAAGTTTCAAGAATAGACCCTTCACTAATCACTTACTTTCTTTGTTAAGTGGCTTCCTCCAATTACCCCTTTGACTGTTCAACAAAATTTTTCTGAACTATCATGCGTAACTCAAATTTTATGCAATGGTTTCCTAAACTTCTTTCTCTATCCTTTAAAGGACCCTTACACAGAGATGTGTTCTAGATTTCAATTCAAAATTCGAGGCATGGAGGCATCAAAATCTAGTTTCCACAAAACCCTAGTTGTATGTCTCTGTAATAGCCCATGAACTTACAATATCTTATATGTTTCTTTTTGGGTGATCTCAAGCTTACAAGTTTCACGTCTAGGTCAATCTCACTCTACTACAAGATCCTTGGATATTAATTATGTTTTGTGCATTTGATATACTCCAAATCCACATGAGGCTTATTGTCATAGTTTGAAGGAATTAGGATTTCCTTACACACAGTCTTTTCAAGTATAGAGTTTTAGACAAAGAATCATCACTTCTTTTACTTATAGGTACATATTCCCTAAACAAGAACTCTATCCACCATGATTCAACCTAAGTTCACACCTTGCAAGAAACAAGTAACCCTTCCTTAATCTATACATTATTGTTTACAGGTTTCTTTACTTATAACTTGGTGAGCATGCATTTAAAGGTTCTACACAGGAAACTCTAGAACCTTACTGAGATCCTGACATATCAATAAAAATATTTTAATCAACCACATCACAAGGTATATTCACTTTAAAACTTTGCAAATGCAATTATAACTCACAGCAATCCTTCACATAATCTACCATACCAAGTTATTACTCATTTGCAATGATGAATTCATTCATACTACACCTCTATACATATGCATGGCTACATGAAAGCATGAAATGGTCTCTACATTCGAATGGGGAAGGTAGTTCTTATACTTAATCCACACTTAAATACACTATACTATCAATATACAAGTATTTTACCTTCTAAACCAATGAAATAGGGTGGTCACAACCTCAGTAGATTTATTTTTATTCTTTACATCTTAATCTCCTATTTTGGACTCTTCAAGACTCTCAACCTCCAAAAAAAGTTAGCACAGGATTCCTAGAATCAATAAAAGTCACTTAGAATGCAATGATATCTCAAGGACTCGTCAATCAATAAGAAGACAGTCTATGGACAATTTTAAGATAATCTTCACACTTTTCAATTCCTAATCAAGTAAAAAAAGAACCCAAGGATTTCTAATTTTCATTCCACTCATATACATTTCATCAAACATATGTGTTTAATATATAATCCATGAATACAAGAATTGAGTACCAAACTCTCTCTCATTACCATCTTACCATAATATTGTACTTTCACAGTTCTTTACTCATATGATATTTTTTGCTACTTCATAACTTTGTTCTTTCCTTCCTTTCATTCAGGACTTTAATCAGGCCATCTCCTCCTACATGTAATCTATATATACATGGCACATCAATAAGATTCATCTAGAACAATCAAATTCAATTAAACCACAACATTCATTACACATTTTTGTAAATGTAAGAAGTTTTATTGATAGGTTTCAATACATGCATTGCTTCAAGAACTAGCGAGGCTCTGTTCCCAAGGATCCTCTTATGTATCCCCTCTTACTACAAACATACTCTCCCCTTATTTTGAATACATAATGTATATTTCTATAAAAATGAGTAAGAATAGACAAGCCTCCTCAGTTAAGTTTCAGCTATCCAGGCTGAGTTAGAGTCTAAATAATGTTAGGGAATTATGACATGGTGGAATAAGTATCTTATATCCCTCTTACATCATATATGACTCTTGAATCAACATCTAACACTATAGTATCCTAATACTAAATTAAACTATTCAAAATTACAATAATGGAGGGAAAATCCCTTATTTGAACTTATGAAGTCTAAATGGTCTAGAACCAACTATGATGGACTCAAACACCTTAACTACCTAAAGAAAACAAAAAATATATTATTTACATGATGCTCCTGCATCATATTCCCAAATATTTGCTTCAACATTCACTTCTTTCATCATGCCATGAATTATGATTTCTCATACTTGGTCACAAACTTTGAGTTCTTTATCATGATAGTTATGTGTGAACTCCCCCAATGTTTGCAACCATTGAACCCCAAGAACAAATTCATCATTATCTAGTTCAATTACAATAAACTCATCGCATACCTCATGAACTCCCAAGAGAATTGATAGTTGTACTATTTTCCTTACACAAAGTATGATGGTGTCCTTCTCTACCAACAGTATGACCCCTTGGTTATGAAGAAGGCCCTTCACCCAAAATGGGTGATAAGCATGGTGATGCCCTTCCACTATATTCTCTCTAGCTCTTTCATATTTATGGAATCATGGAATGGAAAATCAAACTTACTAACATGCCCTTGATACCTCAAACATTGGTATCCTACCAACATTGCACCTATGTTTCACGTGTGGAAACAATTTTGGAATTGAGCCCAAGAACCCACACAAAAAAAAATACTTTTTACCTTATTATTTCATGGAGTATGAAATGCATTATGATGTCTAATCAACGGTGACATAGGAGGACATAACAAGTACGAAATTTGGTCACCTTCCCCAACCAGTTGTGTATGAGAGCAACATACAAGAAAGCAACCAAACTGGGATATTCATGTACCTGAGGTTGCCTATAACACTCTTATAACTCAAAATTTATGAGTTAGGAACAACACTCATAATTTTCCCTCATGGTACCTTTCTTTCACGCATGATGTCATCCTCATAGGTCCTTAGTAAATTATGATTTGACTTCCTAATGTGGCTGACCTAAGTGACCATTAGAATTCAATAAACTATCCTAGAACATCAAATGATTTTAACCTTTCTTCAGATGATGACGAAATTGGGATTGTTCTTTGTGGATACCCTCATCGATTTTTTCATTGATGATTTTCGTTTGAAAATTTCAAGCAAACTGATAGTAATCATGAGGAACTAGAAGTGTCTTTCCTCCATAAACATATCCTTAATGTGAGCCTATTTTCCCTTATGTAAATTTGATTTATTTTCAACAATTTACCACAAGCACCCATTAGAAACTAATGAAATATCATTAAATATTAAATAAATTTTACCTTGGGACACATGCTCCATGAGTTCCCTAAGTTCATGCTTCAATGCTTCATCAAATTGTGATATCTTCACAATGTTGATTTGAAAAGAAGTCAAGAGTTTTACTTTGGCAATGGTAATGGGGGCTTCTAGGTATTTAATGTGTTGTTCCCTCTCAATGCCCAAAAAAAATGGTTGTTTTTCTTCCTTCTTTGGCTCAAGATCTATAGTTTTTCCTTCTTCAACTTACATCATGGGTTTTTCTATTATTTGTTTCTTCTTCATTACTTGCAGCCCTAATTTTTCTTCTTTAGTATTGTGCAGTTAGCTTAACTACTAATATCAGTTAGTGAAAGTTTTCACCACTGATCTAGGTGGTAGTTGCACTTCCCTCCTCCTATACTTGCATTCTAATTATTGAGCTAATTTATTGTATGTGGACTTATATTAGCATCTGTGATCTTATGGCTTGAAATAATCTTCTTATTGTTCTTTTCATGGTATCAGAGTGGTAGATGTTGTATACATGTATACCGTGTATTTTTGTGTGAAGTGAAGGCCACCATCAGTTCCGGATTTTGGATTCTCAGTAAAGAGTGGAAAATAAGGTTAGCAACGATCTTTCTAAAAATGGAAACAACCAAAAATAGCAAGATGTGAAAAGGGATGCCATGAAATCATTAGCCATTGGTCACATGGTGTTGTTAGAGTAGGTATTTACCTTAGCTCATGTTCACCTAGGAACTTTATTTACCTTTATTGTATTTATCCTCACCCACTTATGTGTGTGGATATTTCTTTTTGTTTATTTAGATATTACGAGAATATTATCTAGTTGTTAGGTATATTTCTTTCCTTGATCTATGGTATTGACTAGATCTTTGATGTATAGTTCTTTCCTAAATGTATGTTTTTGACTAGTTCTTTGATGAATAGTTCTTTCCTTGATTTATGGCTTGATCTACGACCTTGACTAGTTCTTAGACTGTTATTCATTGCCTATATAAGCAAGGTCCATTCTCATTGTATTTCATTGAGTTCCATAATAATATATGATATTGATGTTCATTTGTTTGCAAAGGCTTATGTAAAGTTATTCTGGCAAATTTCTTTCATCTCATTGATTGTGGTGTTTGATTAACATCTAACTTCTGGGCTTGGAATGATCTGGTTATCGTTCCTTTTATGGTATCAGAACATGAGATTGCTATTGACATCCATTTGTAAGTTTTATTTTACAAATAAATTTTTACATATTTAGGATTTGTTTGTATCTTATTGTTGTGTGCATTTGTATGAAAAATAGAGCATTCTATTTTTTTGTTGTAGAGACGTAGACTGGTTTGTCTTGGAATCCGTGTCAATCAGAGAAAAACCCAGAAAATCGATTTCTGGGTTTTTTTTTCCAATTTTCAAGATCCAAACTAGGTTTTTTCTTCAATGTTGCATCATACTCGGTGGGCGCAAAACAGGTTGTTTCTAGAAAGACGTTTCTTTCCTTTTTTGGCAGGGGTTCGTGGCTATTGTGCATGGGTTGTTATTTCAGGAAAAGCATTTTTTTGTCTTAGTGGAAACTAAAACAAATAGTAGAGCATAAACTTGTGTCTTTTGATCGGCAACTCGAATTTGAGTGTCATTTTTTATAAAAGTTCTTGTTTTTTGTGCTCTTTCCATTGGAAATATTTATTTTGAGAATCACGTTATAATTATAAAGTTCCATATTGTAACACGCACTCATTATAAAGTGCCAAAATTTAGAGGGGCTCTTGTTGCATTGTTTGGGGCTCTTGTTGCCTTATTTAGTTCTTGCCTTTCTTTTGGTGATTTTTTGAGAATTGCATCTACTTTTGCATTAGATAATGTTGAGCCATTAACAACACATAATTACCACACATAGAAACAATAATTAAGCGAAAAGGATTATGGGCTTTAACTTCTTTAGAATAACTAGTGTTCACTAGAGAATATGAGAAATTTCAGTACCAGTGCAAATTTGATGAGTGTATGGGTTTGATAGGAACTTATGTAAGTGGCAATCTTTTGTTTCATTTGGAAATATGTGACTCTCCTTACAAAATATGGGAGAAATTGGAGGGTTTATTTGGTAAAGTGGATCACATTAGAGCTATGTAACTTGAAATTGAGATCACCTCTCTTAAACCTAAAATTTTTTCCAACAAGTATAGACTATCTTACCAAGTTCAAGCATTTGTTTACACATTTGAAGGGGAGTGGAAGAGACAAGAAAGATGAAAAGTGTGTTTACTTGACTCTATCTAAGTTGAAAGGACCATTCTGAATTTTTGTTTCTACCTTTTTCTCTATGATGGATGCCTTAGGTGACAATTCAAAATGTTTGACTTAAAAACATTTTGTGAAAGACTTATTAGGGAAGAATCCAAATCGTCTCACCTTGAGTCTTCCACCTCTCAAAAGGCATTAATTGCATCTAATCCTAAGGGCAAGGGAAAACCCAAAAAATAAAACCAAATCCACCCCTTCCCCATCTCAAAATGCTCCTAAACCCAAAGAAAACAACTCTAAACCCAATAAGTCTTCTAAATCCAAGAATGAGTCTAGCCTTTCATACTCTTTTTGTATGGGTAGTGGTCATGAAGAACATAGGTGTTATAAGTGGATGCAAGCCTTAGAGGATGCAGTGAAGAAACAAAAAAAAAAATATCTCCACTCCACCTCCTTGTAATCAGCATCGAAAGGAACTTAATGTTGTTGGGAGATTTTATTCACCACTTGTAGACAATCGGGTTATTGATTCTGGTGCTTCTCATCTCATTATTTCTTCCAAGGAGTCTTTTTTTCTCTAGGTTTGATTTCTACTTCCAAAATTGAGGTTGGACATTCTTCCTTTCTTTCTGTTGAGGGAAAATGTGATATACACCTTGATGGTGGCAGTATCCAAGATGCACTATATGTTCCTAACATCACTACAAATTTACTTTCTGTATATCAAATTTGTCATTTTGGTCAAGGGAAAACTGTGAATTTTACACCACATGGGGTAGAAGTACGAACTTTCTTGGAGTCTTATTCACTTGTTTCTCAGGGTATTATTGATCATATTTCTAGACTATATCACTTTGAGGGTTTTGATGAAACATCCTTTATAGGGACATGATTGGTTTCTCATGCAGATTCAGAGAGTAAGCTTTGGCATGAAAGATTTGGACATCTCAACTACAGATATTTGAAAGAGTTGAGAACTCATGGTATGGTTGATGGTCTTCCTAGAGTTTCTTGTATTGAGGGATTTTTTCATGGATGTGCATTAGGGAAACAACACCAAGATCCATTTCCTAAGAAATTTTCAAAGAGAGCTTCTTCGCCACTTGAACTTATGCATAGTGACTTGATGGTTTTTCCCACCCCCCTCTTTCAATGGAGATCAGTATGTATTTACCTTTATTGATAATTTCTTGAGGCGTACTTGGGTTTATTTTTCAAGTACAAAAGTGATGTTTTCACACTTCAAATTCTTCAAGCCTTTGGTTGAGAAACAATCTTCTAGTTGCATAAAGAACCTTTGTACTGATAATGGGTGGGGGAATAACTCAGCAATGATTTTTTTGACTTTTTGGAAACTCGAGGCATTAATCACCATCATTTTGTTCCTCATACTCCACAACAGAATGACTTAGTAGAACAGAAGAATAGAACTTTGAAGGAAATGACTAACTGTATGATGCATTCTAAATATTTACCTCCTATCTACTAGGCAGAAGTAGTTAATTGTGCTAACTACATTCAAAATCACACACCACACAAATCACTTAAGCATTTAACTCCAAACGAAGATTTTTCAACCACTAAGTCAGATGTCTTTAGGAGCCATGTTGGGCCTTTCTTCCAAAGAAGAAAAGGAAAGTCTTGGATAAGAAGATCAAACCCTTAATCTTGGTAGGGTATTGTGAGGACATGAGAGTTTATCAAATTTTAGATCCTGATACTCATGAGGTTCTTTTTCGAACACATGTTCAATTTGATGAGCGCTTCACACCTCATGATTCTTCATCTTCTCCCATGACTACGTCTTCTTCTTTATATCATCTTGAGGATCCTTTATTTGAGGAGGTTGATCAGGAGGTTATAGATGCCATTGAGGATCATATTCCCACTGATGTTGTCATTATGCCTAAGTGGGCTCATACTACTATTTCTGAGGCAGCACCTTTCATATAGGATCTTCCACCCACTAGGCATCATCATGCACATTCTATAGGTTCTGGGCTTTTGTGTCAGATAGTTTCTGAGGATCCACATTCTTTTTCAAAGGCTCGTGGGATACTTGAGTGGTATGTTACGATGGCAGCTGAGTATTCTTCTTTGATAAAGAATCATACATGGGATTTGGTATCTCTTCCTAAAGAAAGAAAGATAGTTAGGTTTAAGTGGGTATATCGAACCGAATATGTAGTTGATGGGTCCATTCACAAGTATAAGGCTCGTCTTGTTGCAAATAGTTTTTCACAAGTTGAAGGTATTGATTACTCTAAGACTTTTGCACCCGTTTCCAAGATGAATTTTGTACGTCTTGTACTTGCTATTGCAACATAAAAGAGGTTGCTCGTATACCAGATAGATGTGAATAGTGCCTTCTTGCATGGAAATTTACAAGAGGAAATATACATGGAGCAATCAGCTGGGTTTGTTCAAGATTCTTCTCTTGTTTGTAGGCTCTGAAGGTCTCTATACGGTCTCAAGCAAGCCCCTCGGGCTTGGTATGAGAAGATGGATTCTTTTCTTCTATCTACTGATTTTGTTCGTTATCACTCTGATCATACAGTATATCTACAGCATGTTGGTGAGGATTGTATGTTGATGATCTATTACTTACTGGCAGTTCTTCTTCACATATTTAGACTATTCAGAGGGCTCTTTCTACACAGTTTGACATGACATATCTTGGGTTATTGCATTATTTCTTTGGTTTGTATATTTCTCAGATAGATTCAGGGATTCATTTGAGTCAACAAAAGTACACCCATGATCTTCTTCAGCACTTTGATATGGTTGATTACCAGCCAAGTCCATCTCCTTTTCATTCTGGGGTTACTCTTACTTCCACATGTACCACACCACTTTGTGATCCTACATTGTATAAGTAGTTGGTTGGGAGTCTCATGTACTTGACCCATACTCGCCCTGATATTTCATTTGTAATAGGGCTTATATCTCAGTTTGCACATTCTCCTCATAGTAGTCACTATGAGGTTGTTAAAAGGATTTTGCACTATTTGCACTACATTTCCCACTTTGGCCTACACTACACTAGGGGTTCTACTCAGTTGGTTGGATATACAGATTCAAATTGGGCAGGTTCTATTGATGGCAGGATTTCCACTTCTTGATATATTTTTTGTCTTGGTTCTTCTCCAGTTGCTTGGGCGTGCAAAAAGTAACAGACTATTGCACTTTCATCTTCAAAGGTAGAGTACGGGGTAGAAATTACAACGAGTCAGCAAATTCTTTGGCTTTGACATTTATTAATAGAGTTTAGATTCCCACAGGATTCATCGATTGTACTTTGGTGTGACAACCAAAGTGCAATTCATATTTCTTGCAATCGTATTGAGCACCAGTGGACCAAGCATATTGAGATACACATACACTTCATTCGTCAGCACATTCAGGATGGATTTCTTTGCTTGGAGTACATTCCAAATCAGCAGCAGGTTGCGGACATCTTTACAAAGTTCGTTTACATCGCCTCGCTACCTTGAGTTGTATGGAATGCTTGGGGTTTTGGAAGTTGTTCTTGGGGGTGTTCGTGAGAACATCGTCCTTCTTCTTTTTCTTTCTCTTTCCTTCTAGCAGGATTCTTTATTCGAGATTTCTTCATGGATATATTATACACATGAGTACTTCATCAGGCCTAGTTGTTGGGACTCATACTCTAGACATGCCACTTCTATATTGGCCCCTAACTTCACTTGAGAGGGGTGTTAAAGTAGGCATTTACCTTAGCTCATGTTCACCTAGTTATTTTATTTATCTTTATTGTATTTATCCTCACCCACTTATGTGTGTGGATATTTCTTTTTATTTATTTAGATATTAGGGGGATATTATCTAGTTGTTAGGCATAGTTATTTCCTTGATCTATGGTATTGACTAGTTCTTTCCTTGAACTATGGTATTGACTAGATCATTGATGTTTATTTCTTTCCTAAATCTATGGTCTTGACTAGTTCGTTCTTTGATTTATGGCTTGATCTACGACTTTGACTGGTTCTTAGATTGTTATTGCTCGCCTATATAAGCAAGACTCATTTTCATTGTATTTCATTGAGTTCCATAATAATATATGATATTGATGCTCATTTGTTTGCAAAGGTTTATGTAAAGTTATTCTGGCGAATTGTTTTCATCTTATTGATTGTGGCGTTTGATTAGCATCTAAGTTCTTAGCTTGGTACGATCTGGTTATCGTTTCTTTTACGTGTGGGCATATGGAGACTAGAGTCATGGATTCCTACTGGTGGGTGCTTAACTGTAGCCCCTTTTGCAGTTTTTTTTTTTGTTTTGTGGTAAAAGGCCAAAAATATTTTTTCCCTATTTTTTTGCAACAGAAAACAAGTTTTTTAAATTAAAAGAAAATAGTGCATTATTTAAATGGACCATTACTAACAGGAAATTGTTTCCTTAATAATTTTTTATGAGTATCTCAGAATTGAGTGTCGTATTTTGCAAAAGTTGATATTTTTAATTTTCCACACATTGGTGTCATTTATATCGTAAACTACACTACTTTATAGTGTTAAAATAAGGGTGTTGTAATTGCATGTGGACGCATCTTCGGTTGAGCCCAACGTCCTAAACTTTTGGGTGTTATATTCTTTCATCTATTATGGCTTCTGAGAACAAGTTGTTTTTCTCCACAGTGTGTGGACTTCAGGAGGAGACAATAAAATTATGGAACAAAATAGATCACTTAAAAATAAAAAAATCTCTACTTCATAACCTCATTTATGACCAGGATAAACTAATACACTCCCTACAACAATCACTTGCTCGCTTACAACATCATCCTCAAATTGTGGACTTTCATACCCCTATTCTTGTCCCTAGTCCACCAGCAAATATTGCTATTGTACCTGTTGACCTTGTTTTGTCATTTTATGAGCCTTCTCCTATATCTGATGCTCCTAATCCTATTGTGCTCGTTACTGCATGTTCTTCTTCCACACATGTGCCTATTGCAGTAACACATTTAGTGTATCCCACTTCAGTGTCTTTTGCACACATGCATGGATCTATTGAGAAGCATACTATTGCATTAGCTTCTCGCATCTTCAGTTTTATGGGATTTTCTGATGAAGGTATTGACAGATATTCACAGCGTATTGCCTCCCCTAATCAGCGTATTAAAGAGTATTCTTGACATGGCATTTGTTTTGGGCAGGTAATTCATTGGGATCACTCATTGATTGAACTCATATTTTTGTTCGCTCGACTTTCTCCAAGGATCAAAAGCTACACATGACTTTTATACCTTCACTCAGCCCTTAGAAACCTAAGATTTCAACTATCAGACATGATCAACCTGACACATATTTTGATGTTCCATTATATGACCCTCTTGTGCACTTTGCACTGAATCATACACATGCATCTTCATCATCCATTCGTGTTGATTTGGGGTTGATTTTTTATCACTCGTGACAGCGACAAATGCATTCATTGAGAGGACTCTACAGGTATGTATCCTCCACCATTTTGCTTCTTGCTCTAAATTTTCTACAATCTGCATTGTAATGTTCTTTGTTTCTAGCAATTTTCTTTAGCAGTTGAGTATATCTCTCTTGTTTGTATAGAGATTTTGTATATGTATTTTCAACACTTTTAGGCATGTTAACAGTCTCTCTTGTGCAGGAGCTATTCTAGTGAGTCCCAGTGTTAATATGTCGGTGTTCAAGTAGTTGTTTAGACAACTCATACATATTTGTAGCATCACTCCACACACTTAGCAATATGAGAGCATGTGGTATTGATCATGCTTCTTCGAGTCTTACGTCCTTGCCTTTTATTCTTGGTTGTTCTTGGATCGTGACACACCTATTACTTTAAACCTTGTGTCATTGTCTTGTTGCCTTGGTTGTTCTTGAATCGTGGCACACACCTATTTGTAGCAGTTAATCGATTTAAGTTTGGTATTTTTTGCACTTTCAACATCATTTCATTGACAATCTCCTTGTATGGAGCTATTCTCGTGCATCCCAATGTGAGTTGTTTTTTATTTTTGTGATTGAGCATTGGATTCATACCACAATACACACCAAACTTCTTCACCATTGTATGGGTGTTTTTGAGCCGAGCATCTTGGAATACCTTGCTACAGGTTTTTGTTATCTCTATTTTATTGTTACTAATTTTTGAGTAATTTGTAGTGATTTTTCATCCATGGTAACTTTTTTCTCGGTTATGTACTTAGGTAACTCATCAGGGCTTGTTGTCAAGACCCACCTTCTTTTCTACCCAACTAAGCTATGTTTACAGGGGTGTTAGTGTCTGTTATTATTTATCCTTTTATTTGTTCATAAGGATAATTGTGTGTACTTGTTTTATCCCTAAACTTGTTTAGTTAGCTTGCTAGTTTAGTGGAGTTAGCTTAATGGGAGTATCAGTTAGTGAGAGTTCTCACCATTGATCTAGGTGGTATTTGCACTTTCTCCTATATGTACATTTTGATTATTAAGTTAATGTAAGATAATGTAATTCATTGTATGTGATGTTCTATTAACATCTGAGATCTTATGGCTGGAACAATCTTCTTATCATTCCTTTCAAATTATCGACTTCCTTTTAAGATCTCCTTCCACCATTTAGATTTTGAATGGTATGGATCCACTGAGCCCTTGTGTTAGTCAAAATTTCTTACGGTAGGGTAAATTTTTCAAGTCTAACATCACCAAATTCTGTGTCCACCATATTGATCTTCTCACAAGGAAACCCTCAGGATGGGAAGACTGAAGCTCTAATATAACTGTAATGTTTTTTTCAGGGGCTTAAACCGAAATTAAGGGTATGGCCACAAACCCTAAGAATCATATTTGAAAATACACCAACACCCAATTGAAAATACTCTAATTTTGATAACAGTAGATTCAACAATATTAGAAACCCTAGAAATGAACTGGAAATTACACTTTTAGGGTATCAAAATCATCTTAGAACATAAATTGATATCCCTTTAGGGAAATTAATTGTACCAGCACTTAGGAAAATAATTCACATGCAATATGGGCCGAAAATTAACATATAAATATCTCAAATACTCAATAAATCCAGTAAGATGAAATCTGGAGCAAATATGTATTTTATAAATTTATTTCAAGTGCAAATACAATCGAAACTTCTAAAATTCATAACTCCATCAATAAGTAGAGTTTTAACAAAAACCAATGTTCAAAATGATCTTGAAGAGACCAGTTATCTAATGAAAGTGAAATCATTATTTTCCAACCATGGAAACCCTCTCAAAATTGATCACAAACTTCCCAGGTGGGTTGCTCTAAAGAATGAAGGATAACAACACCTAGAAAGTGCCCTAGCTGAAGTAAGAGTGCCTAAAGCATGGATAAACAGCTTGTTGTTCATGAAATCTGCTAATTAAGTCCACTTGTGACTCTCATATGAAGCCACTAATGCAACAAATGAGGGTTTTCGTCCCCAAGTGTTGTGACTATTGAGTTTTTCATCCCCAATGGGATCCAATGAGGGTTTTCATCCTCAAAGTTAAGCCACATCAAAGGTCTTCATCTTCAGTGAAGAGTAGGGCATGTCGTGCACAAACCCAAGATATGGATCTTTGAAATAAACATGCATAACCTTTCTTAGGCCATTCGATCCACCTTTATATCCTCGTTTTTGGCGCCAAAGATGAATTAGAAGCCCAATGCACTTTTTAATCTTCCCTTAAAAAGACCAACCTCATAAGAGTATTTAAAAATAACTTTTATTTTATAATAATAATATGAAGTTGTCCCAAAATAAGAATTGGTTGGACACAACTTAAAATCTTATAATTATTTTCAAATTAGAAAAGGAAAAAATTGTAGTGTCTGATAGCTCTTAGCTATGACATCCAATAGAGGGTGTTCACTTTATTATTCATTTGGCGAGGGAAGCCAACGATGGTGGAGCCATTGGTGGAAATGGTGTTATCTTTTGCAATATAGTAGAAGGCACAAGTCTATAAATAGAAATGATGTGTGAACTACCTTGTGACCATCTACCATTTGTGTCAACATGAGCACACCCGTGCCATTTTCCCCACTCAATGTTTTATGCACAACATGATTCGTCATTAATTTCTTGTTGCTTTTGTTTGTTACAGTTTCTATAAGTATTCAGTGCAATAACAACTATTCTTTTTTCTGAAATGCATGATTATTGATTGGGTGGTATTTTTCTCGTAGGCCCTTTCATAGGTAGTATGAGAATCCCCTTAAGTAGTTCCTTGTTTTTGGCCCTGTTGTGATATTTGTATTGTTGTCTAAAATTACACCCCCGTGTAATTGTGAACAACTTATACCACAAACAGACTTAGCCATTCTTCATTCAAGAAAGTCGCGCAAGACTAAGTTAGCCTTGGATGGAATGTAATCACATAGTGTTTTTTGTGTTCTCCTAACTCATGGAACAAGGGAGCGTCAAGCAAGGACTTAGGCAGAATTTAAGAAAAGACGGTGTTGCGCAACAGAGAATAAAGACTGGAATTCACTCGAGCAAAGTTGCAATGCACTTAGAACAACAAACTACCAAGCGTCGTGTGGCAAAGGACCAACAGTTATGGGTGACTCATTTCAAAATCTGCAAAACACTTAGTGTCCTGCGGGTTTTATAATGTTTTAATGTTCCATGGGTTCTCTAAAAACCAAGGAACGAAGGAAAACATTCGCAAAGTAAAAGCCACATGACAAAGGAATTAGGCCTCTGCAACATGTGGAGGAAGATATGAGTTCACAGATGCACGGGAGTTATCATCTCGCGAATTCCTCAAGCCACATAAATGTTTATGTTCAAGACCCGTGCTAAGATCCATGGAGCATTTAAAGCAACCTGTGGAATTCTGAAGACCGAGGAACTAACAAAACATCATTAAAATTCCCAGCGAAAGCCACGAAACATTCAAATCCCGCCAAATAAAGAACAAGGCCGCAGAACATTCTCAAATCAACATAACAAAGAAACTTTGTGGATGAGTAAGGAAAAGTTACGTGAAACCATAAGTATCATCGAAGTTCCGCAGGACATCTCAAAGTCACTACTATTTTGTTTGAAGTGACTTTCAACCACTTCACTGACCAGAATTTAATAGAGTATGGTTGTCATTTCTTCTGCAAAGTCTAATGGCATGTGATAGAAGCCATGTCAGCTCTCTCTCTCTCTCTCTCTCTCTCTCTCTCTCTCCTATAAATCGTGAATTCATACATTGTAAAAGGATCCATTTTTGTTGTAATAGCACCATATCAAACTTGTGGCCAACTTCCCACAAGATTTAGACTTCAAACTTCATCTTTGCAATGTAATTTTTCCTCATGCCATCAATGTAACTACCTATGCATTTTCTAAGCAAAGAAATTGAGAGTTATGGTTATTCTCTGCCATATTCCCGCATTTTATGTGTTCTTGTCTTTCTATTCTTCTTCTAACATGGTTTATGTGAAACTTATGTGCAGATCTATTAAAAGCATGAAGATTGAGAGGGGAAGTGAATCAACCTTATAAAACTTTTGCTTCAATGCTTATACTTGTGTGAGCCATCAAAACTTAACAATTCAACCATTCATTAACAATATGTGTGCTTTTATTAACATAGAAAAACCATTCACAAAAATAAGATGCAAGAGAGAACACATGAACACATCATTTAATGTGGGAAACCCTAAAAGGGAAGAAAAGAAAACCCACTGAAACTTTTGTATATATTACTCAATACAAAAGACTTATGCGAATATGAATCATCACACAAGATTTCTTTAGTGAGACACTAACCGCTAGTTTAGTAGGACACCAATCCTACAAGGAGGCTACAGCCCCCTAAGGTGATCAAGCACCAACTCAACCACCTGAAGATGAAAACCACTTTGATTTGTTGCCCCAACA
This sequence comes from Taxus chinensis, assembly GCA_019776745.2. Taxonomy (NCBI): domain Eukaryota; kingdom Viridiplantae; phylum Streptophyta; class Pinopsida; order Cupressales; family Taxaceae; genus Taxus; species Taxus chinensis. Next base: position 669,002,906 of record CM034153.1, on the reverse strand, counting down.
ACTGATTGTGATCACTAATTCAGCTCCATGCACTTAACACTCTCTCAAACTTCTCTCTCTTCCTTCTTACTCAAACTTGCACCTTCATATGTTAATTAGGTCTAATGACCTATAACTCCTTTGCCCTGCTCAGCTCCTCATACCTCTTCTCTGACATGTTATTAAACCCTCATAGCAATCTCACGCTCTCCTCTAGCTCACTCATACCCATGCACACAAACTATGTCTTCTTCTCAATGGGGTCATGTATGAATGACCTTCTTCAGCTCGCCATCTTCATATTAGCATCATGCTAGCTTCCTTCATCATTTTCAAGGCCTCATATACTTCGTTTCTACCCTCATAGCCTGCTTGTCCTTCCAAAATTTGCTACACTCCCATGGCTCTAACACACAAATGAGCTCTCTACACTTGCTTATATATATGAAAAAGTGCCCAAACCATGTAGGTTGGCCTTAATAAAGAAAATATCACGAAAACATGATGAGGACATATTGGTCAGCCATATCATGTACATCTCCAAATATCTCAATTTGGTCTTCAAGAAGCTTAATTACACCAAAACAAGAAACCATGCAAAACATGAAGGTTCAACAATAAAACCAACTCCACCAAGACATGCCAAATACTTACACGTTGTTGTATAATTCCTCAACAACCTCCACTAACCATGAATCATCATGCAACTGCATCTCATGCCATGAAACCATCTCAAGAACATGGTCATTCTTGTGCACCAAAACCTAGTCTTCAAAGATGAGGCTCAAAGTCTCCTCAAATAACCTCAACCATGCAAGTATTATATATCACCGAAAATCTCTTGATCTCAGCTACATCACCATGTGCTCATAAGGCCATAAATAAGACATTAGATGTCTCGCAACGTTTCTACAAGCAGACTGTTCAAAACTACCTTTTTAACCCCAATAACTAGTTTCATAGATAGGGCACATTTTGCATCATAGGACCTCAACCATGATATAAAACTATCATGGACATGTAGTATAACTCCCAGGCTTCCATAAATGGTAATTTAGTCAATAGGTTCAATGGAAAACCTTTGCACAAAGTCTAAAAATCCAGAAACAAACATTTTTGGGTAGGACCCACATATTGTCACCAGCTCTAAAATACATCAATGGAAAGTTGGAAGAGTCCTCTACATCATCAAATCATCACATTAGCAAAAGGAATCGTTTCTAGACTTGTACAATTACTTTGTTTTAAGTTGCTTTCAACCTAAGGTTTTGAGACCATAACAGAGTTGTTTTGGTGTTATACTTTCTTTGTTCAATGTACCAACATCCCCCAAGAGCACAAACTCCCATGCAAAACACACATGAGTGGGTAAGCAGGAGAAAGTGACATTTGAAGTAGAAAATGCACTTCTGAGAACTCAATTTTTCTTTCTTTGTCTTCACTCTCCTAACCTAAAAACTTGGCATGCACCTTAGTAATGACCTCCTTCAACAACCCCAAAGCTCATTTATATATGCACACATCTGAAACTCTACATCCTCCATGGCTTGTCTTGTCTTTCTAGCCTTGTCTTCGCCATTCTTGCTTTAAAGGACCTTAGACATGCATCATACACCTAATTTGTGACTTTTGACATCATACATAAATGTCATGCAACTTGAAAACACATTCTCTGTGCTTGTACTGACCTGCTCTACATCATACTCCATGCTACCATTTCATCATGCTTGCATTAGGTCAAGAACAAGACCTAAAATGGTTTCTTTCACCACGTGACATACTAAAACCAACCTTGCCTTCACCATGCAGACCTATTACCACCTTGGACGCAACACCCTAAGCATGCTAGATACCATACCATTACTCATACAACCTTTAGAGCTCATACATTTACTTTTCGTGATTGACCCTGCACCAAGGACATCCAATCTACACTAGTCATCATACCTCTACAACAATGCAACTCCACATGACACCTCATACTGAATGAATGACTCATATTGCCTCAATCAACACTCTTGACCCCCTTTGACATCAATGTGACACTTGACATCAATGAAAACTACAAGACAGTGTCCAACAAAATCTCCATTTTCATGAGTTAAAAATATGTGAGACGAGTGAGTCTACACAATTTTGGTTTTGTGACACTTTTGTCATCCATTTCCTCCCACATTTTCTCCCTTCCTCCTTATGGAAAGTGATCGACCTTTCTTTTGGTGTTATTATGGCCCCTTTAACTTAGTTTCTATTTTTGCATCTTTCTCTTTCTCGTCACTTAGAATTATTAGAGTAAGAAATAGTTGCATGAGTAGTTATAGTGCTAGGATTATGTTGTGTTATGTCGGTTTTCTAAATCCGCATTATAAGGAAGTCAACCTTCTCCGAAGGTCTATCTCAAGCCACAAGTCTTACACTTGGAGACAATCCCATGTTGCTCAAAATCACGAGTCTTCCTTGATTCATGGTTGGGTGCAATTTTGAGCTCCAACATGTACTAATCTTCAAAATTGTTATTTATGTATATGTATTTTAACATGTCCAAAAAAATTGATCGAGTAAATACATATCCAAAAGATTGACCGAGTGTAACACACAAATCTATAACAATAGGGACATCTTGACCATCCACAAACCCGATACTATGGTCGTACATACTGAACGAAATTGTGTTTTTACATAGACATATGGAAGTAGTGTAACCATAGCAGTAATCAACATATAATAATACATGTTTCAGACTGAGAAGATTATTCATCTTATCCAAGTTCCTTGGAGATGTGATGTATAATTCTACTTCAACTACCAACTCCAGCACTTCCCATCAGTGCTTATATCTTCCAATTATTGACTTATTATACCTTATATTTAGGTAAGGAATTCACCTATTTGCTTAACTGTCATTAACTAATTGCATAATAAAGAGTTAACATGTGACAAATATTGTCAACCGTGTATATTTAAAGGAAGAGAGTGCCAGTAGAAATTAATTTAGGTAGTGAATGACGGCTAACAACAAGTTGACAAATATCATCGAGGGTATCAATGAAATATTTCCAACAATAAAGCATACACCTCAAAATAAAGGGTTTACTTTTAAACTGGTTTGTATTTACTTGCAGATTTTCCGAGTTAGTGATTATTGACCACCTTGAGTTTATCAAGAAGTAACTTTAAAGAGAAATTAAATTAATCCTCATTAAACAGAAAACAAAAATGTACATGAAAACCCATGTTTTTTATATTTCAATGCATCTGATTAATTAATGGCCTTCTTGGCTTCATGTAAATATTACATGCAGTATGTTTTTTTTTTTTAATTGATCTTGTTACAAAGTGGAGATCTAATTGAAAACAAAAAAGTACGAAAAAACATGACCATACATGAAAACCCCAATTTTAGAATATTTCATTGCATCTAATCGACAGATGATCCTTCTCAAATTTATGTAAAATATTAAACATTAATAAAACTTCAGTCTTAGAACCATTTGTATCCAGTAGTTTTAACCTTTGGCCCTATTCGGATCTGCATACTCCATACAAGAATATGTTACAATAAATTTCAAAGGAATACAGTGTTTTAATTAATGACCTTCTTGGCTTCATGTAAATATTACATAGAGTCTGTTTTTTTATTGATCTATGTTATCATAGTGGAGATCTAATTGAAAACAAAAACGTACTCATTCACGAAAAAACATCACCATACATGAAAACCCAATTTTAGACTATTTCATTATATCTTATCAACAGATGATCCTTCTCAAATTTATGTAAACATTAGACATTAATAAAATTACAAGCTTGCAACCTTCTGTATACAAAAGTTTTAACCTTTGGCCCTATTCAGATCTGCATACTCCATAGAAAAATATGTTACAATAAATTTCAAAGGAATCATTATCCCAAACCCCTTTCTTCTCCAGCACCATAAGCCCCCTCCTTTCGAGTAACATTTTTCTTAGCACACTTCTTATATGATGGTAATTTTCTCATCACTTTATCCTGACCTCAACGAATCATAATCTGCAAAGTCAGCAGAACACTGGCATAAATCTCCATATGATTTACGTATAAACAAGGGATCCCTTGTAACACATCCAACTAATATAATTGATAACAATCTGCAACTGTTTTTGATAAGGGAAGAGCATATATTGATAAGGAAAACAAGTTGCAAAATATGCTGACACTAAGACTGATGCTAGTAGGAAGTGACTAAGAGCAATGATTACAACGAAAAAACAAAATGAACACATGGCCTTGTTGAGCAAATTTTCCCTTATCTTGATTTTTAAAAAGCACATCTGCTATTATCTCAACTGTTCAAATAGAAAATTTCATCTCATTGCATGCGACAATTCTATTCTCACACTATATCTGTCACTGAAATTTTTAGGGTAAATTAAGCAACATGTGACTATATTATAATGGAGACGTTGACGTTTATATGTGAGTACATAGCTAATTTCTTGTAGAACACCATATATACATGACTGCATTGTGGATGTCAGCATAGATTCAAAAATTGCCAAAAACTATTGATATATGATTTTATCCATGGCTTTTCTCAATCAAAAAATTGTTCTCATATGACAAAGACAACCAGGCATTAGAAAAGTTGAGTAGAGGTAGCCTAGCCTCAAAATCTTCTCAGGGTACTTGTACAAGGCTAATATCCTAGGTAGCCGAAACAGGTACAGATACGGTAACAGGAACCCAGTATGCCAGTACAGCAATTTTATTTTTTAATTTTTATTTTTTGGTGGGGGATGGGGATGGGGGACTTGGGTACAACCATACAAAATATACAGAAAGCACATTAACCACATAATATGCAAAGTAAACAAAACAAGCCAAATAATCACAAAAACATAATGATAATTCAATGCCAAATATCATGATTAAACATAGAATAAGTACTTAGAACTTGGAAGGAGAAAAAGGGGGAAATTTGTTTTTTATGGCAGATATTGTACCACCTATGTTGCCAGGAAACGGAAACGGAAACGGAAACAGAAACGTGTACGAAACGCAGAAACGTCTGTACAATATATTATTAAAATATATATGTGTGTGTGTGTGCGCGCGCGCGCGCGCATAGTACTCATTTTAAAATTGTACTCCATACACCATAAGTGATAAGAATAACTGATAAAACACTCAAAACTTATATTTTGTATTCATTGAAATTATACATTATTATCATGTATACTTATCTCTAGGAGACTAGGACGTTTCGAAGGAGTTTCCGTTTCGGAAACGTTTCGGAAACGGAAACGGGGGGGGCCTAGGCATTTCCTGGTAACAGAGTGTACCACGTACTGAGGACATTTCCCCAATGTACCGGGACACATACCCGTACCCAGACCCTACAAGATCGTACCTGGCTACCAAGCTTTTATCATGGTAAAAGGAATGAAGAGATGCTAGTAGGCACTAGTCTAACCAAAGATTCAAGTTATGTGCCACAGGATTGTAGCCGTCAGTGGTGGTCAGTGTTAACCCGAAATTACCCTACACCCTATCCTCTCATAAATTCTCTTTGCCATTAAATGTTAATTTGAAGTCACTTCTTTTAGCCAAATCAAGGGATGCACAAAAATGGTGTATCAAACCCACAAAATAAACTTAGAAGTTCAAGAAATTCAAGTCAAAGTAGTCTTGCTTAGAGAGAGCATAATATCATTGAAATATAATTTATGAAAACCTATTTAATTATAAGTTAGTAGTCAGGTTTGTGAGTTGTGATATTTACTAATATCTTGTCCTACTTATAACTCGAGTGGTGTAATAGGTGATATAATATTCCATTTGTGTAAGGGGTTGGTCAATATTCCACTTATGCTTAAAGAAACAAGAGTTAGTTAAGTAGGCAAGGATTTATTATTGAGGTTCGAGTCAAGTTTATGTTGTCTGGGTATTTTAAACGATGAAATATAAATACACATTTAATTTAGGGAGTTGAAGTGTCAAGCCATTTCTTGAATTAGTAGTAGCAAATATTTAAGTTGAGTCGTTAGGGTTATAGCTCAAAGTAGCTTGGTTAGTTCTAGTTGGTACCTAGCCACAATAGCAATGATTGCTTAGCATGTTGTATGCAATCATTTTGCAACAAGTTTGTAGGATATGGCACCACTATTGTTAGGGTTTGTGGGACATTTTTCGCTGACGAAACAAAAAATTTGCAAAAAGTGGGACACAGTTATATGCTAAGACAGAGTCCTCCACAGAGAATATAGATTTGTCCATAGGTAATGTGAACACTTTTGTACTGCATACATCATGTCAAGAGCTTCACGTTGTATGAATCTTCTCGACATTCAACAAGAGACAGATGAAAAAGAACATAGGGTGGCCCAACCCTTGAGTTCAAGCTTGTGCCAAGGTCGCACCAATGGCATGATTGGAAGTGTCGACATGCACATGGAATTCCTTGCCCCAATATGGATACACTAGATTCAGTGAACTGGTCAAGTGTACTTTTAGTTCTTTGAATGCTTGCTCTTGCTCGTTGGACCATTAGAATAGAGTTTCTTTCCTTGTTAGCATGTCCAAGAGATGCAAAACTTGTGCTAGTTTTTTTGACGGAGTGTCAAACATAACTGACATTCCCCATGAATGGTCATCTCGATTGTGTCCTTGTACTTTCATTTCCACCACCATATGTATCTTATCAAGGTCGATCTTTAATCCGACCTTATAAACAATATGGCCAAGAAGATTTCCTTGTGAAACCATAATTCTATGCTATTGGAAACATTAGAATAGGTGTATTAGTATAGCTTACCTTTAATTCTTTGTATGCTTACTCTTATTTGTTGGATCATTCAAATGGAGTTTCTTTTCTTGTTTGCATGTTCAGTAGATGTGACGCTTGTGCTAACATGTTGATGAAGCATTGGTAATAATTGATATGCCTCAAGAATGGATACATCTCAATGGTGTCCTTGAGTGCTTCCATTTCCGCCACTATCCATAGCTTATAGGGTTAGTCTTCAATCAACCTTACAAACGATATGGCCAAGAAGTTTTTCTTGTGAGGTCATGAATCTACACTTCTTTGGATTTCTTGGCAAAAATATTTTGCAGTGCACAAAATATGAGGCTTTGGCAACAGTACAACAAAACGAAGTCCCTCCTCTATTACATGGGGCCTTCCCTTTATTGAAAGCTAAACTGCATGAAAAGAATATTTACAATATTTATATTAATCTACTACTGAGGGTTTTTGGGATTCCATCCCAACAAATTATAACTTGCACGAAAGGAAATATCAGGGAAAGAAAGAAAGAAGAGAACTAGAATGAGAAGGATGAAAGGAGAAAAAGTCTTGTACATTCCAATAAGTAAACACAAATCCTATTTCGATCATACAAGTTAATCATAATGACAATTTACTGATATAATAATGGCGGGAAAATCAAGAGTTAATCATGTATTTGACACAAGAAAAAATAACAATCATAAGATCAATAATCAAAACAAAATTTGAATATTTCTCTTTATTCTCTTGCTTGAAATGTTGTATACTATGTTACCAGGGTTCATCCCCCTCCCCCCGTACCCTACTTGATACGTATTGGGTACGGATACATGTGGGTACGGGAACAGATACGCCATGGATACATCTCAGGTACGTTTCATCGTACCTGGGATGTACCGAGACGTATCCATTGCGAACCCACAGGTTTGGATGGCAAAAGGGTTAAAAAAAAATTACAATTTAACTTGGTTTCTATGCTATTGCTTCGTTGGGGTCCATAATATTTCTATTGGTTAAGATTTGGATAGATTTATATTGTATATCTTTTCTGCACATTCTTTGAGGAATGAAATGTGAAAATCATTACGTGCCCCAAGGTCAGGTTGCAATAGGAACTTGTATTAAGTTGGCTTGGTGCAACTCTCTTGTTTTAATGAGAGGATCTACAATTTAATACTCTATAATCTAACCCTCACAAATATTTGATCACTTCTTTTCATTTCCTTAGTATTTCTTGTGCATATGTGATTCAGTCAGTTTTTAACTATGACTCATGTTATTAAAAGAGCAGCTGGATATCCATATACGAGCCCTTACCTAGTACGTATCTGATTCACCTAGATATGGCTACCAGTCATCTTGACCTGTATCCATCGAGCCTATGATAATAATTATAAAAAGTTTAAAGAGGGGGGAAAGGGAAACCTACAATCACAGTTACTAGGTTGCATGCATGGTGCAGATGAAAATGATTAGAAGGTGATTTTGGATAATATGAATGCAAGGACCAACCATTGGACTGACCTCTTTAGTTATCAATGGCAGATTAGAGTCAAGCTAATTAAATATTATGGTCACCAATGCAACATAAAAATTAATCTCAAAGGAAATGGATAAAACACAGAATATAATATTCATATATCATAGAAAATGTAAAATCTTAAGTATATTGAATGTTTTGAACATTGGTCTTACTATATTTTTCAAGTTTTATATTTCTTATGGACTAAAAAATGAGTAAAATGAGTATATTATATTTATATATATATATATATATATGGACATATCCAGGACGTATCGTACCCAAGGGTTTTTTAAATCGATGTATCTTCGTATCAAACCCGAACCTGAACCCGTACCCATATCCGTATCCTAGCAACATAGGTTGTATACGAAGTTTCTCCAGAATTTTTGATCAGCCAAAAAGTCAATAAAAATGACCCCAAACAAATATTTATAAGGCTCCCTATTTTACAGCTACGTGCATGGAGGAAAAACTCAAGATTTTTAATAATATAAACTTGAAAATTGTCAAAGTCAATTAGCACCATCTCAAAACTTGTAAATGGAATGTGCAATTTTACAATGATGAAAACACATGATACAGAAATTACACATTAGACTAGGGAAAAACTGTTGCCAATCAAAGATCCTCCATTTGTAATTGCTCATTGGAATCATGATGCACATCAACCTTTTCCTTGGCCACTTGAATTCTTTCTTGATGCTCATCAAAACTTGAGAAGATTTCTTTGATTCAATCCTGGTTTGGGCTGTTGATCAGGTATACATCTCACTCACCTAACATTACATTTCAATGTTGTTCAAGCTTGTAGGCAATCTCTAAAATGTCTACAAATCTTTAGCCAACGTATCAAAAATACTTCGCTATTTGATAAAACATTGGATCAAATCAAAATTGAACGCAATCCCCAGAGTTGATTCCTTTTTGACCAACTGATCAACATTTTTTTGAGCTGTATGGAAACCCCTTGATTATCATAAAATGAACAGGGAATCTTCTCCATGGCATCCAAAATATAATGGGCAGCATCAATTCCTTCATCCCTAGATTGATTTAATTTTTCAACACTTCCCTCTAAAATAATAATATTGAATTTTGTCGCGCTTGGAACTTCCGTTTGATCTCCTCAATCAAAACACCTTCCGCTACGAGAGTATTCGTGCTGACCTGTTGCAATACTTGTAGCTTAGGCATATATTGATGTAGCAAGTTGATTTTTGTTTGAAATCTTTCTATCAGTTTATCCCTCACGCCTATTTCCCAGATATCTCCTCATGAATTTTCACAATGCTTGTGATCACTCTCTAAGCTTGCAGAATCAGCTTTCAAACCACTCTTAGAAGCCCAAACCATGCAACCAATCTCTTCAGCCACATTTAGAATGTCAACATCAGTCATCTGGGCCTCAGGTTTGAGGGAACTAGAAGACTGGATAGGCTTAATCATTTTTTGGATCACAGCAATAAGTTGATCAACTTTATCTTTCAGCTGCTCTTTAATTTCCTGGTCCTTATCCATCTCCTTGAAGAGCATGCCAATACCAAATTGCGTGTCTTGCTTCACCCCTTCTCATGTGGATCTCCCTAGATGAACCCTAGAGATTGGATACTCTTAGGTTGGGTTATCTCCTTCACCCTTATCTGCAGGTGGCACTGCGACTTTGGCATATCTTTCTCCCTTCACGTTTATGATGATTTTGGAAGCCATCTTTGATTTCTTTGTTTCCTGCGAGGAAGGTTGTCTCATTTCCAAGGCACTGAAATAAATCATCTCATGTTGCACTACTAATTTTCTTTTCTTGTCTACAACCTTACCCAGCCACTAAGTGACCTCTGGATTTGCCTATGAGAGGATCAGTTCTTGCTACAGATCTAACTGAGTTGGTCAATCTAGAATTATGGTTTGGGTGACCTAAAGAGGAGTAGCCATTGTGACCTGAGGAATCGGGAAAGATATCGAAGTGAAAGGTGGAGAAATCAGATATGCATAGGGCTAGATGAAGGTGAAGGAGCTGGTGTGGATGATTTAGGAGTGGACACTGTAGGAGGAGAAATCTGTTTCCAAGAAGAATACTCCTTGGAGAGGAAGTGGTTGTGTGTTCCTAACAAGTGGAGATGGTTACAACAGAGGGATCTGTGGACAAATAAGATTAGAAACTATAGGCACTCAATGATGGTGAGTGAGGATCTATAATTATAGTCTACTCAGGGCCTTTTGGACGTTCAGCTGTAGCTTGGGCTCTGCCACTTGATCTCTTGCAAACAAACTTATAGGTTTTCTGCCTCTGTCCGATGGGACACACTGCAGCTTTTTCTTTACCTTTTCCCTCGTGGAGACCTTCAAGATGATTTTATCCAGAGGAATCCTCTAATTGTTTTCCTCGGCCGGCTTACAATGAACTACTAGAGCGTGCAAATATGTTTGGCATCTTCAGCATTCTTTAATGGGGAGTAATTGCCCTGTGCTCGAACCCATTGGAGAGTCTATGATACAAAATTGTTGGTTCAATCCTCCAAAGAAGTGAATTCATGCTTGGACCAATCATCACAAGGCAATGGTTGAAGTTCAATTTCTTGCTGAGGATAGGACCAATCCAAGACATCACCATCCTCAACCATCCCATCTGAATTGATTGCCAAATTATAATCCCATATTTGGTCCAGAGTCATGTGAGACCAATCTCGCTTCCTAACATTCTTCTCATCGTCACAATCCATCCAATGATCTTTGAAATATGGCACATGGACATGAGTTGATCCTAGTGCATGGCTGATCACTCCCAAAATATTTAAGGATAGCCTACTCTGAAACGACAGGATGTTGACCCTTGTCATTTCTGCATCTATGCTCTTGGCCTTGACAAAAGAGGGACAAGAGTACCTGCCGATTGTAATTAGGAAATAAATTCCTGTCTTGTGCTTACTAGACATGAATTTGTCCATAACTACAAGCTTCCTAACCAATTTTATCAATGCCCATTTATCACTGACGTTTCTTGACAGCGTATATGGTGAACCTTCAAACCAGCACACTCATATGTAGGATCAAGTAAGGAACTGAATAAACCAAGAACCCCACATGGCAATATTTGTTGTAGCCTCAATAGAAAACCGAGTGTTAGCCAATTCATGTTGCAACATACCAATGACATAGTAGAAGAATGTATCATTGTTGCAGCAGAAATGCTGGGAGATGGACTCAAGGGTGAGATGAGGGTAAAAGTCATAAACTTTGTCTGCGTTTAGTTGATCCACATGAGTTAATCCGAGAAATAACCTTGTCTTGGTTGCAACGTGTACTTGATTAATAAAGTCCAGTTAATATGTTGTTTATTTTACTAGGTTATGTAAATGTACTGGAACATCCATTCCTGAAAGTCCTTGGCTATTGGGTTCCCCACCATTCTATCTAGGAGTGTGATTATGTCATTGATCTCTTGTTTAAAATCTGATCATGGCAACACTTTCGGAAGTGTGGTAGTGGAAATTCGTGATTTCTAAAGCCAGTGTTTGTTCAACATCCTCGTACAAGATACGATATTCTCAATCCGATAGCATTGAGCTGACTCTGGAGTTATATCCACATATTCATTGACATTAGGAAGCTTCAATAATTCACCAAGGTAATTTGCATCCAAACAATGGAAGTACTCGCTTTGAGGGTTCTTGACTTCCTTCAGATCTTTGTTATAGTATTTTACCAGTGTTAACAAAAGTTTAGGGTGTTCAGCAAAAACAAGAAATGCAACCAACCTGACTTCAGCGCAGCCCAAATTTGTCTACAAAACTCTGGAAGGTTAATGTGCCCTAAATCTATATCTATGATCTCGTCCTCATTACACTTCAAATTTGACAGGGAGTGACCCTGTGAAATTGAAATTTCATGCCTTTCTTTCATTTAGAGCCTTCTGACATGTAGGGGAACCTAGTGAGAAAGTTTGCCTGCAAAGACAACCCTTAAAATTTGCGGAAAACAAAGGGCAGGTTTTCTATTGCAAAAGGACTTGAAAACCCCGATCAACACTCTATCGGACTTCTCACCTGCATTTGCAACTGAAATCTTCAATCAACACTCTATTAGACTTCTTGCTTGCATTTGTAACTGAAATGTCTGATCAACGCTCTATCAAACTTCTCACTTACTCAAACATCCTATAAAATTTGATCAAAAATGCACCAAACTTCTGACTTGCATTAACACTTAGAAAGCCCGAAATACACTGTCGGGATTTTCACCTACCTAGACACCCTTGAAACCCTGAAACACACTGGGTGATTTTTCACTTTGTTTGAAAACCTCAGGAAACCCAATCAAGACTAGCGAAGATTTTGACCAGTTCAAACACTTGGAAAACTCGACTAACTCTGAAAAACACCTCAAACCAATTTTTACCATACCCTTAGAGCAATATGATAATTTCTCCCTTGTTATGTGTATTTTCTTATCAAAATTCAACTATAACATTTTTTAAAAAGGCAAAAACACAACTGAAACAAGCTTAGGCTTTTTGAGTGGAGATAATAAACTCAAATCATCAAAACAACACTACTAACCTTGTTCTCAAATGGGTCTAAAGATATTCTTGAAAATGCAAAAGAAAAATATTTCAAAAATGAAAGTGAGGTTTGGAAGCGGAGAAACATGGTCAAATTTGCAAAAGAAGGATGTCGAAATGACAACCCAAAATCCGATTTATAAGAGAGTTATTAACGACAAACTTCTAGCATGTGTGAGCAATTAACTCAAAGTATTAATTGCATTGACCAGGGTTTGAAAGTCAATGTGCAATTAGTATGTAAATTACATAAGTGTGTTAAAGGTTCGATTCACCGCTTAACAAAGGATGCAAGAGTCAATCGGACTCCAGAGTTTGGCAAGCAATTATCGGAGAAGCCAATACTTCTCGTGTTGTAGGATCTCTCCTACACACCATTACCAAAGTGAAGCCATGATTACACACAAAATAATTTGTACAATGAGACTCCTTATTATTGCCTCATGAACAATATACAATATGTAGATCCTCTCTCCATGTTTATAGGAGAATGTAAAGGGACTATCTAATAAATAAGCCCAAGAGTTTGTTTCGTGCAACAATAATTTTGTTGGATGAAACCAACATTAATTACGAAGAGTATTTACACTCACAAAATAGTAAATACAAACATAACTAATTAACAACTCTCCAGTCAAGCTTGATTCATGTAGTCGGTGTGAACATGGTTAACACAAAACTGGTTTAGAAATAACTCAAACCATTAGTTAATATGAGGTGGGAGTGAGAAAAGAGGAAGCAAAGAGACTAACGAGTCTTGGCAACTAGGCCTAATGAGGTACTCATGTACAAATATGCAGTGAAATCTAAGTGTCCCTGTGGTAACAAGTCCATCTTATAGGAATACATGGATGTCAAGACGTTGTAACTGTAAAGTCATATAAGAATAGGTACTCTATACAAGGCTCACTTAAAAAACATTAATCAAAAGAATTGGGAAAAAAGAGTTACCGTGGATAAAATGTATCACCGCAAGGCACCCAAAAAACCAGTAATACAACAGATAGTGAAGCGAGAATTTATGCCACAAGGCGTCCCAAGAAGCAAAACTCGAAGACTAGCCACAATGTTGAAGTAGGAGCACTGGATGGAATGAAGCCTATCAAAAATAAATGCACTCAATGAACTCACAAGTCATAAAAGATTTGATGAGAACACATGGTTTGAAGATACTAATGTTGACAAGTGTTGGGAATGCTAGAATTACAAAACACTGCCAACTTATAATCCACTGCTCTTCCTAAGAACTAAATTTTTGCTAACCAAAAGAAATGTTTGGTAGACATGTTCACTTAAACTCATTCTACACTAGTGGTCTGGATCCATTGCTCAATCACACAAACAAAATAGTTGACATTGTAATTCACCAAAATAGCTCCTTGCAAGGAGACTGTCAATGGTGTCGATAGTGCAAGAGTTCCCCAAACTTTAAATATGATCTACTACCAGAAGATGTGGTACACCAAATACCAAAAATAATTGCTAAGATAATGGACAACACGCGAAGCAGGATCAGCATCATGCTCCCCCATACTGTTGAATGGGTGGAGTGATACTACAAATCTATATGAGTGGACAAACCCAACTATTTGAACATTGACAGACTGACACTGGATTGCACTAGACTAGCTACACTTCAGAAGGAGGGCTAGTTCAACAAGATGGCCTTGGCAGTGATGGGAAAGTCATACAACTGAAAGAGAGAAAAATGCTCAAAATGGAGTACAACCGCATGAAAAAACTCCATGGTTGTATAGACTCACTGCAACTACAAAATGGTCCCACACAAATAAAATCACCAAGTGACCCATAAAACATTCTAAGAGAACTAGAACCAAACAGAACTACGTAATCTTCATAGGCTTTAACTTTGAAAGCAAGCCTTAGATTTTAATACTGACGAATCAAGGCTAATAGGTATGGGAGCAGTAACTGTAGGTGGACTAGTAGCAGGGTTTTGAAGTCCACAATAGAGAGGGATGTTGTAGATTAACAAGTTTTTGTTGTACGGCGCGTATGAGGGCATCTTTCCTTAGAATGAAGGAATGCAAAAAAACATTTTGCTTCAACAATTTCATGTTTGCTTCCTACAAAATCAGAATGGAAACCATAATATAATGTGAAAAACCAAAATTAATAGAAAGTTTGTATGTGAGGGAGTCTGACTTCTTGTCAGACTGGACCTACACCTTCGATCTTCAACACAAGATTTATGCCACCAAGAAGAAGGTGCATCCCAGAAGTACTGCACAACATGCCAAGGAGTTAGGGTCTAGGGGTAGGGGTCAAGGAGCTGAGCCCTCGATGCCAAGCACAATTTGCCCTTTGAAATGGCTTGAAAAAACATTTTTTAGACAAAATATCCCCCTTATTTCAAACCAATTTGCCCACGTTTTTTACTATATTTTCCACAAAATTAATTTTCTCACCCCCTTATAAAAATAAAGGCCCCCTTATTCCAAACATGCTCCCTTTAAATGTCTCCAAAAAAAAATCCCTTTGATTTTCTCTCCTCTCAAAATATATATATTTTGCTCTAAACAATTTTCTCATACCAAAAGGTTTTTTTACTTAAAACTATAAAAAAAATTGATTCAAAAAATTAGGTCAAAGGATCTCAACCCTTGACATACTAAACCCAAGTGCCCATCAAAATGCACACAAGCCACTCACGCAATAAGCATCCATAATTCATATTTGTGAAAGATTCTTTTTGACGTTAAATGTTTAAGTGGAGCTATTTAAAAAAGAAAGTCGTTGATTCAACAAGTTACAGTTTGAGAAGATTCACCCATGATTTAAGGATTTGGTTTGGATCTTGAGTTGTTTGGGAAACCTTTATCCACCGCGAGTACTAAACACCACCACAGGGAAAACCATTGCCCAACTAGAAGCGCCCAGGAGATCGTAGTGGTCAAGAGCTCTCCAAATCAAGAGCTAAGTTGAAATCACCTAGGAGGTTGTGTTTGGCTCAAAACCGAGCAAAGTGATGTCAACCCCAGGCCTATTCAAAAACAGGGTTCGTGTGATCTCAAGTCGAGCAGGAGATAATACTAGGTTGAGTGTATCCATAATCCAAAGATGATTTTTCACCTCGTGAGTCCAAAGATGGGGATTCACCGCCAAACGAGTTGCTCCAAATTGGAATACCACATAGGGTGTTCAAGGTAAATCCATAGTGCTATCTGTCACTTTGGGTCAGAGACAATGATGGGGAGATCCTATCCGGGTTTGGATAAGTAACTCGTGAGTTGTGAGGGGAGTATATTCCATAAGTTGGAAAACGAGTGATGTTTGGGCTTCTATGAGCCAAGTTCTATGTGAATCGGCGAGTCGTCAAGCTCCTCAATGTTACTGGGTTCAAAAAGTTGATCCGAGAGTGTCAAGAGACTTTTGGAGGTAGTCTTGAAGGTTGAATGCAAATTCAATTGCAGAGCTTGTCGAAAAGAACGTTGTTAGGCAGGCAGAAAGTTGGCATGGCATTGTGGTCGTTGGGCTACTGTGTTGAGAGTTTTTCCCATATACTACCACGACCATATGATGAAAATCCAATACTTGTGAGTCGATAAATGTAAGACTCCAACCAAACCTATTGGGTAATTCGTACAAGTTTGAAGCGCCCATTCAATGATAAATGCCAATCAAACAAAGTAGAGTGGAGTCGAAAACAGATCAAAAGAAATCAAAGAAAATCAAATTCTAACACAAATAAAAAGCACACTTGAAACTGTTTGTGCCTTTCCTGTCAAATATCTTTTTCACCTTCATTTGATGTAATGCAATCCGATCAATAACCTTAACTCTCTTCTCTTCCAATCATCTTTAGTGCAGAATCCTCTTTTCCATAGAGTCTCTGAATGTCTCATCTTCAAAAGCCTTAGCCAACTTCAAAGTTAGCAACTATAAGAAAATGGGAATTTCCACATTAATACCATATAACAATTGAAAACGGGACATACCAATAGCCCACTTAGGAGTTTTATGTGATCGTCCCACAATGCATCATATAACCTCATATGCCATGTTCTTTTATTATCATCTGCGAGCTTGTGAATTATTGTCACTAGATTTTGTCTGATCATTTTCTTGAGGGTAATAGTCAAAAGTGTGTGCTAGTAAGATACTATACACAGCAAAACCGGTCAACTAATTAGAAGAAAAGTTGATGCATTATCCGTGACTATTTTGCTTAGCACTCTAAATCTAACAATAATATATTCCTTGATAAAGTTACACAATACCTCAAAAGTTGCATGTTTAACGTATCGCTATCAATACATAGGAATGACCAGCACTAGGAGGATTAAGAGTTCCAATCAAATCTAAACCCCACTACTGGAAGGGTTCTTCAATCATCACAAGACATAGGGGCAAAGCTACAAGTTTAGGCCTACCCACAAACTATTGATATACCTCACACTTAACTACCCATTCTTGGGAGTCTCGAAAAAAGAGTAGGCCAATAGTATCGAGCAAGTAGAATTTTATGAGCGGTAATAGGAGCAAAGAAGCGTCCTCCACAATCCTGACTATGAAATCTCTCGAGTAACCTCTATTATTGTTCCTTATCAACACAATGGAGGAATAATCCATCAATGCTTCTTTTGAACAAAGCATTATTTTACAAGACATACCTGGAAGCTATGACCCTAATGGTCCTTTTCTCTTTGGGACTGAGATGAGTTGGGCACTTGCCATATGTAAGGAAATATGAGATGTTAGGGTACCACTCATTTGTACTGCTCAAAAATAACACTAGAGGTAATTTCTTTTCTAGCACCTCTACATCTTCTTTGATGCGAGGATTATTTTCAATAATCGAATGACATAACCCTCTTTTATGAATCAACTGTGTTGGTTTGATATCAATTCAAAATAACACAATGGAAGTGTTCGACAACTTTGACAATCATATAAGTTTGTTTCTCAAAGGGCGAGTACCTCAGCTCATGATCCTTTAATCCACAACTTGTGAAGGCAACTAGAGATTCAATCCCTTCATAATTTTTTTGCACTGGAATGGTTGATATAGAGTATGATCAGAAGCATAACTATAGATACCAAAATCTTTTTGAAAATTTAGACATACCAACACCGGAGTTTTGGTAATACTTGCATTAATAACTTCAAAAGCATCTTTTCCTTCTTCCCTACAATTGAAAGTTGTTTTCCCCTTCATCAATGAAGTAATGTGTTAGGTTAACTAGCCAAAGTTTAGAACAAACTTTAATTAACTTCTCAAAAAACAACTGCACCCTTGTCTTGTTTGTGTGAAGGGTTAAGTTCTGAATTGCTTTGACCCTTTTTGGATCAAGTTTTGTTCCCTTTTTTGATACCATGTCACCTAGCAATTTTCCCCCTATCACACCGAACATAGAATTCTTCAGATTTAAAGATATCCCATGGGAGCAGCACCTATAAAATACATTTTCAAGATGTTTGAGGTGAGCTTCTCTCATTTTGGAAAACATAGTTAAGCCATTGAGGTAAACCAATATGATTTTGTTCTTCATGTCACCGAAGGCAAGAACCATGGCTCTTTGAAAATTTACTCCTACGGTGATTAATCCAATGGGCATCATATTATGGTCGAAAGTACCCCATGGGGTTGTGAAAGCATTTTTATGTTGGCCTTCTTGTGCCACTTTAATCTGATTGTAGCCCGAAAACTCATCAAGCATTGAGAGCATTTCTAATCATGTAACTGCTTGCAAAACCTGATCCATGATATGTAAAGGATAATTATCCTTCACGGATGCCTAATTCAGATTACAGAAATCCACACAAATTCTAATCTCTCCATTCTTCTTTTTTATGGGGACAATATTCGCAACCGAAGTATAGTGATGGATGGGAAAAATAATCCTTGTGTCTAACATATCTTCTTCACTTCCACCACAATGGTACTTACAATTTTGGCGTTGTAATGTCATTGCTTTTGTTGCTTAATCAATTCAATATGTAATGCAGGAATAATCAAAATATTCAAGATCAACTCGAGCATGTCGAGATAATCTTTGATCATCAACAAGTGTTGTGATCAATTGCTTCAAATAAAATATTCAAGATCAACTTGGGGGTGTCGAGATCATCTTTAGTCATCAACAAGTAAGAGTCATGATCAGTTGGTTCAAATAAAATGTCATCTCTAGGATCCTCTAATTTTCAAACCGTATATTTTGACTTGGCTTTTGGTTCCAACCTCTACTTGACTCCCTTCACCAAAATGTTTGCATGTGTCCAATTCATTTGAATTTCACCTGATAAATCTCTGCAAAAGCTATGGCTCAGCAACATTCCATATAAAGCTCGAATGTTAGCCGCCAAGATAGTCATCTTTACCTGCTTGTTTGGATAGACATCAAAAACTGCCTGGGCATTTTTAATTTGTCCAACCAAAGGCACTTGCATAGTCTCCATGGAATAACAATAACCAAAGGACTTAGTAATGGTAAGCCCAAGGGCATGAACAGCCTTAGCAGACATTACATCGTCAGAAGCTCCAGAATCAATTATACAGTTACTAAGTTAAAAACCATTAATGAGCCGTGACAAGTAAAAAGGATGAACTTTTTTAGAAGGGGATAAGGTGGTGGCCATGATATTTTATGAAACAAGGCCTTCCGAAACTATATTCTTTTGTCTTGTGACCTAGATGTAAATGCTTAAAAAATACATTAAATGCTCTTCCTTTTCAACGGAAACTTTTGTCATGTGCCCTAGATGCATTAAAAAATACATTGAATGCTCTTCCTTCACGACTGAAACTCAACTTGAAATATCCATTAAATACTCTAAATACTCCCTTATGTCCTCCTCCTCGCTTGTCTGACTCTGATACCAATGTTAGAAAACATGAACAAAGAGATAACGAAGGAGCAAATTGCACACATTATTCATTGTGTGTCTGTGATTTTATTATGTAAGAGATGGTTACAAAATGGTTGAAGTGGTTACACCTGTTTATTAGTTAAAACTTTACTAATATTGTTTTGATGCTAAATTATAAGCCTTATATTCTATTATTTTTTAGAATCATCACAAACAAGAAGGGAGAAAGCTATGCCGAAGTTGCAGTGCCGCCTGCAGATAAGGGTGAAGGAGAGATCTCAGCCCAAGAGTATCAGATCTCCAGAGTTCATTTGTGGAGATTCACACGAGAAGGGGCAAAGGAAGACGTGCAATCTACTAATGGCGTGCTCGTCAAGAAGATGGATAAGAACCAGGAAATGAAAGAGTAGATGAAAGATAAAGTTGATCAACTTACAGTTGTGATTCAAAAAATGATTAAGCCTATCCAGTCTTCTAATTCATTTGAACACAAAACCCAGATGATTGATGTTGAAACTCTAAATGTGGTTGATGAGATTGGTTGCATGGGTTGGGCTACCAAGGAGTGGTCTGAAAAGCAGATTGTGCAAGCTCAGAGAGTGATAGCAGACACTGGGAAAATTCATGAGGAGATCTCTACAAAATAGGTGTGACGGACAAAATGATAAAAAAATTTCAAACTGAAATCAACTTGTTACACCAATATATTCCTAAGCTGGAGGTATTCCAAGGGGTTTGCATGAATAATCTCATAGTGGAAGGCGTTCTGTGCAAGGAGCAGGGAGGAGATCAAATGGGACTTCTTGGTGCAACAAAATTTAGAATTCCGATTTTATAGGAAAGTGTTGAAAAATTGAAGGAATCCGGGGCTGAAGGTATTAATGCTGCCCACGATATTTTTGATGCTATGGAAAAGATCCCCTAATCATTCTATGATAATCAAGGGGTTTCCCATTCAGCTCAAGAAATTGCTGATCAGTTTAAATAGTTGGTAAAAAAAGGAATCAACTCCAAGGACTCATTCAATTTTGATTTGATCATATGTTTTGTCAAATATCAGAATATTTTTTATAAGCTAGCTTAAGGTTTGAAGACATTCCGGAGATTTCCTACACACTTGATCAACATTTAAAGGGAATGTCAGGTGAATGATATGTATATCAGCGGCCTAGACAAGGATCGAAGCATCGAGAAAGAATTCAAGTGGCCAAGGAGAAGGTTGTTGATGTGCTCGATGATTCCAGCGAGCAATTGCGTAAGGAGGATCTTTGATTTCCAGCAATAGTGTCCCAGTCTAATATGTCATTTCCTAACCGTGTGTTTTCATCATTGTCAAATTACACATACCATTTACAAGTTTTGATTGTGCAAATTGACTTTCACAATTTGCAAGTTTCTATTATTAGAAAACTTGACTTTTTCTTCCATGCGTCTTGCTGTAAAATAGGGAGTCTTTCCTTAAATATTTGTTTTCGGGCCATCTGTTTGGGACTTTCTAGCTGAGTAGAAATTCTAGAGAAAATAAATTGGAGAAGCTACATATTCAACACTTTAAACAAGAAAATAAAGAAAGATATTCAAAATTTGTGTTGATTATTCATCTTATTATTGTTATTTGTTCTTGTGTCAAATACACAATTGACTCTTGATTTTTCCCGGATTAATATATCAGTGAACTATCATTATTGTTAACTTTACTTGAATGATTAAAATAACACGTGTTTCCTTATTAGATTGTACAAGACTTCCTCTCCTTTCTTCTTTCTAATTCAAGTCTTCTTGCCTTTTCTCTCACTTATATTTCCATTCTAGCAAGTTATAATCTGTTGGGACGGTATCCCAAAACCACCGCATATTAGATTAGTGTAAATATTCTTTCCACGCAATTTAGTTTTCAATAAAGGGAAGTCTCCCAATATAATAAAGGAGGGACTTCGTCCCTTTCTACTGTTACTAAAGCTTCATTTTTTTTGCACTACATTTTTTTGCGCCAACTGTGGGGCGCATTTTAGTGCATGCATGGCTACTTACATTAAAAATACAGCTTTCATGGTGCATGTATTTCATAGTGATATTTTCATCTGCAATTTTATACTATAAGAGAACTACAAGCTGGCTATAAGAAAATTCATTCAACAGCAATAAAGCACATGGGATTGTCGACCCTGTTTTTGAGCTTCAGCGGGAGCATGGTTTCAATCTTAGTCCCCCCTGTCTACCAAGCACCCCGCCTGTCTACCAAATAAGCGGAGTTGAGAAAATAAGTTTGAGCAAAGCCCTCGTCTTATGTGGAACAAAACTTCCCTTGCACATACTGTTCCCTACAAATAGTAGCTGTACCATGGGGACTCTCTATTGGTTCTTTGGTTTTGGCTGGACTATTGCATAACCTTCCTAGAGGCTCAAGGAATTTTTTTCTTTGATTCAAGGGAGATGGCGAACAACATCTCGATAAGCATATCGCTGCATTTTTTATTGCATGCGAGGTGTTGGGTATGGACAATGAAGATGAAGACAATCAAGTTGTTCGTAGAGACTCTGCAAAAAAGTGCAGCAGAATGATTTTACCATTTTTACAGCCAATACAATTACAAATGGGATACAATGCAAAGCAAGATCAAGGAGATGTTCAAATATGTTGAAGATGCACATGCCCTCATAGCGCAGCTTACACAAATAAAAAAGAAACCTCATGAACCTATCAGGGAATTTGTTTCCAAATTCAACAGACTCCGACACAAGATTTCTCTTGTTACTCCTATACTAGAGAACCAATAGTGCTTCTTTGTCAATGCCCAACTTCTAGAAGTTGGATTTCTTTTCCGAAGCTCATTGATAGCCTACATGGAGGTTGCACAATCATTGACTGCCAAAGTGGAGGATGACCTAAGTATGGTAGGTAAGTTGAAGAGAGAATCTTTCAAAAGCAAAGGACAAGGTTGTAGTCAAGGTATGACTGATCCTTTGGTGCAAAAATTAGCAAATGAACTCCTTGCTTTGAGAAAGCAAGTAGCTTTTCCTCAAAGGGACCCCTCTAATTTTTTTTCTAGTCTTTCCTAAGATGAACTACTCAAGTGTGCAAATCTGCTTGGCATCTTCAGAGTTGTTTGTTGAGGAGTAATGCCCTGCCCCAGAATCCATTGGAGACTCTATGATACAACATTGTTGGTTAGATCCTCCAAAGAAGTGGATTTGTGCTTAGACCAACCAACACGAGGCAATGGTTGAAGTTCAATCCGTTGTTGAGTATAGGCAAAACCCAAGATGTCCCCATCATCAACTATCCCATCTGCAATGACTTCCAAATCAAAATCCCAAATTTGGTCCAGAATCATGCGAATCCAATCTCGCTAACTGACAACCTTCTCATCTTCATAATCCATCCAATAATCTTTAAAAAACGGAAAATCAACATGAGTTGGCCTACCCTAAATGGATTCGATAGTGACCTTTGTCATTTCTGCATCTATTCTCTTTGCCTTGACAAATGAGGGACAAGAGTACCTGCCAATTGCAATTGTGAAATGAATTCTCGTCTTGTGCTTACTCGACAAGAATTTGTGCACCTTTACAAGTTGCCTAACCAATTCCATCAACGCCCATTTGTCATTGACGTTCCTTGGCAGCATGTATAGTTAAACTTCGAACACGCACACTCATATAGAGGAGAAAGTAGGGAGCTGAATAAACTATGAACCCCATATGGCAATATTTGCTGTAGCCTCAATACAGAACTGGGTGTTAGCCAATTCAGGTTGCAACATACCAATGACATAGAAGAAGAATGTGTTATTGATGCAGTAAAAGTAACAGGAGCTGGACTCGATGGTAATTTGTAAGTAGAATTCATAAACTTTGTTGTGCCCAACTGAAATCAATAAAATAACATAGTCTTGGCTGCAACATGTACTAGGTATGAGGTCATGTAATACTTGCTTGAAGCAAGTACCTCACAGAGTTGCTTATGAATTGGATCGTTGATTAATGCATCGCAATTAATATGTTGTTTATTTTATCAGATTTTGTAAATGTACTGAAACATCCATTCCTGAAAGTCCTTGGTTGTTGGGTTCCCCACTATTCTTTTTAGGAGTGTGATTATATCATTGATCTCTGGTTTGAAATTTGATCATTGTACCACTTTTGGAAGTTTGGTAGCGGAAGCCATTGATTTCTCAAGCTAATGCTTGTTCAACATCCTTATACAAGATACAGTATTTTCATTCCAATCGTATTGAGCTGACTTAGGAGTTATATCCACATATTCATTGACATCAGGAAGCATCAATAATTCATCAAGGTATTTTGCATCCAAACAGAAGAGGTACTCGCCTTAAGGGTCCTTGACTTCCCTGAGATCTCTATTATAGTATTTTGCCCATGTTAACACAAATTTGGGGCATTGACCAAATAAGGATAATGCAATAGCTAGAGTTATACCACTGTCATAGATTCCTTGTATCCAGTCTGACTTTAACACCACCCAAATTTGGCTCCAAAGCTCTGGAAGTTCAAGGGGCCCTAAATCTATATCTGTGATCTTATCCTCATTAGACTCCAAAGTCGAGGGGGGAGTGAGCCTGTGAAATTGAAATTTCATGTCTTTCTTTCCTTTAGAACCTTCTGACATGTAACGGAGCCTAGTAAGAAAGTTTTGCTGCAAAAAATACCCTTAGAATTTGCGAAAACAAAGGGTGGATTGTTCTCTTACAAAAGCACTTAGAAACCATGATTAACACTATCGAACATCTCGATTGCATTTACAACTAAAATGTCCAATCAACACTCTATCGTACTTCTCGCTTCCACTCGCAACTAAAATGTCCTATCAACACTTTTTAGGACTTCTCGCTTGCTCAAACACCATAGAAACTTTGATCAACAATGCACCGGATTTCTGACTTGCATTAACACTTAGAAAGTCTGAAATACATTGTTGGGGTTTTTATCTACCTAAACACACTTGAAACCCCAAAATACACTTGGCGGGGTTTTACTCTGTTTGGAAACCCGATCAAAACAGCCAGAAATTTTCACTGGTTTAAACACTTGGAAACTTCAACAAACTTTGAAAATGCCTCGAACCAATTTTTATCAAACCCTTGGAGCAATCTGATAATTTCTCCCTTCTTGTGTGTATTACTATTTTCTTATCAAAATTCACCTATAACATTTGTAACACGGCAAAAACAAAACTAAAACGAGCTTAGGCTTTTTGTGTGGAGATAAAAAAATTATTTAAAAAACAACACTATTAAGTTATTAACCTCATTCTCAAAGTTATTAACCTTGTTCTCAAAGTTATTAACCTTGTTCTCAAAAGGGTCTGCAGATTATCTTGAAAACATAGAAGAAAACGTTTGACAAACAAAAGTGAGGTTTGGTAGTGGAGAAACTGGGTCAAATTTACAAAAGAAGGGTGTGAAAATGTCAAATCCAAATCCTAATTTATAAGAGTGGTATTAATGGCGAACGTCTGGCACATGCAAGCAGTTAATTTGGAGATAACTAATTGCATTGACTACGATTTGAAAATCAACATGCAATTAGCATGTCAATTGCACAAGTGCACCAAAAGATCGATTTGTTGCTCAACAAAGGATGCAAGAGTTAATCAGACTTCGGAGTTTCCCAAGCAATTTGCATGCAAATTACAAACTTGCTTCGAAAGTCCGATTGTCCAATCAACAAAGGGGCATAAGAGTAAGGCAGAAACCAGAGGTTTGCAAACTCGAATTAAATGCCCAAAAGACCAATTAAGGCTAAAGAGTGCTGATCAAGATCCGGAATTTTGAGTGCATGAAAAGTCTAATTCTCTTCTTTCCAAAGGATTTTTCAACACTCTAAGCAAAAAGATTTAATCGTTCAAATTGATCAAAAACACCATTTTGACAAAATTTCGAATGGTTATCCCAATTTCTCACTTGCTTCAAATTTTAGGCTAACAGATTCAATGCCAATTTTGTTTCTCGAAAGGCATTGCAAGCATTCCTTCAAGGCCTAGAGGCATGTATCTTGAGTATTAGATATGGAGCGATTGTCTGGAATGTATTTATAAATACTAGTCACCATCTTGTTAAAGATGTGCAAGATAATCCGTTGGAGGTATTTAGGGCATTACACGCAGTCTACATGGAATCTATGTATACACAAACTCCATCTTCAACTATAAAAGTGGTTTTCATTTCTACTTTGGTTATGTTGATCTGGTTGTACCTTAAACATCCATCCACAAATGAAAAAATTTTGTTCCCAACTATTTCGAGTATAAAATATATAAATGGAATTAGGAACATGTCCTTGACAGTGAGTACATTGAGACTTTGGAGGTCCACACATATTCCTATTTGTTTGGATTTGTTCTTCGAACCACTAACTATTGGGAATACCCATTCACGTATTCCCACATATAATATTATATTTGCCTCTACCATTTCATCGATCTCCTTCTAGACCATTATATCAAGCTCCTCACACTAAGGTTATTTTATGCACACATTTCAAGGGTAGCCCTTTCAAGTCTTTGTGTGTCCTAATAAACACGTCCTTGTAGTCCATGAATATCCAAAATGTTGATTCCTTCAACATTGGATCCCGATCATCTCCAACCATAATCATTTTGTGATCTTTTTATGTTCCCTGATTTCCCTAACAATGGTAGGTTCCCTTTACTCCATATCTTCAATCCTCCCAACTTGGTAAGTTGGTTTCTCAATTAATCTTGCATCCCTTGCTTTATATTCAGTGAATTCTAGAGGATAGTGTGAGGACAACAAATCAATTGGACCGAGCATTACTAACTTAAATTTTCCATTATTATGAAAAAAAGAGAAATTGCATTAAAATGCAAGTGATGTTGTGTAAGATAAGAGAAGGGAAAACCCTAGGTGAAATCGATGAAGGAACTATGTTTGTTTCTCTGTGCTAGGTCGTTATTTCCATAAACTATGCTCGCGTCTGGATCTAGCATTTTGTTTCGTCATTCTGGCAAATCATGCTTGTCAGTATGCCTTATTTCCTTGGCTTGCTGGTCACGTCTTTCCTCTGACCTCCACCTTCATTTTCTTTGAGTGCCTTCATGTTTTTTCATGTATTTCCGAGTATTTTTGTGTATCCTTAGTGTATTTTCGTGCATTTTTGTGATCGTCCTTTGTCTTCGTTCTGGACCCTTTATTTTCCCTGTAAATTCTGGTGCTTATCTCTTGTCGTTGTTCTGGGCCTTTTTGAAGGGTTTCGACTTGATCCCTTGTGTTTTAGTTTACTCGTGGGCTTGTGTACTGGGTGTGAGAGGTCTGCCATTGGTTTTTGATGTCACTTGTGTTTTCTATAGTCGTCTCTATCCTTTTCAAACCCTTCTCTGACTGATGCTATTCAAAATTGCCCTTCAGGGCAGTATTGTATGGAAATGTCTTCGCTGAAGAAGAATTCAGAAAACAAAACTTAGTTTTTCAAAGTGGATGGTGTCAAAACATCCTTCAAAGAAACCCTTTATGATTCCTCAGACAATATTGCAAATTGAAAAAGTCTTCAGAGATTACCCTTGAGAATGCCCAAGCTGGACCTAAGAATGAATGAGAAGGGTTGCATGCGAGTTGCGGATGGGACTCCAGTTCTTCAGCTATAGAAATATGATGTTCAGGGGAGTATCAATGAGCTGGAAAATTGGGGTCTGATAGTTCATTTGTCTTAGTTTTCGACCTTTTGTGGGTGTTTTCAAGGAGTGGGCCCAAAAAGTTTGAAATACAGAAGGGGAGTATTCAGTGTTTGTGTATCCCAATGGACATTTCTTGATTTTCTTTGCCTTAGCCATTGATTAGGAACTCATCTTTAAGGTGGGCCATGGTTCCTGGGAAGAGCAAGTTTATTCATGAAACCGTGACACCCCATGTTCAAACTTGATGAGGAACTCCCTCTCCTGGCTTTTATTTGGGTAAGAATATATGGGCTTCCAACAGAGTATTGGAATCAGAATGTATTCATGGCAATTGGCGACACACTGGGAACATTTATGATGACAGTTGAGGCCTCTTTACAGCTTGAACAAACGATATATGTTAGGATTTGTGTATTGATGGATCTCAATAAACCTCTTCCTACCAAAATAGCCTTAGTCATGGAGGACGAAAAATGGGACCAAGTCTTGGATTATGAAAATATACCCTTTAGGTGCAAATTATGTCATGAATATGGTCACCTGGTAAAGGATTGCACGCATAAAGTTTTAGAACAGACGGGAGAAGAACGGAATAAAGATGACTTCATCACGCCAAAGAAGAAGCAAAATGCCAAAGAGAAAGGCAAAGAACAGGTTGGAACTAGTAATGTTAACATATTTACCAACCCACGGGAACAAGAAGAAAAACAAATTAGAGGATCTTACGAAATCACAGGTGTCGGAAACACAGATGGAAAAACCACAAGAAGTTCAAGGCCAACTGGAGGAAAAAGGATACAAACAGATGGTTATTTTCCAAGCACAACCGAACATGAACGCACGCAGCAATAAGGTGAGAAGCTGCCAGCGTAAGAATAAGTACTATGAACAATTTCAAGAACATAATCAGCAACTACAAGAGACGAGAGAATTGGAAAAAGCTCTTATTGTATGTGATCCAAACGTGGCACGGCAACTAGAGGCAAGCTTAGGGGTGGATCAAGAAAAGAATAAGAATTTTAAAATGGATACCAATCTGAAGGCTGGTCAAAAGTCGAATCACACCAAACTTCAACATGAGGGGCAAAAAATGTCAAATTCCGTAACTAGGGATTTATCCGAAATTTTCCCAAATATTTCTCAATGAAAATAATCACATGGAATATAAGAGGGTTGAAGGGTTCCCCCTTGAAAGTGCAAGAACTTAGAAGAATGATTAATTTTGTTCATCTGTCGATGGTTTGTATTCAAGAGACTAAATCTTCTATTAATCTTATGATTGCTATATCTGAAAATATTTGGCCTAAAGCAAAACATCTTTTAACAGGTTCCCAAGGGGTTTCGGGTGGCATTGTCTCTCTTTGGGACCCCAGAATGATGATTGTCCTTAACTCCTTTGCGACTAAAGGAGCCTTATCTCTGCATGTTTACTCTAAATTGGAAGATCAGAAATTCCTATTGTTTAATGTGTATGTTGCTCTTGCTTTAGAAGAAAAAAGACAACTATGGAGGAGAATGTCAGATATCATCCAGTCTTCTACCCAAATACATCTCATTGTAGGGGTGATTTCAATACTATCTTGAATTTCCAAGAGAAGCAAGGGGGCAATCCCCATTTAGATGTCAATCCGGATCTCATGTCTCAATTCATTCAGAGTCATAATTTGAAGAATGTGTCTACTGTTAATGGTATGATGACATGGTCCAATAGACAGCAGGGTCAGGATTGTAACTTAGAGAGATTGGACCGTTTTATGATCTCAAAAGAATGGTGGTTAAAGGGTTGTCTCCCTAAAGCTACGATTCTCAACAACAGCGGTTCAAATCACTGGCCGGTTTGCCTAGAAATAGGTAAAACATTTCCGTGCAAAAGCCCGTTTAGATTTCAGCTTATGTGGCTTCCTCATAAAGATATTGCTAGACACGTTACACAATGGTGGAGGGAGGGCAAGCCCAGGTTTGGCACTCAAATGTTTATGTTTGTTAAGAGATTGACATATTTAAGAATAAAGCTAAAGCTTGGAACTGGATAGAGTTTGGTGATATAATGGAACAAAAATCTAAGATCCTTGGTCACTTGGACAATATTAACGCTCTTCACCGACAATCGAGATTTTCCTTGGATCTCTTCAAAAAAGAATGTCTCTTGAAGGCAGAGTTGCATGAATGGGAAACTAGAGAAGAAATTATGTGGAAGCAAAAATCCAAGATCTAATGGTTAAAAGGAGATAAACATTTTGCCTTTTTCCATAAATCCTTGCTACCTAGAAGAGCCCACAAGCACATCCATTCCCTCTCCATGGCAGATGGTTCAAAGGCTCAAACACTTCATGGGATGCAACAGGTGGCTCAGCAGTACTTTCAGCAATTGTTTACCTCTCACCTACTCGATTTGGATTTGGCCTCCTGACCATCTTACCAAACAATATTTCTCAACAAGATAATGGGAAGTTGACTCAACCTGTCACAGAAGAACTCCAAGGTATTATTTTCAGTGTGAAGAAGGTCAAACTCCTAGTCAGGAAGGCTTCCCAATTGAGTTTTTCCAGGCATTTTGGGGCATTATTAAACGGGAGATTCTACAAGTGGTTAAAGAAGCTAGATTGGCCAAAACAATGCTTAAGGAAATAAATAAGACTTACATTGCACTTATTCCTAAATCGAATGGGGCGGAGGATATATCTGATTTTTGTCCTATTTCCTTATGTAATGTTTTGTATAAAATTATTACCAAGGTTATAGCTAAGAGACTAAAACCCCTTCTTCATTAAATTAATTTTCCTGAACAAGGTGGATTTGTTCTTGGTCGCCATATCCATGATGAGATTGTGCTAGCATAGATAATTCTGCATACTATGGAAATTCAGAAAACACGGACAATGTTTATTAGATTGGACCTTTTCAAGGCTTATGACAGAGTGGATTGGGGTTTTCTTTGTAAGGTTTCAGCTCAATTTGGTATCTCTACAAAATGGATCGAATGGATAGAGGATTTCTTCTCCTCTATTTCCTTTGCAGTTTTAGTTAATGGATCTCCTTCCAAATTTTTCAGAGCATCCAGAGGTATCAGGCAAGGTAACCCCTTATCCCCTTTTTGTTCATTATTCTGGCAGAATGCATGGGGAGACTTATTAATAAAACTTGTTGGGAAAAACGAATTCATCGAATATAGTTGGCTAGAAACAGCCACACGATTTCTTGTCTCTAATTTGTTGATGACTCTACAATGCTTGGAAAAGCTACAACCATGGAAGCTAGAAAAATTCAAAAAACTTTGTGCACCTTTACAAATGCCGAAGGTCAGCTGATCAATCAAGGAAAGTTCAGCATTTTCTTATTTCACAGTTCTAGCAGACGAGCAAATTATAAATATTCTCCATTTTAAGAAGGGCTTGCTTCCTCTTCAATATTTGGATGTTCCTTTGGCCTCAAAAAAGTTAAAAAGATTGACATTGGTTAATCAACAAGATTGAAGTAAAAATACAAAAAATGGACAAATAGGTGGCTTTCAAAGGGAGGGAGGATGACGCTGATTAAGTTTGTCCTTCAAGCCATGTTGATAGATGTTGCCTTTGTTTTAGGTATTCGTGGTAATATTTTGAAACAAGTAGACTCTATTTGTCAGAAGTTCCTATGGAGCGGAGCTCAAGATAAGAAGAAATGGTCCTTGGTTAAATGGAAAACTTTGTGCATACCAAAAAAAAAAGGAGGATTGGGATTCAGATCTTCTCTGAAGCGGAACAAAGCCTTGGCTACTAATTATATAGGAGATTGTGTACTCACCCTAATGATTTGTGGGCTACCACTTTCAGAGCAAAGTATTAGACCCACCCTTCCTTCTAAGGGTTCTCCTACCTTGACGTTTATCAGAATGGGCGAAGAAATGATTTAAAAAGAGCTCTTTTCGATTGTTAACAAAGGTCAATCGGCTAATTTTTGGACCGATTCTTGGGATGTCCATTCCCCCTCATTCGCCAGTTTCCTCAACTTAAGCCTATTTTGGAGCAAATGTAGAACAGAGGTTGGGTAAAGGTAGCCCACTATGGTAAAATTCTCTGTCACCCATAGGAAAGTGGAAAAGAATGAATTCTCGTTTCCGAATGGCCCATTGCAAAAGATCATGAAGATCAAGCTTTGCTTCAAATTGCCTTGCAGGCTCGTCCTCTTTCTTTTTCACCATCACCAAATACTTTGGGATGGGGATTGGATGCTTCTAGTAATTATTCAGTTTCTACTGGTTATGCTTACTTGATAGTAAATATCCCTCATCCACTCCATTTTCTCTTTAAAAACTTTTGGCAGCCAAGTATGTGGCCTAAATTTAGTTTTTTCGTGTGGTTCCTTCATAGAAGAGTTCTAACAGGGGACCGACTTCTACAGAGATGTTTGTATGGCCCTTTCAAATGCAATTTGTGTTTTCAAGAAGAAGCATCTTACTCTCATCTTTTTTTCCTCTATCATTGGGTTATTCCTATATGGCAACATCTCTCTTCTTTGTTGAATTTGCACTGGAATACCTTTGGATCCCTAGAGGAGACTTTCTAATCCTGGCAGTGTAATCTTCCTAGAGGCCAAAATCTCCTTTCACTGCTTTGGAATAGCATCTCTCTCACTCTGTAGAATATTTGGAAAGAGAGAAATCGAAGAATTTTCCAGCAGATTAGTAGAGAGAGCTCTTTTATCTGGGAGAAAACCAAAATCAACATAGTTGAAAGCATAAAACACAAAATCTCTTTGCCCCGGATTCTATCTCCGAAGTGGGTGCATATCTGCAATCAATTATCTCTAAATAATTGCAATGTCACTTTACCCCGGTTGCCACTCAAACTTAGCCCCATCAAAGAAAGTCAATGGAATAGACCTGCTTTGGGTTATGGGAAAGTGAATACTAACAGAGCTTCTAGAGGAAATCCAGGGAGAATTGTTATAGGGGGCATTGGTAGAGACAATGAAGGTGATGTGTGCAGTTCTTTTTTGCAAAAAAATTGGGTATTACTACCAATAATTTTGCGAAGGTGAAAACAATTCATAAAGGCATGCAACAAGCTCTAAAAATTGGATGTTAAAAAATTCAAATTGAATTGGTCTCCCAAATCATTATGATTTTGTTATCCAATTATAGAACTAATTCCTCTCCCAATTGGTGAATTGCTAAGGTCGTTTGGAAGATAAAAGAATTGCAGCAGAAATTTCATCACATTTCCCGAGCAAGAAATAAAGTTGTTGATGGGTTGGCGAACTAGGCCTTAGATAACAAGGATCTTCTCTACTATGGCATGCCTCCTATATGGTGGTCCAACAAGCTCCAAGAGGACATCACATGTATTCTAAATTGTGACTCCCGATCATGATTATTTCTTCAGCTCTTCTATTGTATAATGCTCAAGCTTTGGCAAATAGCTTTTAGGCTTGGCATAGTTAAATATGTAATCTTGATTCCCACCTAATATAATCTTTGGCTAGTTTTTAAAAAAAATCCATTATTATACTATAAGGATGTCTACTCAAAAGAATTTGGGATTGTCGCCTTATGGTCACTTCAATCCTTTGCTTTCTTCAATCTCCATGAGCTCGACAAAACTACAGCTAGGCTGAGACACCATAATCTTCAATTTTCCAATGGGGGTAATTTGTCTTGTCCTCAAAGAATGATTGCAACTCCAATGTCCCTTCATTGTTCAGTTCCATTATACCTCAGTCTCCATTTGTTGGGGGTTACTATTCGGCATCTAAATGAGATGAGTCTAACGAAGCTACTTCCTCGTTGACTGTCTAATTCTTCAAGTCTATGATATATTTTCGGCCTATATATTAAATGGAGATGAGATTCATTTTTCAGTTATAGTTGTCTTTGACTAATATCAGCCATACCTGACCCCATTGGGTATCAAACCTTTTTTTTGTTGGTGCGATGACTAAACAATTCAGTTTTAAAAGTATGGGTGCAGATGATAGCCTTTTAATCCATAAGAGCACTAGAGACTTTTATTCCATAATAGTCTACTTCCATCAGACTGGAAAGTCGACAGCCATTTAGGGGGCAATTTGAGACTCTTCAAGTCTCTTTAGAAAGAATCTTTATGTTATAGCAACCACCTACACTGGTATTTGTGATATTCCTTCTCATGATCTCCATATGTAAAGTTGATCGTCAAAGGGCTAGGTTCACTGTCACGAGCATTGGATTGTTCATTTGATCCCCTAACAATGGGGGTCTAACATCCCACTTTTTTTTCTCATCTTACAACCCTACACCATGCGACACTAGGTGTATGTCTCAGTCAACATCTTAAATATAGTAGCAGTTATAACATTCTCGAGTTTGAGGAATTCTTCACAATAGATTTGCTACTTTGACAAGTATGATATTTCGAAAGACTTGTCTTGTAATCACTTTGTCTAAGAAAAGTCAAATGATGACCATATTTGTGTGTTCATACAACTATTTTCGTTTCTCAATCATTTCCCTTTAAACTTCCACCATTACTTCAGACAAACTCTTCTTCTTCATGTGTGGGTCAAGATAGTTAGCTTTCTTTGCGTGCGGCCTAGAGATTGCCATAACTTTGTGCTCAACGATATCAATCAAGTTGATGTTTTCTTTCTTTAGAAAATTCTCATTATTTTGGTCTCTAGGCTCACACCATCACATAGAAGTCCAGTGTTAGTTTGATGGGTATGGTGATCTCCTCTTAAATGGCACGTCATTGATCTTTTGACATTGTATAGTTGACCAAACTTGGTGGTCATATTGGATTCGACTACCATTTCCACCCACATTGTTTTGGTATTTGTTGGTATTTCTCAGCTTCTAATACCTATCGAGGGATGCACTCAATGAAACATCCTTATTTTGTTCGAGATTTGTCAGTTGGGTAGGTGGTGTCAAGGGCTCTCCTAGAGTGAAGAGTACTTGGGCACCCTTTTCATTTACGGTGTACAAGAAATTTTGATTGCATGGCACATATCTATGTAGAACTTACAAACCATTTTCTTCAAAAAATTGGCCTTTTGTTTTCTAGTTTGTGCACCATAGATCCTTTCCTTCTTCCCAAGTGTAACTTTTTAGTTCCACCAACATATGCATCATGTCTCTCCGAAGAGCCACAACCAATCCCGACTCATCTATCACTTGAGTTAGAGTCTTCATCTTTGCTTCTCCTTGAGTGTGCATAAGTCTTGTTTTTACTTTTATTATCCATGGCTGTATTGTATGATTCCTCACACGAAAAGGGCAAGACCATCTTCATATTCCTTCACAATGAGGGTACCAACACTATCATGAACAATCTCCTATACAACCAATCCCCTGGTTCTTTTCAGGGTTTTCATATATCTCTTTGAGCTTCCTATTATAGGATCAAATGTTCTCATGTTTACCTTTTTGGATATTATAGATCTCAATGGCAATTCCGTTGACATGTCTCATGAGTCTAAATTTTTTCTTGAATGCTTTCGTGAGTTTTTCGCACTAAACCTTATTAATGGTTGGTGCATTTGTGTTCACATCATTGGCCACTCCTCAAGGTCCAACTTGGAAATCGCCGCAACCAAAGGCATTAATTTGTATGCTCGGTGGCAGTCCTAATTCTAATACGTGTTGGCGAAATAATTTGTCACAAGGGCAAATTAGGGGCTTTCACCAACACTCTGGGATAGGTCCCTCTACTTAGGAATGGGGTAGCTCCATTTATTGAAAACAGGAAATATATACACTAGTCTAACCATCGAGGGTGGCCTTTCGACCAGGGATGACATATGAATACTTCACTAAACCCGTGTGCAAAAAGGTGGATGAAAGGTGTGTGTATGGAGAGGGGAGAAAGTGAGAAGGGGGTTTTACTCAATAAATAAGAAGATGAGTTTATTGACATAAAACCAGAATATTTCCAAGTTATCAATGACAAGACACGATGTCAAGGAACAAGGAACAAAACACAAGTAAATCAAGTTCATTTGCATGATATTGCACAAGTAACCATACTCATGGAGTAAAGTTGAGATGGACAAGAAAAAATAAGACAAGAAAATAGAAGAATTGTAGTTTCTTGCTTATAGTAAGACAATGAGAGCTATCTACTAAGAAAATCTAACCCTTTGAAATGGAGAAGCCATTCCAATTTATAGCTCTCAAAATGAGACTCTTCATATACCCCCCACATGACCTTTCAAAAGTCCTATCACTTGTGACTATTCACATTCAACTAGGAGTGACAAATAAGCTCCTTTCTTATTAATGGAAAGGGCACTTTTACAATGTAAATATTACATAGTCACTTAAGTGAATAGGACGAAATAGTCATAAAGTACATTTACAATGGAGAATTAGAAAGTGGAGAGAGGAGAAGAGAGTGAATGGAGAAAGAATGAAGAGAGAGAAGAGAAGCTCCATGCTCGAATGAAGAAGGATGAAGAAGCTCCGATCATGAAGAATCACTCATGTGAACCGGTGAAATGCTCCAATGCAGTGATGAACTCTTGATCCTTGACCTCCTTTGCACTGTAAGAAGCCTCCAAGAATGATGAACTTTTGTAGCCCTGTCAGGTACACTGAGAGAAGAAGTGACAAGCACTTAATGAATGGACCACTAATATCAATGAAGAATGCCCTCTTTCACTTGAACCAATGTAATGTCCCTAAGGAACCTATAAATACTTATAATGGATTTCCCCCAAAGCTGACTTAGAATGCACTGTAAAAAATTTATGAAATTGTAGATCTAGAATGCATGTACCTTGGGATATGATAATATAATATATATGGGTTGATGGAGATGCCGACATGTGGCACACATCCCCTTAGTTATATGTATGGGTTCACATGGGATATGATATTATAATGTATATGGGTTGATGGAGATGCTGACATGTGGCACACATCCCCTTAGTTATATGGGCTCACATGTCGGCATCACCATCAACCCATATACATTATAATATCATATCCCATGTGAACCCATACATATAACTAAGGGGATGTGTGCCACATGTCGGCATCTCCATCAACCCATATATATTATATTATCATATCCCAAGGTACATAGCATAGAATTAATCCCAGAAAATGTGACTTGCCTAGGGTATAAAAATTACTCGAAATTGAAAAAAAAACACCACCTTTGATCACAAAAATGCCACAGCTGATTTTAGGATGCAAATACACAATAGAAAATACCAGTTTGTGATCACAAAGAAGGCTGATTTATTTATTGAAAATCTGCAAACCCTCATCTTCAGACACAGCTGGAAATATGATGTGTTAGAGCCAAATCTCACTCCAAAAAGGCTGATTCGGATGAATAAAAAATCTTCAATTAGAACAACAGCACAGATCTGATTTTTATCAGCTCCCAAGACCTCCAAAGAGTACTCTATGTAGGTCGCTTCACCTAGGAAAGGCTAGAAACAAAGAAGAATCACAGTAACAACTTTCTCCTTCAAACCCTTCTTCAGATCAGCATTACAAGGCCTTCAACTACTGCTGGAAAACACCCAAGAAGAAGATTTTTCATTCTTCTCCTCAATCTCAAGTGGGTTTTCATCCTCAAGACAGAATTTCCAAGGGTTTTCATCCTTCGAAATTATTATGTAAAGCTTCACAAGCTCACATCAAAATCTGATTTTTATAAAATAGAAAGGGATGTCTCTTCAAGCAAGTCGACTTGCATTTATAGATAAAATTGACTAATTAGCCACCATCAACTTCCAATCAGATTCATCCTTGCTCATTTAACTCTTTTTTCACTTGTTTCATCCACCAAAGGGGTTGCATTTTCTGTAGAAGAATTAAACATTAGAAAGTGACCTTTTCCTTTTATTATTTTATTTGTTATTTAGGCTTATAATAAATTAATATAAGTGTTTTTTAGAATATTTCTTTTTTTATGCACTTTATAATAATTTATTATGACTAAAGTTCCCCTTATGTTATCCCTTAGCCATAGGGAAACCAAAATGGGCTAAGGGTCTTTGACGGGTTATTTTAGGAAGAGGGACATTGCAACCAATCCTTCAAATCCATGAAAAACTGCCATGGCTTTCTGGACCCTTTTGCACTTGATGAGAACTTGAAACAATTGTCCGCACAATGCAACCATGATGATCCTTCCACCTGGGTTAATACAGTGACTAATGAAATGCGAGATCCAAAACCTTCCACCCTTGAGATGGGTGAAGGTAGGAGATTGAATGAAGAATGCTTCCTTCTTTTGATCAAGTCATCTGATGAGATGAGAAACACATTAAGACCAAAATGCACTTTGAGACCAAAATTAGAAACCAAGAGGGCTTCCCTTCCCGCTTGAGTCAAAATTCAACTACCAATCCTCCGTAAGCATGAATTTATCCCTACCATTCCTATGAGGCAAATTCCAGAGCGATGGTCACCACATAGTAACAGGTGGAGATTTGCAAATGTTGAGAAGTATTTCTCATAATGGGGACTATCAAAAATAGACGGTTATTTACTAGAGGTGCTCCTGAAACTGTATTTAGTCATAGTATGGCGCACAAGCTAAAAAAAGCCTTGTGATTTGAATCAGGTGACCATTTACTCTGAATGACACACTTTGAGAGAATCCCTTCTATCACATTTTCATGAGGTTCATTCCACATCATGTTTCTAAATTTACCATATTCACTCTAAGACACCTTATCCTTACCACATCCAGAAATGGGGGAAATCTATTTGCAAACTAAGAAATTGACCTCTGTGAAGGTTGGAATTTATGAGACATGAAGAGGAGGAACATTCCTGACCATTTTGGAAGCTCATTCCCAACACATACTATTTTAGTAAGTCATACATAGGTGTCTATTTTTAGTAGTTTAATCAATTTGTCATTATTGAGTGTTTTGATCTTGGAGGAATGAACTAAGGTACTAAAAACCAACTGTTTCTAGACTTACTATTTTGATATTAGGCTACCTAGTAGAGACTTACTAAAAATAGAAAGTGGTATTTCTGGTGTCGGATCGAAATGAAAGTGGTCTCAAAATTTTTCTATTTTACACTGGGATACTTTGCTCCGATTTTTAGGGATTTCTCTCGTCTGGATCTCTATAGATATGAAAAGGAAACTTGTTGGTCTGCATTTTTTCTCGAAGGGGGAAGAATACTGAAGCAAACTCAGTCCTCCATGTCTTCAAGAATATTCAACTTCATGAAGCAAACAAACGCTCAAATGGATGCTAGTTTTATGTGGATCATTTGCTCCAACTTTTAAGCAATATCGGCTCGTTACATTTCCATACATCTGAGAAAACATTACTTATGGCTAAAAACTTCATGTGTTTCTAAAAAAAATGGTTCAGAACATCAATGGAATCCATCTTACATTCTTCTTAAAGGCGTTCTAGGGAGAAAGGGACCGCTAAAGTTTCATGAGCAGCAGGCATGGGGATTGGGAGTTACGAGCAAAAAGAGGGTTTTTGGACATGGAGGATGTATGAACAATTTGGCAGTACAACATACCAGCAGCAATGGAGGAGTAAAATAAACAGCTAAGGAACTCAAAATAATGGCTAAGTATGGGGTTAGGGTGAATTTCAATGGTTTTCCCTCTCACTTGCCCATTTAACTCCTATTTTGACTCAACAAGGCTAACGTGGGTCTGGGGGAGGTTGGAGGTGTGGTTGCACCCTAGAAAATAGGGTTACAAAGGGGCATCACCCCCTCAAAAATGTGCCAAGGATGGTGTTCTCATGAGGAAGGGGCCAAAAATGAGATTTGAAAACATGTTTTTAACACCCAAGGTTGTGGTTTCAAGTCTTGAAAATGAGACAAGGATTAGGGGAGCACATTTTTGTGTCCCCCATGTCCCCTTGGCTATTGGGACAAAGGAACATGGACATGAAGACCTCCAAATAGCTGCCAAGGGGTCCCTCTGCCATGAAAAGTGGTTAAAATCCAATTGGTGTGAGTTTAAAACATCTTTCTAACACACTATGTTGTCACTCCAAGTGACAAAACCATCATTTACCATGGGGGAACACACTTAATGGTGGGCCCCATGTCCCCCTTACACGTTGCCACAAAGGGATAAAGGGACGTCAAGCCTCCAAAACCCCGCCCAAGCTTCTTGAAATGCTAATGTCATCAATTTCAACATGAAAATTGACTAAGGAGTGAAATTTCAAGCCCAGGAGCAAGACATGGCGTTCAAACGGCCAACCTTATATGATTTTGACTCCAAAGGACCCACTAAATCCAGTCCACCATTTTCAAGACTTGATTCAGCTTGTAGTTTTCCTTTTCAGTCCATTTTCCACTTTTGCCCATGCATGTGCACCAATAAGTTGAGTTGTCATCGGAGTCCATAATGAAAATGAACAAATGAAACACATGGAACATGAAAAGGATCGAATTTAATCCACTTTGACCTTTGGTTAGGATACTAACTCTTCCTGAGATATCTGAAACCCTTTGAGAAAGTTCCACCTTGTAAAATGACCCTTGTGCTACACTGGTGGACAGTTTTCCAAATTTTATACTCCCAGAATTCTTCCCTGATTACTGCACCATGAAGTAGGCCTCGTCATCTTTCCAATGCTTGGGATATGAGCTCCCAACACTTCACAAGGCTCCTGAAACCCTTCGAACAAGGTGACTAGCTTCTTTGGAACATGCATTCCCCAGTGCCTTGCCCAAAAAGACCCAGTTTTGCTTAACTTGTTCCTGACCTTAATTATCTCCACAGAATCTTCCTAAATTGCCTTGGAAAACTTCGTTTCTCTCCCATTACATACTGCCAAATGATATGAATTTTCCATGTAACCTTCTGGAGGATGTTCACCAGTGACAAAAAGACCAAAAATAGCCCTTTTGAAGCCTTCGGACAACACTCCTTTTTCATAGATTTCAGTAGCTTTAAGAACCAAGCTTGCATAAACTTCTCTGCACATAAAGCACACATGAAAATCATGTTAGCACGTTCCCCTCGACCATAATGAGGGTGAAAATTAAATGTTAGCTGGAGAAAAGGTTTACATTGACCGGGTAAAGGGAATTTCAAGTGAGGGTTTGGTTGTCATGACCAAAAATTTAAATTTTGCATGCTAGACATTTAGCATGACAACACATGTCTTGCAATGAGTTATTAGGATCCTTCGATCTACCAACGGTGAATTTTCGCAGCAACTTGTTTTCTAGACACGGGGTTAATATGGTAACCATGACTCTAATGTGGGTTGCTTCAAACATGCCCATTCAAATATAACTCTCCTCCTTAAGAAGGTTTGCATTGAGCATTCCTCTACACTATCGGACATGTCCCTATGCTTGAACCTTTCTTCGGTAGGAATCACGCTTGACCCTTTCTTCAGTAGGGATCCATATATCATCTTGCTCATTGTCAAGTCCCCTTTCATTGCTGCTCCCTCTAACTTTTGGTTTATGTTGTGCTACTGTATTTGGCATTGTATCATCGATAAACAAGTCTTCTATTATGTGGATGTTTGTTTCGTATTGTTGTAAGATGAATTGTTGTTGTACTTCAAGGTCATGTTAGACTCAAAGGTCATGCAAAACAATACAGTGCTTAACAAGGAATCTAGAAAAAATCAAGCAGTCAATCCACTTCAATTACAGCCAAGTTGCCTAAGAGAGTATATGTCAACACTTTGGTTCTCTCAGAGCATTTTCTTGAAGTGCTCATGTATAGAGAGATCCCACAAATACTTGACATCCCTCATGAGTTCCGCTTTCCTTAGTTGGTTTCAACTGCTTTCTTAATTAGTTAAAGTTAAACCATTAGCCTTCCATCATAAATGTATCCCCAAAAATAAAACTAACCCAATAGAATGATGCAACAGCCAATTTTTGCCAATTTTGAGTTTGAATACACTTGCAACCCAGGACCATAACAAAAGTTATCTTTAGTTAAGGAGGAAAAAGTAATTGGTTCGTAACAGACGGAAATTCTAGTCTCAAGCCATGTCCTGTTACTCCAAAATAAGGTAGTTGGCAACTACAAGTAGAATTTTAAATAGGAGAATTGGTGGTAGAAAAGAGGAAAATACAATTGAGAAGAAAAAGGGGGAGAGGCTTACGATTGTGGAAGTTGAATTTGTAGTGTCCCCTTTCAGGGCAAAATTAGTACCAAGGAGGTTTTCCCCAAAACCCCAAAAATAAAATCTGAGAGTATGCCAAACTCAGCGAACAATAAATTCTAGAAAAGAATGAATATTCAGTAATTTAATTCTCCAAACCCTAGCCCCTAGGGAAAAATCAGATTCCCACAAACCCTTTTGCAAAAATATACAGACTGAAATTTATGACAGCAATCAGCAATTGATGCCAAGAATAAGATAAGTGAGCTGATTTTTATTTCAAACCCTTGATACCAGAAAAATGCAAACTTACTGAAATTTTAATTTATTGATCAAAATATCCGTAATCTAGAATACCCAGAAGGCTTAAAACATCCAAGAAGCCTCTACGAACATAATCACGAAAGAAAATAATTTTTCAGCAAGGTTCTGAATTTATCTTATTTATTTTTCACACCCAAAAACCAAGAAAATACCTATGTATAATTACAGCAAATTTTTATTAAATGACACCTTTGGTGGCATGAAGAGGCCAAATGATGAATATGCAATGCGGAATCGAAGAAATCTTCCCACAGATGATGCCTTAAACGCTGGTCTAAAATCCTATAAGATATCAATGGCCCTAGATATGGCTGCAAACCGTGCCCTAGCTGTCTCTGCTTGAAGTCTTCGTAGATGTCTCTCCACTGGTTGAATTTCTTCTCTTGATATGCAGATCTGAAGTGGAAAATGTAGGAAACGTGCCCGTAAAATGTGCCCTAACTCTGAAAATCTGATCTTTGCGCTCAAATGTGACCTCTGAATGAAGCCACCAAATAGATGTTGAGGGTTTTTCATCCTCAAATGATGAAT
The DNA here is from genome assembly GCA_019776745.2 of Taxus chinensis. Classification (NCBI taxonomy): domain Eukaryota; kingdom Viridiplantae; phylum Streptophyta; class Pinopsida; order Cupressales; family Taxaceae; genus Taxus; species Taxus chinensis. The sequence continues at coordinate 668,960,689 of CM034153.1, read as the reverse complement.
TCTATTGACGGGTGGTTTTCGTCCCCAAAAGGATACCAAGGAGGGTTTCCGTCTTCTATGGCTGAAAGTGAAAGCAAATGCATTCAAACTCTCCAAAGTGAAATTAAATAAATGACCAAAGATTCCAAAGGAACCTCTCTTCACCTCCTGCTGTACTTTTTTGTCTCTATTTTCAAGTGGGGTGTGTCCATGTGGGATTAGTAAAGTAACTTTACTTTCTATTTTAATATTACTTTACTTTTTCCACCCACCTATAATAATTAATTAAAGTGCCAATAATAAAAATTACGTTTAGTACTAAATTTAATTATTAATTTCTCCTTTATTCTCCCTTTAGCCGACTGAATACAATGAAAAATAGGCTAAAAAAGGGGTCTTCTACCTGCCAGTATCTAAAAATACATTTTATTCTTATAATAGTATTAATAAGTTCGCCTAGATGATGAATTGACCAGGCCCAACTTAGAAATATTATTAATGTCCATTAATTTGAAAAAATCGGGCATTACAGAATTTTTGTGTTTATTGTATTTAGCATCGCAATAGATTGAGGGTTGTGTGGCATTTCATTAGATCGCAGGACTGTTTTATATTGCAGCAGATTTCCTGTTGTAAGTTCTGACAGTGACTGGAACATCAGGGTAGGAGCAAGGAATTAGAGGGGAAGAGTATTAGAAATATTAATCTTTATTCAATCAAAATTTCCATTAAAATTTCCATTTCATTTTAAATTATATTGATGCACCTCATTATCATCAGACTTGAATCTAGTATTGCCACATTGAAACTTTAGAGGTAAATATGATTTGAAGGATAACCTCATCAAGTCCTTTAGCTACTTACATGCACTAAATAAATACATAATGAATATAGAAAGCTAGATATGTGATGTGTGGAAGCATCAAAATATGCATGATATGTCGGTCATTTAGCAGATATGGAATGAATGGTTAATAAACTATTATGAAGTGAACTATAAAGATCGATTAAATTGAAGATATAAATTCATAGCTGTCTACAAAAGGGCCAATGTTTTCTTAGCTACTAATGACATGAAAAATTGTCACTTGAAATTATAAAGCTCGTGATGATCTTGACCAGCATAATTTTACAAAGGGCATCACAACGTTGAATTGCTAAATTGTCTCCATTCAAAGACAAAAAAACGTGAAGGCATGTCTCCATATTAATGCAGATGTAATTCTTGACATATTTATAATGAAAACGGTGTCCATACAATACTATATGGCATATGACAACAATACAAAGCAATTAGATTTTTCAAGTTTGAATATAGAGCACTAAAATAATGGATACGTTCAAAATTGAACATTCAGCTCTTATGATTATTAGTTATGAGAATATAAGACTTATTTATAAGGATGTTATTAGTTATTTAACTATGAGTTGGTTGTAACCGGTTGTAACTATATCAACTGTTTTGTAACTACATCATTCATAATAAATAGACAGACACACAATCTCAAATGCGTGCATTCCGGTTTCTCTTCATTCCTTCTTTGTACATTCTATTTTTTCGTTCTTTCTTTCTCTTTCCGCATATTCTAACAATGGTATCAGAGCGAGACCAAGCGAGGTAAGAGAGTGGGTAGAAATTCTGCCCCATTAGGGCACGGAATCTGAAACATAAGGAGACAAACACATTTTCGTTTTTTTATTTTCGACAGAGATCTAGGGCATCTCGAAGGCACATAAGGGTTTTGTAAATTTTGTTGAAGTCCTGCAGAAATGAACACAGTCGCAGTCACGTTTTTCAAGTCGATTCAAAGAAGAAAACGTCACAGTCGTGCAAAGAACACACAGTCACGTTTTCTACAAAGTCGCAAATCTGGAGCAAAGACTAAGCCACGAAAAGTTGTGATTTTAGACTGTTTTACAGTCGCACCATTAATATACAGTCCGTGAGCACCATTATGTAGATTATATAGTCGCTTTTTTAAAGGAAAATACCGGCTGCGAGTTTCAGGAAAAAAAAAGACAAAAACAAAAAAGAGTTGGCAGTTGCAAAATTTTAGGAGGAAAAAACCAGTCGCCAATTTCAAGGAAAAACAAAGTTTTACGTGTGAGGTTTTCAGGTGAATATGAAATCCAGGACTCCAATTGGTGATTTTTGGAAGGGCACAAAAATCTTGTCTTTTACTAACAAAGTAGGAGCACATTTTCAGTTTCGACAGTTGTATTCTTCCAATATATAGGAAACGAAACATTGCACTTCACACTCTTGGAAACTGGTATTTTATTCTTTTTTATTCATTTCCGAAAATACGCAGTTGTATTTATTCTATTTTATTAAAATGGAAATGCCCGTTGAAAGATATTTTGGTCTATTTATTCATACATGGAAAGTGAAAATACAAATGCAACTTATGAATAAAAATTCATGGGATTGTCATGTTCGAGCCAATGATGTGCTCAAGGTAAAAACATATCAAATACAACGAATATAGCCATGGTTGAAGACCCATCAAATGCAGAAGGTAGTGAGGACAGTGACAAATACGCTATATAAAGATGCTCTAAACTGTGAAGGCAAGAAAGGATATAGGGTAGATGAAGCTCGGTATGGATGGTTGCTCAGATAGTTTGAGAGACTGTGGATCTTGGGAATTATACCCTCACGAGGGTCATGAGACAACTTGATGGAGCTTGTGGATGGCTAATTATGGATAGTTGTCCAATAATTTGGGAGATCTGTGATTCTGGAGTTCGAGGAGGTGGAATCCAGGAACTCGAGAATTCAACTTGGGAGCTACACATTTACGAAGTTCACGAAGCAGCTTGATGTAGCCCTACCTTATCATAGCATTGCTTTCAAAGTGAAAGTGTTTGAAGATTACATAGTGTTGTTTTGTTCTAGTTTTTTGTTTTATGATGTAGCCCTACCTTATCATAGCATTGCTTTCAAAGTGAAAGTGTTTGAAGATTACATAGTGTTGTTTTGTTCTAGTTTTTGTTTTATGTAGAATAAGCCTTAAGAGGGGGTATGAGAATATAAGACTTAGTTATAAGGATGTTATTAGTTATTTAACTATGAGTTGGTTGTAACCGGTTGTAACCGGTTGTAACTATATCAACCGTTTTGTAACTACATCATTCTTAATAAATAGATAGACACACAATCTCAAATGTGTGTATTCCGGTTTCTCTTCATTCCATCTTTGTACATTCTATTCTTTCTATTTTCTTTCTCTTTCCACATATTCTAACATTAGTAATATCAAATCTCATTTGTGTTGTAATATAGAACCCAAAAAAATTTAAAGCGTGGTATATTATTTTGAAGCCGCATGATTTTTTAAGCCAAGGGGCTAATTTGTCTCCATAAAAAAAGCGTTAAGATGTCTCCATATTAATGGACATTTAGTTCTTAACATAAATGTTATGAAAACGTGTCCATACAATACCCATATGGCATATAACAACAATACAAACTAATTAGATTTTCAAGTTTGAATATAGAAAGCTAAAAATAATGCATACGTTCAAAATTTTGCATTCAGCTCTTATGATTTTTAGTAACATCACATCTCATTTGTGTTGTAATAAGAACCCAAAAAATATGAAGCCTTGTGTATTATTTTATGAAGCAACGTGACTTTTATGCCAAGGGTCATTCTACAATGGCAACCACGGGGAGTGGTGTTGGGCTGCAATGTCTGTGAGTGTGTTCACTTTTAATTATGAACTTAAATTTGATGTCCATTTGACCATCAATAAGAATTTTTCCTTTTTCCTTGGAGAAGCCAATCAAAAAATCATAACATCGAGGCCATACAGCTGAGTTCGGAGCCCCTTTTTTTTCCAAAAATATTTTTTTGAGTCTTACACATTAGTGTAGATTGACACCTATGTTTTAAAACTTGCGATTAATCGCCCGAGAATCGCAATTAATCGTTTCAGGCAAGCAAAACGATAAACCTTTATGAAAATCACGATTCATGTGCTTGATAAAACGGCAATTTTTTGGCGATTAAAATCACGCAAAATCATGGAAAATTGCAGCTCAAATCGTGGAAAATCACTGATGAAATTGTGGGTTAGGTTTTAATGTGAAAAAAGACCAAATCGATTCATTTTTTCTGTTGTTTTCTCCTGCTTGTCGCGGTTTTGCTCCAGCGACTTGTATCCCTCCATTCGCAAGCTTATGACGTGATTTCGTGGGCATTTAACCTCATTTTGTGGCATTGGACGTGATTGCGTGGGCATTCCAAGTGGTTTCGAGTTAATCCGAGGTGGTTTCGACTACATTTGAAGTGGTATTTGCCAAGATCGTGGCCCTAACAACGTGCAAGTAAACCGATACTAACTACAGTATTTTTTTTTTCTTTTTTTTAATATCTTTAATAAAAACCGTAAACTATAAGTTTATAACTATAAGTTTAATAAGTTTACTAATAAGTTTAATAAGTTCAGTATAGGTTTAATACTAACTACAGTATAGGTTTATAACTACAAGTTTAATAATTATATTACATAATTATATTTATAAGTTTAATAATTAATTATTATATTACTTAATAGCAATACCGAATACCTATAGTTATAGCTTATAGCTTTACAGTCTTGTATATATTTAATATTGAATATATTAATTAATTTTGTTAGTTTTAATTTTTTTTTTATATTTAATATATTACAATTTACAGTATATATTTAATAGTTAATTGTTATAGTATATAGTTATACAGTATACTATATTAGTATATAGCGTATAGTTATACATTTATATAAAATAAGTTATAACAATTAATTTTATACATATTACAATCTTTGAAGTTTAATATGACTGTGAGCACTCCGCATACAGTGTATAAGTTATAACTTATAGCTTATACACTATATGCTGAGTGTTCACTAACTATAAATTTAATTTTATACGTTTTGAATTTGTGTAAGTTATAACTTATAACTATATACTGTACACTATTATAAATTTATAGTTAACTGAACAATATATATTATATAGTATATACTATATAGTGATACACTAATACTATAAATTTATAATAGTATACATTATAACAATTTTAAAAACATTATATGAAGTTATCATAATATAATAGTAATAAATTAATAATACAATATACTATATAAAAAATGAGAATCATACGTCTTAAATATAGTTTTATTGCAATGTTTTCTTCATGCAATAACAATATTATTCTTAATTTCATCATACAATTTAATTTCTCTAAGGCTTGTAAATCTAAGACAATTGTTTTCTGTTTCGTTTTGTAAAATGGCATCGCAATCCGATTCAGGTTCAGCTGCTCGTAGTAAGCCTAAATCAAATGACCCCTCTTGGAAGCATTGTGAACCAGCAGAAGGCAATTGTGTTGCATGCAATTATTGTGGCATGAAGATGAATGGAGGCATTTATCGCCTTAAGTTCCACATTGCACGGATACCAGGGAATGAAGTGACAGTGTGCAATCAAACATAGCCTGAGGCCCAACGAGAGTTGTCTGCTTACCTTGCAACTTATGCAGAGAAAAAAGAAGAAAAGAAGAGGAAAGTTGATGCACTTGCAACCCTAACAAATAGGAGGGCAACGAAGGAAGATTTTCACATTGGGGCATCTTCTATTGCCCCAACTCCACAAGGTCAGACACTGGGACAGCGTTCATCCACTGATAGTAGTTCAGCGATGTTTTTTGTTCCTCAAAGTACTCCTGGTTCACAACCTTCACTCGAAGGTACTGCTTGGAATAAAGAAATGCACAAGGAAGCAAGAATAGTTGCAGCAAACTTTTGGTATTACAACATTCTTTTCAATGTGGCAAAAAGTCCATATTGGAAGAATTTGGTCACTGCATTGACTATTGCTGGGAAGGGGTTCAAGGCTCTTACTCCCCATGATTTGAGTGGCTCATTGTTGGAGGATTCTGCCACACATACCAAAACTCTTGTAGAACAGCAAAAAAAGATGTGGCAAAAAAAAGGATGCACCATTTTGTCTGATGGGTGGACAGATGAGAAAAACCACACATTGATTAACTTCCTAGTGGCATCAAGTGGGCAGTTGGTCTTCCTGAAATCAATTGATGCCTCCCACCAAGTGAAAATTGCAAGCACTTTGTGTGATATGTTAGATGAGGTGGTGAAAGAGGTGGGCGTAGAGATTGTTGTCCAAGTTGTGACAGACAATGTGGCAGCATATGTAGCAGCAGGAAGACTTCTTGAGGAGAGGCACCCTACACTTTTTTGGACTCCTTGTGCAGTCCATTGTTTGGATCTCTTATTGGAGGACATAGGAAAACTCTCATGGGTGAAAAATGTTGTTGAAGACGCAAGAAATATTACAAATTTCATCTACAATCACACTTGGGTGTTAAACTTGATGAGAGAGCACCCCAATGGAAAGGAGTTTGTGCGATCAGGGATCACACGATTTGTCACAAACTTCATTACGTTGCAAAGCATTGCAACCTCATAAACATTCCTTAAGCAGATGTTTATGAGCACACGGTGGTTGGAGTCTCCCTATGCTAAGAAGACCAAAGGGGAAAGGGTCGTGAAGACCACTTTTGATGATATGTTTACGAAGAAAATGGAAGAAATCATGAAGGTAATCTAAACTTAAATATTTGTTTATTTATCATTTGTTATATAATTTTTTATTAATTTTGATTTTAAATATATATGTTATTTTGTTTTAGGTGTCAGAGCCTTTGGTTCGAGTTCTACGGATGGTGGATGGGAAGAAAAACCCAATGGGTTATTTGTATGAGGCTATGGATGTCGCCGAGGAAGCCATAGCTAAACATTATGGGCACAATCAGCGAAAATATGAACCCATTTGGCACATAATTGATCAGAGATGGAACAAGACACTCCATCGATCTATACATGCAGCAGCGTACTATCTAAACCCGAAGTTTTCTTATTCCCCATCATTTAAGGTTGATGAGGAGGTTATGGATGGCCTTAATATATGCATAGGGAGGATGGTATCTGACGAAAATATTAGAGATGCAATTCTTGACGAGCTACAGATTTACAAGACTGCAGAAGGGAGGCTCTTTTCTTCGGCTCTATGTGTGAAAAGAAGAAACACTTCTCAGCCAAGTAAAAACAAATGGAGTCATTTGTATTTTAGTCTCATTACACGTAGAACTAGAAACTAGAAGTCTAGAATTTTTTTATTTATTCAAGCCTAGTTAACTTACAAAATTATAAATGTCTTATTTGCAGATTTGTGGTGGGAAGATTATGGTGCAAAAACACCAAATCTTCAAAGCTAGCCATCCGCATTTTGTGTCAGCCATGCAATGTTTCTGGATGCAAACGTAATTGGACCATGTTCGAAGTTGTTCACACAAAGAAGCGCAACAGGTTGAAAACACAACGCCTTAATGAGCTTGTCTTTGTGCCATACAATCTTTGTCTTCGTGTGAGACAAGTGGAGGGGGCACAGAGTTATGATGCAATTGACTTAACTGACATTGATCCATATGATGACTGGATTGCTGAGTCTGATGATGCGGAGCCTATGTTTACTGCAGAGGAGATAGCAGCTTTGCAGAGGGAGACTGAAGAAGCAATACCATCAGGGACATTAGAAGTTGGTGATGATCCAAATGATATGTTTGTAGATGACAATGTTGGTGTTGCAGAGGAGGAATATTTACCTTCCACTTCCATGAGGCAGCCGCAAGTGCAACAAACTTATTTTAGGCGTGCTTGATGAAATAGAATATTACTCATATTTGATAGTGATACTTCAAAGTCACATGTGACATGAATCGATGAGCATTTTTGTTTGCAAACTTTGTACTCTCTTTTTTATCAAAACTTAATAGAAAATATGCATATGGGCCTATGACATTCTATAGAGTCACTTCTCGCATCATTTAACATTGTTTTTACATTTAATTTAAGTATATTTTATGAATTTAAATGTTTTTAAAAATAGCAATAAAGTTGTCAATTAATGCCGATAAATTGTTGATTCCCGATTTCCGATTCAAAATTTGGCCTACCGATAACAATTTTTAACTATGATTGACACCATTCCTCACCATTGAGTGGGGAATTTTTGAAGGTAATGAATTTAATAATTGTGGTATTCTAAAAATCATAGTTACAATGTCAAAAAGTTCAGATAGTTCAAAGGGGAAAAAAGTTTGGAAGTTTGGAATTTTTAAAAAGGTTCGGTTCAGTTTGGTTTAGAAAATTTACAAATATAAAATATATATAAATAATAAATACTATACATATATGATGATATTTAAAAGGAAACACGAATTACACATAATAATAAATAAATATATTATTTATGGATTTTTTCCTTTACGTGCTTACGTATTAGTATTTCTTGTTTCATTTTTATTTTGTGTTGATGTTCTTTTAATTCAAACACGTTACTTTTTTCATTAAAAAAAGAAAAAATAATGTTTGACCAAACTTGTTCGGTAAGTTCAGTCAAACCAAAAAGTACGGTTCAAACCGAATTTTCACTAAGTTCGTAAGAACATGGTAACCGTGCTAAAAATCCAAGATAGGGGCCATGAGATTGATATCTCTCAGCATTTTTAAGATAGAAGTATTTAAGAAATTTGTATTAGTCATATTATCAACCAAGACTTCTTTGGTCCAATGCATACTGCTTAAGCAAAAAAGACCCAATTTAACTAGGATTCATAATCATTTTTTCTCTAAAACACATGAAAAAGACTGAGAAACATTACTTCGTCAGCGATCCCAAATTCAACTGCTTCCTTGGGCCACATGACTTTTTTCATACGCATTGCCTTTGCAACCGTCTCCAAGGACTGCGAATTATACAGACCAAAGATAGTAAGTAATGCCCATTTATCATCTCATCTGCAGTTAAAAAACATCCAGGGACTCAAATACAAAACTCACATTTCCAGTATGCTTAGCATAAAGCTTTATCATAAGATCTCTGTCATGTATAGCCTGCAGCATACCAAATCATAACAAAGATTACTTTATATTAGACATTGGTCAAATGGGAACCTGAACTGTGTGACAGCCCTGTATGAAGCTAATATGAGGCTCCTCTTGCTAAATACATTAAAAAATGAGTTCAAATAGTAACTTCTATTATAAGTCAGCTCCTTGTTATTATATCTCCCAGAACTCATGCAAAACAAACAGATCTTACAAATAATTGTTTTTAATATAATTATTAAAAAATACAGAACCAGTAAGTATAGTTAAAAACATCACTGATCCTGCATCCTTCACTAAACAAAACTATTTAGCATCTTTGCAATGCAGAAGGTAAGTCCTCCTAACATACAGAAGAAGTGTTTGAACCAGTACATGATGTGGGAGGAGTCAAAAATCAAAATGTGGACGTCATAAAACTCGGTAAAACCTGCAGCCAATACAGTGTTCTCCACACAATAGAAAATGTTCTATATAGCCTTCAATTGTCAAGATATTTGTGCATCCTCATCTATTATCTTAGAATCCCTGAAACCTTACCAAAAGAACCAGAATTTCCATTTGAGAAATACGGATGTTCCTTACCTCTAAACAGATTTTTTTTCTCCAAGCTAAAAAGGGAATAAGAAATTGAGCAAGAGCTAACACTTCAATCTTTCACGTACTGATACTTTAAGCAACTAATCCCACTTGGGTATAACTGATTAGCTTATTCAATGCACTTATTAGTTAGCTGTTAAAATACAAATAATATTACAACCAATGGCTGATCCATGTAAACAATATCATGTAGATAGATGTTATTCATTTTTTCAGGGAAATACGTAAGCCCATCAGAGACCAATCTTTTCAAACCAAAGTATACAAAGAAGCACACTAATCAGTAACAAGATGCTAAATAAAATTCAGTAAAACAATGTCCTAGGAAGGGATGCATAGAAAGAAAAATAGGAAAATAAACTCTCTTGTTCAATTTGTCCTGTACCGAGCTTCTTTTGACCACAAAACCTCTAATAAATTATTATGTTTGCTTTTCCGTGAAGACGACAACATATCCTCACTCACAAACTAGTTCTCCCCCAAAATGTGTTAATGTTTGGAGCTTCTCTTCAGGATCTCTGTCAACGTATTTAGAAGGTTAGATATATTATATGGAAAACACCCATCATATGATCTATTGCCCCTTTTATTAGTCAGATGCATAGAACATAGTACATACAAATCACTAATTGTATAAGAATAACAATCTGCTTGTGTGATAACACTACATTTTATCTAGGAGCTTCAAACGATATATATAAGAAACATTTGGAAATGGCACACAAAAAAGCTAATATCTCAGTTATATTTGTTGTAAACATGCAAGCTCTTGATCATTAGTTTGAATCATGAATGCTTTTCTTCAAAACATATTCACCAAGTTTTAAAGCTTAGAACAGAGAATGAAGAAATACATACTTTCAATAAAACTTACTTAGGAAAGCATAAAAGAGATAACAGAGCGTCATTTAACGTCCTCAAATTTGTAGGAGCAGTATGTGCACTAAATAGTTATAATCCCAATGTATGTGCCAAAGAAAACTACAAACGAGTACTGGCAGGAAAAACTTGCCGAGTTTTTGCCAAGTTTTTGGACTGTACTCATTTGATACATTTTGTAGCTATATGTTGCTTAAAATTTATGTTTTTAAAGAAATTAGCGTATTTTTAAGTTGCGGAGTAATCCCGAGTCTTGCCGAGTTATTGCTGAGTCAAATTTTTTTGGGTCTGCCGAATACGAGTATGGAAACTATGATCCCAATGTTTATTCAGCAGAATGAGTATAATCGCTGAATAGTGATCATACTCCATGCTATAAACACATTCACTCTACATAATAAGGGCATCACCTCAAAGCAAACTATTAACTATCATAGTGTTAACAATGACAGTAAGCATACTGTTGTTGCTATTGATTTAATGAACACAATGACAAAACTCAGCCACAACAAAGACATAGCACAGGCCAAGTGTAGACTTGCTAAACGTGAAGAATAAGTTGATGTTAACGCACACACAGATATAAGGCTTTTGGAAATCTAATCTGAGGTTGAATACATGATGATGCAGGAGCAAATCCAGATTCACAAGCGATCTTGCATCAACTAAAAATACAGTGCAGTTTGTGTGTGTGCATGTTTGTGTCTTGTCACCTTTCCAACAAGTTTGCATGTGTCAGAAATGAACAGTAAGGGCAAGAAGCAACCACAAAGGTCCAACACCTCAGAAAAGGTCTGAGCAGGATATTTCAGTCATTTGTCAGGATCAGAGAAATCCTTTCCTTTGTAAATGGCAAAATTACTAGTATGCATTAACATGTGCTTCCGCAACCCCGGCATCGGTTTCACAACTTCCCCTGCGGTTTTGCAAGTTCCGGATTGCACAAACCAGCAGTTTCACCAGCAGTGCTTGTGCACACAGAGCTACAGCCCAGAAATCAAGAATTGCCAATTGTAAGAGTTTTCAAATGGAAGGTGACAAGCTATTGGGATTGTTAGGAAAATGTCAAAACAATCCCAAAAGGATCAATTGGACGCAGTTTTTAGTTGTAAATAATGATCAGAAAGAAGTAGCGAGGGAAAGAATAAAAGAGAAAAGTAGACAGTTTAGTTATGAACTTGTGGGGGCAAAAGGTTGTGTCCAAGCCCAGAACATATAAGGGTTGTGTCAAAGTCCATTGAGGGATTGTTGTAGTGTTTGTGTAAGTCTTAATTCAATAAACACACTAAGTTTTGGTTCTGAGTTTGCATATGTGTCTCCATTTGTGTTAGAGTGTCTATGCTGTGGGAAAACGTCACCATTTATTTGGCCGCCTCTTACCCAACCTACACCATTAGGTATTGAAGTCAAGATGTGACTTGCTTGTTGAGCTTCTGAGGTTCAAGTGGGTTGGTTGCAGGTGTGAGAAAATTCCTACAATTGTAGAGAGCTGTGAGAAAACAAATGGCACACAGAGGAGTTCCCCTTGAAAGAGGGGAAGGGCACCAAGAATTGCAGATTTAGCAGACAAGCTAAGAGGAATCCAAAATAGACTGGATACTACACAATGGAGAGTTGTCGTCGCAGATGTAAGTGAAGATGAAGAAGAAGCACCTGAGGTTCAACTTGAAGAATTGGCAGATAAACAAGATGATAGATTCTTGAAGGCCATTGCCAAGATGGGAGGCAATTCTAGTATGGAAACCCATAGTTAGGCAGGAAGTTTGTGTCTTGAGAATATCATTGATTAGATCACTAAGTTGGTGAAATATGTTGGCTATGAGCAAATGGAAGATCCCAAGAGAATGAAGTTTGCTTTCACAAAGCCAAAGGGACATGCATCCTTGAAGTGGGATCATGTGGAGATGGAAAAGATTCGAGAAAACAAAGACATAATCAAGTCTTGAAATAGGATGGTACCAAAGTTAAATGGTAACTTCTTGCCCACTGATTACCAACTGAGTTTGTTCAAGAAATTAAAGAACTTGAGGCAAAACGAGATTACTGTAAAAGACCATACGAAGGAGTTTTATAACCTCGCCATTTGGGATGGTCATGTTGAAGATGATGGAGAGAAGATCTCAAGGCATGTGAACGGTCGTAGTATTTCAATGGGGTTTGAAGGCAGAAGACGACTTGTCTAGCAGACAACAAAACACATCAAGAGGTAGAGGAAGGTTTGTAAGAGGAAACAAACAAGAAAACACTAAAACACGAAAAGTGGAAAAGGATACTTGGTAGAGGAAGAGATGGAGGATTCATGGGTACATGTTATAGGTGAGGAGAAGTTGGGAATAGAGTATTAGAGTGCCCACAAGCACAACAATACAGCAGTAGAAGAAATGAGGCTAGTAATCACATTGCACAAGTAGATGAAGAAAGTGTTGCATCACCCAATCACATAGAGGAATTGAAAGGTGGAGAAACTTTGGCGATGACGAGAGAGTTACTAAAACCAGCCAAGGAGAAGAATGAACCATTACAAAATATTTTCATAACCATATGCAAATTTGGAGGTAGATGTTGAAAGGTTATTATTGATAAGCAGTAGCACAGACAATTTGGTGTCTAATGAGATGGTAGAGAATCTTGGGTGGAAGAAGATAATGCCCCCAAACCCCTATAAGGTGTCTTGGTTACAAAGAGAACATCAAGTCTTGGTAAGTGAGCAATGCTTGGACACTTTTCTGATTACCATATAGAGATGAAGTTTTGTGCAACCTTGGCCCATGGATATCTGTCATGTATAGTTGTGTAGGCCTTGGCAATCCTATGCCCTTAACCCTAGGTCATGTATCGGGATATGGTTAGCCGACCTATGGCTAACATAATCTCTTATCATGTCATATCATATTTAAATATGCTTTCATATGCTTAGTGGATCGGCCTTGGTGATTTGCATAGTATAGTAGGGTATATATATCGGTTAGAGAGTAGGATATGATCATCATATTGAGCACTACAGTCTTAGTGCATGGTTTGGAGGTTGCCACCTTGAAGTGGCTAAGTCATAATACTTTCATATTGTGATCATCCATCTCTATCTCAGTGTTCTATTTTTGCTGATATTCAGATCTATCTAAGTAATTTCATTGCAAGTGGTATCAAAGCTTGATCTCGGCCAAAATTGGGTCAAAACCCTAAGTGTGAAGATTTCACTATATCTCCAAAACAGTAGTGAATTTTTCTACAATTAGTTACATGGTGTTGCAAGCTAAGTCAAGTAAGATTCTCTCCAAATTTCAAGATTTTTTACTTCTTTTACACAAGTTATATCCGTTTTAGTGTTTTTTCATAAATTTACTACCTAGGCTACAACTTTGGGAATTTTCCTACGTTCCTTATATTTTCAGAAAGCTTGCCAAAAATAAGCTAGGGTTTGTTCTTTGTCGTTCTCTCTATTCGACCAATAAATTTACAAAACCCTAAACCCTAATTTATACCCTAATCCTTGTATCCCAAGACCCAAACCCTACATCATGACCAAACGACCACCTATAGGGCATGGGAAGGGTCAAGCCACTCCAGGAATGACTCCAAATAAAGAAGATATGGATTTGGAATCTTCAACTTCTGGAGTGTCAGAGGTATTTAACCAACTTCAAGAAAGGGTTAATAATATGGTAAGGAGGACTTATGCCATGATCTTCAAACATTGAAAGATAATATGGAAGATAGCCTTCAAGCACTGGGAGGCAACATTCAAGCAATGAAGAGTGAAATATATCTAGGGTTGGAGTCTATGAGAAAGGAGATCATGAGTACTCTTTCAAGCATGAAGATGGGCATGATTTCCCATCCAAGTCACATGGCTTCCTCAAGCAATGATCCAAATAATGCACCCTTAAATCCAAATCAAACCAACAAAAAGGGCTCCTGTGCACAAAGTCGTGGACCTTCTGGCCAGTTGCGGAAAATGACTCCAAAAGTACAAATATTCAAGTTCAATGGGCATGATCCGATCACGCGGATCAACCAAATGGAGAATTTTTTTGATCTGCATCAAGTCCCAAGTGGACAGAAGGTGGTAATGGCATCCTTGTATTTGGAACCAGAACCATTCATTTGGTATAGACGGATGTGTGAGCAGAAGAAAAAGTAGGGTCTCCCTACTACTTGGTCTATGTTCCGTGATGAGCTCCAAACTCGTTATAGTAATAATGTTACAAAGAAATATCTTAGCCATATAGCCAAACTACGATAGACAAGAATAGTTAAGGATTATATACAATAGTACCAGAATCCATCATTACGAGTGAATGACATCTTAGAGGACGATCTAAATGATCTCTTCTTGGGTGGACTCAAGGATAACATACAACTTGACGTTCATCTTCTTAATCCTAGTTCAATATCATATTCCATGATAGTTGCTTGTTGAGTGGACGAACGCGATTTGGTCAAACGAAGGGGTCTCAATAATCTCAAGGAACGCATGATGGCAACATCATCAATTCCCCAACCAATACACTTGACTCCTCAACAAATTGAAGACAAGATAGCAAAAGGTCTTTATTACGATTGTGGTAGCAAGTGGAGTAACGAACACAAGTGCCCTGAGAAGAAATTATTCTACACTGAGGGTCCTAATGAGGAAGAAGATGAGGCCGAAGCAGTTGATGAAGAGTAAGAGGTTCCTACGATCAAGGTTGAAGAATCTCAACCATCTCTTGCCATGCAATTTCAAGGATTAGCACCCCACAATCCCTCATGGTTGTTGGGTTCATAAAGAAAATAAGTGTGACAGTACTAATTGACTCTAATAGTACTCATAACTTCATCAATCATAAATTGGCCTTACACTTAAATTGCTTCGTCCATCCAGTGCCAAAGTTTCAAGTAATGGTTACAAATGGAGGTAAATTTAGTTGTGCGGGAAAGTGCCATAAGATCAAACTATCTATGGGAGATTACCTCCTAGAGGGCCCATGTATACCATTTCAATTGGGGGAGTAAATATTGGGTTATGCATCCAAGGGCTCACTACCTTGGGCACTGTTGAGATGAACTTCCAGGATTTGTTCATGAGGTTTCATTCTGAAGAGAGGACATTTGAGCTACATGGGATGAAGGTAAAAGCTCCACAATTGGTAAGTTCTCGTCAAAAGCAAAAAATGTTTCAGGGTGCAGATGGGTTTGTGGCACAACTATTTTCACTAGAGGCTCAACCATCAAAAGATCCTATACCATCAAATCTACAAGCAATTGTTAATAACCATTCGATCATTTTTGGTGATATGAATAAAAGGTTACCTCCCAAAAGAGATCATGATCATGTTATCCAACTAGTACCATGAAGCCAACCACCCAACATTAGACCTTATAGGTACCCTTATTTACAAAAGAGTGAGATTGAAAAGATGGTACAGTAGATGTTGGAAGCAAGTATTATTTGCCATACTCAGAGGACTTACTCTTCTCCACTGGTGATGGTAAGAAAGTGTTGGAACATAATGATTAAGTGGTCTGGCCAACCCTTAATTAATATGGGTCCATCACTATTATATAGGTTAAATATTTAAAAATATGAAATACTTTTCTATTATTAAATATTCATAACTAGTAATAAAGATTAGGTAAGTATTTAATAATGTGAATCATTTATGTTTCTATTTATTAAATACACTCACCTAAGTATATGTGTCAATCATTTTAGGTTGAAAAGGTGGGTCGAGAGACATACCCGATCACCTTATATAAAAAGGATTTTACGTGCTCATTTGATATATTCGGGAAATATATCAAAGGTGTGCAAATCAAATGATTTGGTTTTACCCATGGTTACTTGAGACGAGGGGACAGGGGGGACGACCGGATGGGGTTTCCGGAACGGTAAAAAAATTCTAAATTTTGGGGATGGCTAATTAAAAAATATATAAATATTTAAAATATAAAGATATAATGACTAAATTATATAAATAAGTTGAAATAAAACCATTTGAGATTTAAATAAGGTGGAACTTGAATTCATAAACATCAAATACATTCCTTAATACTATAATATCAATATGTTGATGTAATAAATTAAAAATTCATAATACATATTTGAATTTTGAATTTGAAACAAGCCGAAATTTCAAATATATTATAAAATATAAAAGTAAAACCATTCTAAGTTACGATTGATTAAGTGACAATAGATGATATTCATATCATTAATCTCATAGCTCTAGCTCTTCCTCTTGCTCTTGTTTTTGCTCTTCCTCTTGCTCTTGTTTGGTGTGAATATGAAATGAGCCCATAATGTAAATTTATAACATAAAATTGCACTGTTAGGGTTAGGGTTAGGTTAGTAATATTGTTTTTATATTATAAGTGATTTTATATTTTAAAAAATATAGTTTAGAGTGTTGTTTTTATGTTTTTTTATTGAAAAATGGGGCATACCACGTCCCCCAACGTTTCCCCATCCCAAAGAAATTTCCTAGCCTCTTTAGACATCCCCAAGACGTCTCCCATCAAGCATGCACTGTGGGAAACATGGGGGAAACGTTTCCCCCACATCCCCAAGACATTCGAGACGTCCTGAACGTGTCAAAAATGGGGGGGATGCATCCCTACGTAACTATGGTTTTACCCTTGGTAAATAGGGTTTCAAAAAAAGAGGTGATTTTACTGGATGTAAAATAGGTTCTCTGAAGCAAAAAGTTATTTTCAAAGTGGTTTTTACCCTATTGGGTTTTTCACTATAAATATTGTGTCACTTGTGTTATTTATTTTTTGTAAGTATTTCTTTATTTATTTATGTTTTGATGTGATGTTTATTTAAATATTTATTGTAACATTATATAATATGTAAATTGATTAAATCCGTATTTATTAGAATCCTCAAATTCTAACATGGTATCAAAGCAAGGTAAATTAAATATATTAAGATCAAATGTTTTGTATTTTATTTAATTAATTTGTACGGGTTTTTTCAACCAACCCAGAAGGGTATTTAAAACAACCGGCCCCTTCTTTCCATTGTGCAACCTAATAGTTTTGCTTTGTGAAGAATCAAGCTGAATTCACAGGTGAAAAATTTAGAAAGTTCTTACCTTCCGTGAAAACTTGTGTATAGGTAAGGGTAAAATATTTGAAATATTTTTTTCTATAGTTTTAATATGTGCAGGTTGAATTTTGTCAATGGTAAATGGAGGAGACAAAGCTCCATCAAAATACGGTTTGAATTTTTTCCATTGGAAGCGTGAAAAATGTTGTTTCCTATGTAAATTCTAAGGTTTATGTAGAATTTAAAATTACATGGTCTGGTAAATGTTTTAAATCTTTTTCATGAGGGGCCCCCGTAATAAGGGTTATATGTGTATTTTTAAAGTATATATATACTATAGTTTATAATTTTTTATAGACTATATGTTGCTTTTAATTTACATTATATAAACTATATACCTCTTTTTTAAAAGTGAATATATTTTTACATTATAAATTATAATAGGTTAATATAATGTATTAAAATATAACCTCCCTAATATTATACAGAAGAAATTCTGGAATTTCACATTCTAGAAATATACAGCAAGTTTTGACTCCATTATATTTTGACAGTCAAATGACCGTCACGGTAGACCAAACATAAGGCAGTATGACGATCATTTAGACGGAGAATTTAAGCTCGTAGGTTCCAGGAAATTTTCATTGTGTTAAAATTGACGGTCAAATTACCATCACAACAGACCAAAAATAAGTCATAATGGTGGTCATTTAAACATCAAATTTAAGTTGGCCGGATCTTTTTCTACATTTTTTTCCAAAAATTTAAAATTGATTTGCATTCTTAGGGGTTTCTTCTTCACTTTTATATGGTCGGAAAAAAGAATTTATATAAGTCTGGGGTATAATGCAAAGCCCTTTATATTGTGGGTTATTATTTTGATCATGGTAGGTTAAATAATATGCATTGTGATGACATAATTAGCTACGATTAAATAGTTTATGTAGATCTATTAAATTTAGATCTGATTCTATTAAAAGTGTTTCTTTATTTGATAAATATGTATCTAACTCTGTGGTACATTGTATATTATAATGGGATGTGTTTTACAGGTTCAGGTAAACAATGGCATCCAACTATTTCTGTCTTGAAAAAACTCAAATCCTGAATGTAACCAACTACAACATTTGGAAGATCAAGGTCAAATCAAAACTTATGGCGAAGAAACTCCGGACAATTGTTTTTGAATCTGAGGTTGCTCCCACCGGTCGTTAAGCAACTGTAGATAACATGAATCCATTCTCACAACGAATGCAGAAGACTCTTTCCATGATTTTGCGCAATGTGAACGATGAGTACCTTCTACACATTGGTAATATCGAACATCCGAAAGAGGCATTGACACAACTAGAATCCATACATGAAGGTACCCGTTTATCTAAAATTATTAAATTAGTTTTAGAATTGCTTCCCAAGGAGTTCGACAGTCTGTTGAATGTGAAAAGGTTAATATTGGAAGTCATGAGGGACCCAAGATGGTGAACATTGGAAAATGCTGCACTTAGGAAGAAAAGAAGAAAGAAGTGAACCTGTTAAAAAAGTATTTGATGTTCTTGCCTATTCATATGATGATCTCAAGGCTTTTCAAGCAAGGGAGATGGAACACTATATTCCTCCGAAACCTGGGATCAAACGTTTCAAGCAGAAGCAAAAGCAATATAATCCTAAGAAGGCTAGACCCAAAGATTTTCAAGTGGGAGACATTGTTCTGCTGTCGGACAAAAGGCATGAACCTCGAGGAAGCCATGGTAAGTTTGACTCTCTTTGGCTTGGTCCTTTCAAAACCAGGCACTTTCCTGGAGAAAATTCTTTCTATTTGGATTATATGGATGACGCTCCTCTCCCACTTCCTTATAGTAGGCAATATTTGAAGTTGTTCAAGTCCTAAGTGACTAGGCAGTCCTTCTGTATATTATGTACAGTGTTTTGTTTTTGGCTTTCCCTGTTTTGGTTTGTTTCCCTTCCGTGTGTGTTGTCTTCTGTTTTGTGTTGCCTTTGAGTTTATTTGCCTAATGGATAAGGCACTAGTCTTCTTTCCCAAAGTTTGTCTACAGTTCTTGATCTTGCTTTGTTTCTTTGTTCCAAGCCAAGCCATCCCCAGAAAGACCCAATTGTTGTACCCCTAATATCCCCCTCATTTTCCAAGTCAAGTTTTGTGAATTTTGAGTTGGTGCCTTGGAGAAATTCGTGCTTTGAAGTCGTGGGTGCTCGGTTTTAATCTCACCCTTTTCACTTGAAAATTCTTCAGTCTTCGCAGTTTGAAGTGTTTTCTATTTCCCCGTCTGGATGCTTAAAAATCTTTTCCTTCATTCGAATGTTGTTGTCAATCCTTCTCTTTGGCTGTGGATCGGGTCGAGCCTGGTATTGTTTGCAGTTTCTCTGTCTCTAGCCATTATCGAGAGACAATGCTTTCGGCACCACTTCCAGGACGCCTCCTCCAAGATATTTCTTATGAACTCCCTCATCCGCCCCACTATTCTCTACAGGTCTGTCGTCTGGGGGCCCTCCCTTTTGGACACAGATTGGGCCTCTGCTAAGAGGATTCAGACTCTCCTCCTTCGTCGTTTCATCAGATGCAAACAGACAGTCCCCTAGCATATTATTTTGGCAAAGTTTAGAGCTCAACCTTTCCGTCTAGAGACTATATTTGACATATCATCCTTTCTTCACCGTATCAGGAGGTTTGGTGATCTTTCCGATGAGCAAGACAGGTATCCATATCTCACCTATTGTTCTTCTATGAGTATTGCCCAGGTTGGGGGGCCGTTGTTGTTTTGTCGAGACTTCTGCCCTGTTGGACTCAGTTTGTATCCAAATTGATCGTCTCCCCCCCTTACAGTATTCTTTGAATGCTCTCAGTCATCTCTTGCCCACCAAGCAAGTGTTGAACAGGTCCATCCGGGAGGATATCTACAAGAGCTTCATTCAGACTACTTGGGTGAACCACCCTGGGGGTTTACGACCTAAGATGTCTTTTTATGCAGAGCACTTTCTTGAAATCAAAGATGGGCTCATCATCAGCCCGC
This sequence comes from Taxus chinensis, assembly GCA_019776745.2. Lineage (NCBI taxonomy): Eukaryota > Viridiplantae > Streptophyta > Pinopsida > Cupressales > Taxaceae > Taxus > Taxus chinensis. Next base: position 668,940,214 of record CM034153.1, on the reverse strand, counting down.
AGTACACCTCTCGTCACTAGGTGCATGCCCTCCGTATTCCTTTGGGTCAGTTTCGAGTTGGCTCCCACAGACTCCAGTGCGAGACTGATCACCACATTGATCGGGTGGATAGACTTTGTAGGCTCTGTAGTCTTCATGAGGTGGAGACTAAGACTCATTTCATCTTCCGCTGCCACATTTACTATGAGATCAAAGGACACTTTCATTGTCTCTTCAGAGAGATCCAGACTCTCCCGGCCTTCTTCAAGTATATCGACCAGTGGTGTCTTGCCCTCTACATCCGTGAGTCTTTGCTATTACGAGACCAGATTCTTCATTCCCCTTCGCGAGTCATCCCCACAAGACAAATTACAGCCTTCTTTCCAGTTCTACCCACTGGTGGAGGAACTAAACGACAAAGCCTTCTTGGCCCAGATTTAATGCATAGATCAGTTCGTCCCCGACTGGACCCTCACACCTCCCTCGATCACCACCAGCAGCATCAGATGCACACACGTACCAGAGGGCAGTCCAGCTCCATTCGTCCCCCTGCTCGCCGCATCAGTCTCAGATCTCAGCTGGAGACTCTTCGGGTTGTCAATCCATCAGGAGCTTCTTTTCGTCGTCCTCTAATGTTAGGAGGGGTGTGGCTACCATTCCTGATTAGACCTCTGGTCCTCCCTTGCCCCCCCTTTCATTCTCTTCTTCGCTTCCGTCATTTTTTTCCCCCACTTGCTCCTTTGCCCCCGCATGTGGGGGCATTTAGCTTCGAGTTCCTTTCTGTTGTCTTTTCTCTTCTTTTTGGTGTTTGGGAACTCGTTTTGAGTTGTCCTGGCTCGCACTTTGTATATTGTTTGGGCTGCAGTCCCATTGACCTACTTTTGTGGTCATTTGTTGGACATTAATATATTTATCTTATCTATCTTATCTATCCATGGAGAACAAATTGAAATTCAGGCGCAAACGGTGGGGTTTTCCCTTTCATTTTTTTTTTCCACAGTCGTGAATGACGGGCGTCAAATCCTGTCCCGACGTCCACAGATATGTGGACATATCTTATTGGATGCGGCATGGCAGGTTTATCTTTTAAAACTTGTAACTTTTGTTTTTTTTGCAAAAGTGTCAAATTGGCCCCGTGGCCTGAAGGAACCTGATGCTTTGAAAGACGGTGGTGGAAAGGCGGGCCCCTTTTTGTGTTTTGACGCTTTGAAAGGTCAAAGGCGGAAAGGTGGGTCCTTTTTGTGTTTTGACATTATGGCAAAAGGCTTAAAATGTAAAAAGAATGCCCAAGGCCCGCAAAGGGACACACGTTCCTATTTTTTTAAGTCAAAAGCAGAGAGGCAGGTTGTCGGGACACTTTAGGAATTTTACCTTTGTTTCCAAAAGGGCGTAAAGTTATAAAGTGAAGGGCAACCCCCACTGACGCCTAGGTGAAGCCACGTGTTGATGCCCTCGTTGAAAAGTCAAAGTGGGAAGGCATATCGTAGGAGCAATTTGAAGATTTCGGCTTTGTTTGAAAAAGTAAAAAGTATAGAGTAAGTCGCGACTCCGCCGTTGAAAAGTCAAAGCGGAGAGGCGGGTAGGCGGAGAACTTTGAGTTTTTTAGTTTTTCTTTGAAAAAAGTTAAAATTGTAAAAGTGAGTCGCGACTCCATCCCCACTCAAGTAAAGCCACGTGTCAAGCCCATATCAAAAGCCGATGGGCGGGCCAAAATGTAAAAAAAATACAAAATCTCTACAAAGTCACAAAATACAAAAGGCACCCTCAGCCCGCTTCAGTTTAGATCTTTTCCACGTGGACGGCTCATATTTGAAGTTACAAAATAGGTTTAACGGTTGCATTACAGAGCATCGTTTTTTGCCGCCATTAACGCTTCTGCAGGAACCAAGAAACCGAATGTAACCGTTTTTTAGGATTATTTAATGGCTTCTCCATGTCATTATGTTGGTTGGATCCTGGTACTTTGTAAATGTAATAGATTCGAAAATAATCAATACAAAATTTTTTCCCTTTCTTCCTCTGTTATTCCTTCTTTCCTTGTTCAAATTTGCGAATCATCCATCTTTGCATGATAAGAAACTTTGTGTTCTTGTTAATATGATTTCGGGAACTTTGAGTCTGTGAAATTATATCTGTTATAAACACGAATGATTCCATTTTACATCTCCTTTGATCAATACGTATAAGGTTATACTCTGCTATCTATATTTCCTGAAAGTATTGTTATGTTCTTCCTCTCTCATCTCCTTAGTTCTTCCATTCTTTCGTATTGATGATCTTTGGGCATAAAATGTTTCAAAGTATCAGGAATCCACACTTTGAAAGTTGTACATTTGTATATAAGTTTTGCTGCTTGCTTTCAATAAGGGAACCTCTTCCATTAAAGAGGAGGGACTTGTCCCCTGACTGTGCTTTGTTAAAGTACCATTTTAAAACCCAATAGTTTTTGGCAACTCCGCTGGGGATTTCATTTCAAACGTATCCCTTTCTAAAAGAACAACTTCAAGATCATTTTCGATCTGGCGACTCTAAGATATACTCGTGGTAAAAAGGCTCTCAGAATAGAAGATTCCCATTTTCAACTTTTGGAGCAACAAAACTTCTCTTCTTCCAGCTAGAAAGAACAGAAGAACTCGTTCTACAAGCACACCTATTAAAGACAAAAATTCCCCAAATACCTCAACAACTCAGTCCTAATCTTCGTGCTTTGATACTTGCTAGTGTTTCAGTTCCCCTTCAGTCAATTTTTTCAAAGATGGCATCCCCTTGGCCTTGGGGACAATAGGTTGGGCCTCTTGCTCTTCCTCAGCCATTGCATGAGTTACTTAGGGGTAACAAGAAAAGTTTTTCCAAATTCCGGGGTGATGGGAAGGTTCATCCAAATGAACACATTACAGCCTTCATTGTTGCATGTGGGATTTTTGGGGTTGAACATGAAGATGTCTCTGTCAGGCTTTTTGGGGAGACATTGCAAGACAATGTTGTTGATTGGTTTTATCATCTTCCTGTTGGGTCGATCACTAATTGGAACACCATGACGACTCAAATTGAGTAGCGTTTCAAACCTGTTGAATATGTGCATGCTCTATTAGCTCAAATCTCTCATATCAAGAAGGAACCATTCGAGCCCATGAGAGAGTTTGTGGCAAAATTCAACAAGCTAATTCATAAAATTCCACAGAAAACTCGTCCAATGGATCAAATTCAAAAATGCTTCTCCCTCAATGCCCAGTTACCTGAAGTGAGTTATGCACTAAGGAGAGTTAACCTTACAACTCTGGAGGCTGATCAACGGTTAGCTATCAGTGTTGAGGATGACCTGATCATGTCTGGTAAATTGAAAAGAGAACCTTCCAAGTCTAAGGCATCTTCTTCTCCCTCTCTTGGAGCCAAATCAAATCAGTTAGTGCAGAAGTTGGCAAATGATCTCATTGCCATTAAAAAGCAATTAGCTCAACATACTCCTTCCAAGACATCCCAAGGAAGAATTTTCAGCCTAGGAACCAGTTACCTCCTTCTCAGACCAGATTGGCTATTAAAGGCCCACCCATCAAGGTTCCAATCAATGCAACTTGTGAAGTTCAAGAACCTGATGATGAGGAGTTTAATGAACTCTATGAAGAACCAGAAGCAGAAGTTGATGAAGAACTGGAGGAGCTTGGTGGATCTCAAGTTCATTTCCTTACCACTGAAGGTGTGGATGATGAAGATGGGTATGATGAACAAGTGGCAGATATGAATAGTGAGTCATATGTTGTTATGACTCGGGAGCAAATGAACAAAAAAGAAAAAGTGACGCAACCTGCTAAGAAATCCAAAGAGTAACCTATAACTATTCCAGTAGTTGCAAGAAGAGGAGATTATTCCCATTGCCTCCACGCAAAAGATGAGTAATGTTAATCCTCCTACTCCTATTTCCAAAACTTCTTGTCCTTCAATTCCTTACTTGGTGCAGCAAAAAGCAGCCAATTGTTTCTATCTCTTCAAAAGAACCCGAGTATAGAACTGCAATGGAAGCTGCAAAAGAGGCTCTATGGCTAAAGAGGTTGTTCGATGAGATAAAGATGAAGGATCCATGTAGTGTTCCTTTATTCTGCGACAACCAAAGCACCATAGCTCTTGCACATAATCCAGTACAGCATCAGAGAACGAAGCACATTGAGATACATATACACGTCATCCATTAGAAGGTGCTAAGTGGTGAGATAGATCTCATGTTCGTGCCGACTAAAGAGCAGGTTGTTGATATCTTCGCAAAGCCCCTCAATGCTGCAAAGTTTTGTCACTTTCGTGAAAAACTTTGATTGTCGGAGTTGCCATTGAGGGGGAAGTGTGCATGATGATGTCACCTCCTAATGGAACTTAGTTTTTGTAAAAAGACCTTCGGGCATTTGTAAAAGACCTTCAGGCAAGTATAAAAAAACCTTTGAGCATTTGTAAAAGACCTTCGGGCAAGTGTAAAAAAGACCTTCGGGCAAGTGTAAAAAGACCTTCAGGCATGTATACCTCCTTGGCTTTTTTTTTAGAAATAAGTGTAAAAAGATCTTAAAGGCAGTCTTCAGTAAACTCTTTAGTAGTATTGAGTTTACTGGTAAACATCCAATACAAGCATATTATTAAGGAAGTCCTTGATTATAAAAGACTCCTATATGCTTGGGTTCAATAACCTTTTATGAGAACCTGTGAGAATATGTAAAACTCACAAATCATACTTAGCCACTGATCATGGGATGGTCTTTGGGATTTCAAATCCTTTTATACCAAAAAGTAACTTGAATATGATGAAGATGTTATAATTTCTTCACCCGATATGCTAGCCTAAAACCTTTATGGTTTAAGGATTGTAAATCTTGTAGTGTACCACGGGCAGGTAATCTATTGGCATATGTTATCCCACTTAACATTAAGGGGGAGTGTTGAAACATAATGATTAAGTGGTTTGGCCAACCCTTAATTAATATGGGTACATCACTATTATATAGGTTAAATATTTAAAAATCTGAAATATTTTTCTATTATTAAATATTCATGCCTAGGTAATATACATTAGGTAAGTATTTAATAATGAGAATCATTTATATTTCTATTTAAACCTAGGTATATGTGTCAACCATTTTAGGTTGAAAAGGTGGGTCAGGAGACATACCTGATCACCTTATATAAAAATGACTTTAGGTCCTCATTTGATATATTAGGGAAATATATCAAAGGTGTGCATATCAAGTGATTTGGTTTTATCCTTGATAAATAGGGTTTCAAAGGAGGAGATGATCTTACTGGATGTAAAATAAGTTCTTTGAAGTAAAAGATTATTTTCAAAGTGGTTTTTACCTTATTAGGGTTTTCTATTATAAATATTGTGTCATCTGTGTTATTTATTTCCTGTAACTATTTTTTTATTTATTTATGTTATAATGTAATGTTTATTTAAATATTTATTTTAACATTATATAATATTTAGGTTGATTAAATCCGTATTTATTAGAATCCTCAAATTCTAACAGAAAGAAGGATGAAGGTTAGTGCATGTGTCTAGACTACAGGGAGCTCAACAACTGCACAGTAACAGATAAGTATCTTATTCATGTCATTGAAGACTTGTTAGATGAATTACATTGTGTTGTTTATTTTACAAAATTAGATCTTCGATCAGGATGCCATCAAGTCCAAATTCGTTATGAAGATATTCATAAAACATCATTTAGGACACATGAGGGCCATTATGAATTTCTAGTAATGCCTTTTGGCCTTACAAATGCATCATCTAATTTCCAGAGTTCGATGAATTCAATCTTTTGGCCATTTTTGAGGAAATTCGTCCTGGTATTCTTTGATGATATATTAATCTACGGCAAGACTTGGGAGAAATATTTACATCATGTCAATAAGGTATTGGACACTCTTGAACAACAACACCTTTATGCCAAGCCCTCTAAGTGTGCCTTTGGGGTAAGGGAGGTAGAATACTTGGGTCATACTGTGTCTCATGAAGGGGTAAAAGCGGATCCTCATAAGCTCCAGGCCATGGTGGATTGTCAAATTCCTAAAACCCTCAAAAATCTTAGGGGATTTTTCGGGCTTACAGGTTATTATCGCATTGTGAAGAATTATGGTAGAATTGTTGCGCCACTAACAGTGTTACTTGAAGAAAGACTCTTTTCATTGGAATAAGGAAACAACACTTGAAGAAAGACTCTTTTCATTGCAATAAGGAAGAAACACGGGGGTTTGAATCGTTGAAGAAGGCCATGTGTACCACTTCAGTTTTGGCTACACCAAATTTCTCCAAAACCTTTATTGTTGAATGTGATGCTTCAAGGTGTGGCATAGGTACAATACTTAAGCAAGACGGTCGTCCCATTGCATTTGAGATTCGTCAACTCAAAGGTAAAAACCTAAGAAAACCAACTTATGAGAAAGAAATGATGGTAATTCTTCATACAGTCAAATAGTGGAGACAGAATTGCACGGGTCGTCACTTCAAGGTAAAGACATATAATGACATCTTGAAATACTTTTTAGAGTAAAGACAATCATCGGAAGAACAAAAATGGGTCATTAAGATGTTGGGCTATGACTTTGAGATCATTTACAAAAAAAGGAAAAGAAAATGAGGTAGTTAATGCACTACCCAAGAGACATTAGTCCACAGAGGCATTGTTATATGCCATGTCCATTAACATGCAGATTGGGTAGATCACACGAAATTAGAATGGCAAAATCTCCAACAAGATCCGAGTATTTCAAAACAATTTGTGTGGAAGGGGGAGGCATTGTGGTACAAGGACCAATTGTACTTATGCAAAAACTATACCCTTAACAGTCCAGTTCTCTCAGAGCTCCATGCTTCTCCAGAGGGTGGCCATTCAGGATTCATGAAAACTTATCATAGACTTGAGCAAGATTTCTTCTGGGAAGACTTGAAAAGAGATGTCCAGAAATTTGTGGCACAATGCTTGGTGTGTTGGTGTAACAAAGGTGAAAATGTTAAATCTCCAGGACTTTTGCAGCCACTATCTATTCCTAGTGAGTGGTGGGCTGAAGTTTCCATGGATTTCATCACAGGCTTCCCGAAATTTGAAGGGAAAAGTGTAATTATGGTGGTTGTGGATAGATTCACCAAGTATGCTCATTTTTGTGCCTTGTCACATTCATTTACAACAAGTACAGTCGCCATATATTTTATCGATATAGTTCAAAAGCTATATGGAACACACAAGATTATGGTCAGTTATCGTGATCCTATATTCACTAGCAATTTTTGGACTGATTTATTCTCATGTTTGGGAATTCAATTGGCTCGTAGTTCATCATATCATTCCCAATTTGATGGACAAGCAGAGGTAATAAACAAATGTTTGGAGGGGTATCTACGATGTTGTGTTTCAGATAAGCCAAAGAGATGGGTTAAGTGGCTATCACTTGTAGAATGGTGGTATAACACTTTGTTTCATACTTCATCCCAAATGTCCCCATTCTTGGCATTATACAGTTACCATCCACCATCCCTCACTTCTAACTTAAGGGTCCAGCCTAAAGTAAGAGCAGTTGAAGAGCACATTCAGCAACAATAGGAAGTGCTATCTAGCCTTAAAGAGAACTTGGTAATGGCACAAAACTTCACGAAACAAGCTAATTAACACCGTAGTGAGTGAAGCTTTGAAGTTGCAGACAATGTTTTTGTACGATTACAGCCATACAAGCAACTCTCTTTGAAATAGCAGAAAAAGATAAAAAGTTCTCACCCAGATGGCGGAGAGGTGTTGACCGCCCTATATAGAAAACTGAGCTTCCAGAGAATAGATATAGGGGCCCTATATAGAGAATTGTGCCTCCATTCTAGGCGTTACTCTTTGCGGTGCCCATATATCTAGATGGGGATGGCGCCTATCTCCCATATATTGTGCCCATAGATTGTTATGGCATTTTGTCCAAAATGTGGAGAAACTCTGTTAATGACTAGTTCATATCAAATTGATCTTTTAATTGATCCTTGTACTTAGTGCCCCATGGATGCAGATTTCTCTTCTCTAGATCTTCTATATAAAAAAGATAAGATGCGTTTTTTAACATTGTAACAGAAAACAAGATAGAACTATAAATCTCTCTTCTCGCAGCCCGGTCCATTGCACCAAATAGTGAGAGTTGGGCCCTCGGATTCAACTAGAACTCTATGGCCCTCCTTATATGATATGCCCATCCACTGCCATAGAAAGTTCTCTTAGGCATATGATTGAATAGAGAGGCAAATCGACACTCTATTCGTAACTGGAAACTCTATATGGGAATGGAGCTAGCAGTGGTATGGCAGTGGGCCAACTATCTACATCTGGAGTCTCCACTCTTTATGGACATTGGACCATATATATGAGATACAGCATTGGGGTACCCATGTTACGTAGACAGTGTAGATTCTAAAACCATATATTGAATGCATGGAGTATGGGAAAAGCTCGGGTAATGCATTTTGCCATCAAATCAATTACGGTTATGCGAAAGTCTCTTCTCATTATGGAGTCTTAGGTGTCAAATTGTGGATCCAATTCTCATAGGAGAGAAGGGATGTGCTATATCTGAAACGTACGAGATATCGTAAATACCATAAAGGCGTATGTAATGTTGCGAGGTGAGTCAATCAAATAACTTGGATGAAGCCGACATCACTATCTGTTTCAAGGTTGGCTGTCTGAAGGCCCCTGGAGAGATGGGTGAAGCAGAGCGAACCAACCCTCTATATATATATATGGCCCCTATATATATGGTCGAGTCACGAGTCTATATGGTCGGGGCCAGCCTAGCCTACCCACCCACCACCCCATATCTGAACGATACCTAGTATAGATTCTCTCTAGTCCAGCAGCCCTCCCCGCCCTATCTAACTATGGGGATAGGGGCCTCCCCCCTTTTCAATTGAGAGAGGCTCTAGCCCAGTTGCCCTCCACACCCTATATAACTATGGGGGATAGGGGTCCGGCTCTACCCCTACCGCCTTCTAGATAGGAAAAGATATTAAGAGGGAGGGGTTGTCGACAGTTCCCTGGTTAGACTCATAGCGGGCCCCCCTATCCCTACCCAACCCTCTATATGCTAAGGCCCCTATCTATCCTCTCTCTATTCTATCTGCAATCTCTTCTTCTAGTGGCCTCATCGGTCCCCATGTATATATATATGGTCGACAATTCCCCGGTTGGACCCATAACAATCCCCTATCCCCGCCCAACCCTCTATATGCTAAGGCCCCTATCTATCATCTCTTTATTCTATGTGCAATCTCTTCTTCTAGTGGCCTTGGCAGTCCCCCATGTATATGTATATATATATGTTCCCTGAAGAAATAAATGGAGGGTTAAGCTTGTCGCGTAAGATAAGAGATAAGCCTTATCTATACTCTATTATTCCTAGATGCCCATATAAAGAGAGGGGAGGTGGGCCATATCTATATTTTCCTAGGGGCGCATATCTCAGATCTCCCCCGATCATGTATCTCGATAATGAACCCTCTAGAATTCATGTTTAGAGGGTAGCTGGGAGAGTCGATGATGGCTCTACTAAATAAAGATTGAGCTTGTCGGCCCCACATCCCGAACTCTAGATAGGGAAGGGGGAGGGGGCCGTGAAGCCGCTCTTGGTAGAGGGTGTTGACTGCTCGTTTTATTGTTGGATGGTGCGTCTACTGTCGGGCCCATCTATAGAGAATGGATGGACGATAGATAGGATAGAACTAGTTTAGGGCTCTACCCCATAGTTTCTCTCAGGCAAGTAGGTCCTATATTACAATCCCATCTCCCCATCAGATAGATTATGGAACAGAGCAAAGAAGCATGGGAATAAAATGATTGTCGTATGGAAGAGGAACACTTCCTCTATATATAGATATAACCTTTGTCGTGGCGCCATATCTAGAATCTAATTTCTATAATAAGGGGATGGAGATAGGGACCTACCATATAGATATTTGTATTCTATAGGTAATACAAATATTCCCTTCTCTTCTCTTCAAATATTTGTTTGTTTACCCCTTTGTTTCTATAGGGCATAAAGAATGTAGATATCAATCATGACAAATATTCATGGCTACCTTATTCTCGAGAATCCATACATATCTTATCAGTCTATAGAAGGCTATCTCTTAAAACACAAGCTAAAGTACAGATTCAGTCTAAATGTCTAAAAAAACACCTCAAAACGCATCTTCAGAGACCAAGAACTACGAGATCACCCTTTTTTATTTTTTTTATATGGTGACAAAGTATGGTCCACCTAGAGATCAAGCAACACTACCGAACCGCATTCTTGACCCCTATATATAGATATGGCGCCTTATAATGAACCTATGGCCACGAGAGCACTCGGAGGAGAGGGCGGGGGGGAACCTAGACCCCGACTACCTGACCAGGGAGGAGAGAACCCGAAGACCCGATACAGGGCCCCCTATCTATACTCACTCCACTATGGGGGAGAACCTATTATTCCACACAATTTTGAAGATATTTTTTCACTTTCCATAGATCAACTCTCCTATTCTTTTTCTAATTTATTGAAATATTCAAAAGCATATTTCCGCCTTTTGATCAATTTAAATAAATGAATGGGTTTCTTAGTAGTAGCACTAATATTTATATATCATTCTTCTATTAACAAATTATCAATCAATCCTTTCAAAAATTCCGATTTGTAAAAGCAAATCATAGTTTTCTTGGTTCTCTTGTTCGATTTCTTCTATTAATTGTTTAATTTCATGAATTTTTTCTTGTTCGATTTCTCTTGTTAATTCTTTGTATCTATAATAGAAGACCACTCGTTTGACTCGTCAGGATGGATGATGTGGGTTCCGCAACCGCCTCCTCATGTTCCTAATTTATTTCTCTATAGGAGTCTTCCTCATTCATGCACCATGTACAAAATAGAGATCAGGGCCCTCTCTATAGTTCTATATATAGATATGGGCTAAGGGATGTTAGCCAAAAGCTTTCCTTATCGCGATGGAGAATGGATATGGAGTGTTGAGGGTTTCCCAATCAATATATCTCTATATGAACTCTATATCTTTATCTGAATGAGACGAGACTCTCTCTCTCTATATCTCACTCTTCACTCTATATCTCTAATAGTCTAGGGGCGCCCGATGACCAACATGGAGTTCCTATCTCCTCAAGATTGACGGAGACTAGGCTTATAGAGAGGGTAGGTGGCCCACTACATATAAATAGAGCCTTCATAATGACCAAATAGAATAGAGATATAGAACCACATGAGTGTCATGCCCCTGATAGAATACTCTCCTCGCCTGAGCTCTATATCACTATGGGGGACCATCTGGAGAGGCCCAGAAAGAATCTTTATTCTATCTAGGAGCGGGGCCTAGTTCTCTCTACCCTTATCTAACTATGGGGAACTCTAGCTAGCTGACCCTCTATTCTCTCTTGGAGGGGGAGGGGGCTATCTAATCCCCAGCCCCCATAGTTCACTATGGGATTGGGATTGGCCACCCTCGAGTGCCATATAGAACTATAGAGAGGGACGACCGGAAGTTTGGGCTCCCCCATAAATAGAGACAGAGAAGGGTCTGAGCCTCTAGACATGAAAAACGCATGTCTATATCTCACTCCCCTATAGAGAGAATTGGTCCCTCTTAGAACCCAATGATCAGATAGAGAGGAGATTTCGGATACCATTGATTCCACTCCACACCCACACTTTGGGCATACCAGCTCTACACCCCCATCACAACCACAGAGCAAAGAGTTATTCTCGCTCCCCCGATTCCCCCTCCGGCCTTTTTCAATTTTTAATAATATAACTAAGGTAATAGACATGTTTAGACTAGTTATATGTTGTGTAGTATCAATTACTCTGATAGAAGGTGGTCATATGATAACTTGAGCAGTTACTTTTTTTGGTCCAACGATATGGATAGACCCTTCAAAAATTCCGTGTGCATCACTTCTAAGTGCAATTTCTTTCAGATTCATCAAAATTTCATGTACCGATTCTTCAATACCTATCATCATAGAATATTCATGTATTATGTTTTTAAATTTGGCATGTGTGATGCACGTTCCTTCCAACTCTCCAAGTAAAACTCTTCTTATTGCACTACCTATTGTATTAGTTTGACCTTTGCGAAACGGAGATTGAGTGAAACGGCCATAATGGAGACGCTTACTGTCTTCTCAAGATTCGACACACTTCAATTGTGGTGTCTTAATTAGGACTAATATTTTATCCTGAATCATAATTATTATATTGAATAGATAATTTCATCATTTCTTTCTCTTTAAATTAATTCAATTCTTACACAAGTCTCTGCAACTTGTAGAAGAGTACTTCACATCTTTAGGATCTGATGCTACATCGTTGCTCAATAGCCTAGTAAATCAACTATATTACATAAGTTGATTTGTCAATGAGCAGATTTGATTGTATCAATTCCAACTCTCAATAATTGATCTTTATGGTGCTTTCCCCATCAATTTAAATGATTAAATTCTATTTATCCATGGAATATTGAGCCTCTATTTATCCATTCATATTTGGGCTCCTATGAGGGATATTCTGTTGACTACAACTGATAAAAATCGTCCTTTCGATGATGTATATGTAGAAAGTCTCTTCTTTTGTTCTTCTCCATAGTTCTAAACAAATTCATTCTATAGTACAGATAAACGCACGTAATTACAGATCAAGGCCGTAATATTGAGAACTTGTGGTAAAGATGGGTTTTGTTCTAATGCCAGAAGTATCTTGATCAGATTTAGATAAGGAATACAAGCTCATTTTATTAACCCATCAGCACCAGATTGTCAAGGAGATAGTGATATTCAAGGAGATAGTCGCCCGAGTGCATCAATGCTCAATCTCCATCTAAACTATAAGTATATAGAGTTTGAACGTCATCCTATTCAAGGCAGACGGGCGAATTAACTAACTTGCATTAATGACATGTGGGACAGTCTATATATAGTCGTAGTACAATGGGCTTATCTATCTCGATCCTGTTCCTCATTCCCCTATATATATATATATATATATATGGTAGTGGTCCTATCTACAGATCGTGGCGGCGCATCCCTCCCCTTCCCCGTGAATGTCAAGCTACCCTCTATTGTACTGTGTAGAGGATAGGGCCGTCAGCGCCAGATAGTTCAGATCTATATTGAATGGCGATAGGACGAGATATATCTATCTGCGGGGTGTTGGCTGCTGGTACTGAATTCTAATAAATAGAGATCAAAATAGAATATATTGATTGGAGCTAGTTTGTTTATGGGGAGAGATCTTGATTGATTCATGGATCAAGTCAGTGACCTAACATCACTACTTTGATGTCTTATGTGGGCGCTATATAGATAGAGAGGCTAGACTTTCCCTTTCGTTCAATCGGCCCAATTGATCGCTCCCATTAGATAAGGTATATAGAGCACTTACTGACATCGGTGAATCAACTAACCATACTTGTGAGTAATCTTGCCACATGGGTGACCTCGTCTAATTTGCCTAGTACTAGAGGATCAAGTCAGTGACCTAACATCACTACTTTGATGTCTTATGTGGGCGCTATATAGATAGAGAGGCCAGACTTTCCCTTTCGTTCAATCGGCCCAATCGATCGCTCCCATTAGATGAGGTATATAGGGCACTTACTGACATCGGTGAATCTATTATGGGGGGGGGGGCAAGTTCAACTACTCAAAACTGCAGCCCTCAACTAACCATACTTGTGAGTAATCTTGCCACATGGGTGACCTCGTCTAATTTGCCTAGTACTAGATCAACTCCTAATGGTGGCTCTATGTAGGGCACTTAGATAAGGTATATAGGGCACTTACTGACATCGGTGAATCTATATATGGGGGGGGGGGAGGCAAGTTCAGCTACTCAAAACTGCAGCCCTCAACTAACCATACTTGTGAGTAATCTTGCCACATGGGTGACCTCGTCTAATTTGCCTAGTACTAGAGGATCAAGTCAGTGACCTAACATCACTACTTTGATGTCTTATGTGGGCGCTATATAGATAGAGAGGCTAAACTTTCCCTTTCGTTCAATCGGCCCAATCGATCGCTCCCATTAGATAAGGTATATAGGGCACTTACTGACATCGGTGAATCTATTATGGGGGGGGGGGGGCAAGTTCAACTACTCAAAACTGCAGCCCTCAACTAACCATACTTGTGAGTAATCTTGCCACATGGGTGACCTCGTCTAATTTGCCTAGTACTAGATCAACTCCTGATGGCGGCTCTATATGGGGAGATAAGGACACAGACAGCCCTGAATGAGACTCTGGGGGGCAGGAGAGAGCACCCTAGTGGGTTGGGGGGGCCATAATGGGGGCCCCCAGTATCTAGATATATCTCCCGGGAGAAGATAGATAGATAGGGCGTCCATTCCGCCCCATCGATCTATCGCCGTATATTTCGATGGGGCAGTGAGCCAGATAGCGGGCGTTCTGAATGAGCCATATATAGATAGGGTGGGCACAAAAGAAAAGAACTATTTTTTCATTGACTTACTTTATTAAACTATATTGCCAATTCGCGGACACAACTGCTCAGAGGATATAGTCCTATTTATCTTGTTTTAATATAGGTCATCGAAATTAGCTTGGACAACAGAACCCAATCATACTACCCATACCAAAGCATAAAAGTCAAAATGTTTCATCAAATCGATTCCTAGTTAAATAATGCATGACCATATCTAGATAGGGCCGACAATCGGTTGCTCGAACTAGTAGTTAGCGGTTTAACTTCTCCCATATATAGATAGGGCAGAGACCGACTTCAGGTTCATCCATCGATCCATACCCAACCATATCAATCTTCAATCCCATTGTTTAGTTTATACAATAGTGATAGGGTTGAACTTTTAACCAATGCCCCAACCGACCATTGTCATTATGATCATGATGATTACATGACAAATGAGTCGGCCCATATCTATATCTATCCTCTCTCACCCCTACCTATAGTTCTCCTATTTGGGCCTCCCCCAGCTATGAGCTATAAGCTCTAGATAGCCGCACTAGACTATATAGAGTTTAGGTGTATAAGCCTTATCAAGAGTTACAAAAAAATGGTAGTGTGGTATATAAATTGGAACTTCCTTTGTCAACTAAAATACATCCAGTTCTCCATGTTTCTTGTGTTAAGGTCATTGGTCAGAAGGTGTCTTCTCAGTTAGTGTTACTAGATCTTTATGAGGAAGGATGCATCATCTTGAAGCCTAAAAGAATCCTATAGAAATGTACTAAGAAGTTGAGGACAATGATCATCATTGAGTGTCGGATCAAATGGAAGACTTTGGACATTGAAGATGCAACATGGGAAGATGAAGCATTCCGGCAACACCATCCAAAGATTACCAACATTGGGGACAATGTTGTTTTGAAACGAGGGGCATGCTACACCCTTAACCCTAGGTCATATATGAGGATATGGTTAGCCGATCTATGGCTAACATAATCTCTTATCATGCCCTATCATATTTAATTATGCTTGCATATGCTTAGTAGGTCGTCCTTGGTGCTTTGCATAGTAGAGTACGGTATATATAAGGGTTAGAGAGAAAGATATAATCACATGTTGAGCACTTGAGTCTTATTGCATGATTTGAAGGTTTCCCCCTCGAAGTGGCTAAGTCATTATACTTTCGTATTGTGATCACTCACCTTTATCTTGGTGTTCTTTGGTGTTCTATTTTGTTGATATTCAGATCTAAGTAATTTTATTACAGACAATTTGATAGCAAGGATATACATGATGGTAAGGCCAATGCATACACTCTTATGAAGGTTGGTAGACAGTTTACATTGAGCCCATTGAAGGATAAATGAGAAGAAGTGGATAACAGTCCTAAACTCTTGTTGATTTCCGCAAAACAGTTTCTAACAAAGATAACGGAGGAAAAAGATTATTATTCTCATGTTCCCAAAGGCAAGCAAAGTTAGGACAGCAAGTAAAGAGGACAACATTACACATTAGGTGAAGATTTTGCTTGGAGAATATGAACAGATTATCTCCAAGGACTTGTCAGATGGATTGCCACCCATGAGAAGCATTAGTCATCACATGGACTTGATCCCCAGATTAAGCTTACCAAACAAGGCAGCGTATAGGTTGATAACTTTGGAGAATAAAGAGGTGAAGAGACGAGTACAAACGCTATTAGAGAATGGTTTGAAACTTTGATGCAAGAAAGGATAGCCCATATACAGCTCCAGCCCCATAGGCACCAAAGAAAAATGGAAAAGGGTGGATGTGCACATATTCAAGAGCTATCAACAAGATTACAATCAAGTATAAGTTTCCATTTCCACAGATGGTTGACTTGATATATTGGGGATAGTGATGAGTGAAAAACCAAATTCAACACGAAGAATTGATTGTATGAGTAACTAGTCAGGCCATACGGATTAGCAAATGCACCAAGCTCATTCATGAGACTCATGAACGAGGTGCTGAAACCATTCCTTGGTAAGTTTGTTATTGTGTATTTCGATGATGTTTTGATTTTTTGTAGAATAAAATAAACGCGATTGATGCATTTGTAGCTGGGATTGGAAAGAATGAGGAAAGAAACGTTGTTGGCCACCTTAGAGAACTGCATATTTATGAAAGAGGAATTGGTTTCCTTGAGCTTTTTCATTTCCCTTGATGGATAGAGGATAGATCAAGAAAAACTAAAATCATTTCTGAGTTTCCATCACCAAGAAGCATGTTTGAAGGAAGAATTGTTCATGGTTTAGCAAATTTTTATAGGAAGTTCATTGGAATCTTTAGTGGGACATGTCCACCTAGCACGGAAACAATAATAGGTGACAGGAAAGAGTTCATTTGGACAGTTGCAGTTGAGCATAGCTTTCAGATTTTGAAGATGAGGGTGATAGAACGACTAGTACTAGCATTACCGGAACTCAACAAGGTATTCCACAATGGTTGTGATGCTATTGGGACAATGGTGGGTAGAATTTTGAGTCAAGAGGGTAAGCCCATTGCTTATTTCATCAGAAAATTGAATGAGGCTAAGAAAAAGTATTATGTTTATGACCAAGAGTCTTATGTGATTGTTCAAGCACTTAAAGAAGTGAAAACACTACTTGCTACCAACACAGTTTGTTTTATACATGCACCATCAAGCACTGTAGTTCAAAAACTGCAAAGGTGTAACATCCCCTTCTCAGTCAAAGACCCTTAGCCCATCTATTGTTTCCCGACTGCTAAGGGAGGAAGAAAAGGGAAACTTAGTCCTAATGAATTAATTATAAAGTGTAATATAAATATTATTATAAGCACTTTATATTAATTTATTAATGACAAAGTTAAAATTAAAAATTAAAAAAAAATATAAGAAAAAATATAAAGTGATAAAATAAAAAGAAATAAAATGATAAAGTCATTTTATTTCCCCAAGGAAAATGCGACCCATGTGAAGAAGGGAAAAGGACCAACGAAAAAGCAGGGAAAGAAATGTGATTGGTGGTCTTGGGTGATAAAGTCACTTTATTTTATTTTATTTCCCTAAGGAAAATGCGACCCATGTGGAGGAGAAAAAAGGTAAAGAAAAATATTAAATACGGAAAAATAAATCTGATTGGTGGTTGTGGGTGGCTAAAAGGCCAAGTTATGTTATAAAAGCAAGAGAAAATATCTCTTTTGTTATGATAATTTTCATATTTGTGTAAGCTTGCATCTTTTCCATAAAAACTCTGAAGGACGAAAACCCTTTGAAGTTGGCTCTTGAGGATTAGAGAGAGAGGTATGAAAACTCTTCTTTCTCTTGAAAGGTTTCTCCATTCAAGGTTTCCTTTGAAGATCAAGGATTTATTTGTGGTTTTCAGCAGTTGTTGAAGACTACATTTACAGATTTGTGTTAATTCCAACGAGGGTTTAAAGGTGGAAACTTGTTGTAGATCTTTCTACCTTCATTTGCAGCCATATCTAGGGTTATCTACACCCTTGTGGGTGGAGTTAGGTACATTCTAGTGCATGGTTGTCTCGGATATCATCACAAACTGTTTTGCCATAATTATAGAAGCCAAGATCAGCTAATTTGCATAAGTTTTGGGCTTGGGAAACTTTATTTTTAGTCTTGTCTAAGGATTGTCATCTGCAAATTTATAATAAATAATTCAGCCTTCTATTTTGATCCAATATGGTATTTTTCTCATGTTCTTATCCTTAAAAAAATTGTTGATCAGTTTGGGAAAGGAATTTAGTTTATTTAATTCAATGTTGGTTAATTTTCTTCCTTCATGCAAGTCGTCACTCACTAGTAAAATTCAGATTTGCACTTATTTAATTTTGTATAATTGCTACTACTTATTATTTGGATTAGGATTTGCGGATAATCCGTTTGGGGGTATAATTTGTCCAATTGGGGACATTAAAGTGGTATCAGAGTTGTGGGAGATATTAAAAAAAAAACATCAGGCATCCAGCTCTGTAGAGAGTTACAACCATGGTGGGGTAAGATTTCTATTTTTGATGGTACTAGTAAACTTTTCGTGAGATCATGGTTGCTAGAGTTGAAGGCTTTGTGATGTTGATCTGAACAAGGGGTTGAAGGAGAAAGTTGTTGTATTTCTTCTTTGTTTCCAGTGTGTTCTAGGTGAAGCAACCTACATAGAGGATTGATTGGACGTGTTGGGAGCTGATAAAAATCAACTATGGGTTGTTCTAATTGCAAATTTTTTGTCAGCCAAATCAGCCTTTTTGGAGTGGTTTTTGGCTCTAAAACATCATATTTCCAGCTGTGTTTGAAGACAAGTGTTTCCAAAGTTTCAATTAATAAACCAACCTTCATTCGGATCTCAAACTGGTATTTTTATTGTGCATTTGCATCATAAAATCAGTAGTTCCATTTTGGTGATTAAAAGTGTTGTTTTCATTCAATTTTGAGTAGTTTATATATCCTAAGCAAGTTGCATTTTCTAGGATTAATTCCAGATCTGCAATTTCATAAAAAATTTATGGTGCATTCTAAGTCATATTTGGGGGAAATCTATTACAAGTGTTTATAGGTCCTTTGGGGACATTATAGTGGTATCAGAGCAGTGTATCCTCCCACCCTATGAGGAAAAGAAGAGGAAATCAGATCTGAATACAACTAGGAAAAAGTACTATAGTCTATCAAAGAAGGAATACCCCAAAGAAGGTGACAATGGAAGAGCATGATCAAAGAGCTCCCACCAATGATGAGCTTAGCTACATGCATGAAGTAATCACAAGAAGTCAAAGAGTGTTGCAGCAGTCCATGAGAGAGCTAAAGAGATATGCATTGGGTTTTTAGAAAATCTCAAAGGGAAATACGTGAAGAATTGACTAGATCCATTAGAGATTTAGTAAAGATTCTACAAGGGCACAATGTTTCTACAAATCGAGGAGCTTGAGCCCGAGAAGGAAGAGAACTCCAATCCGCAAGTTGATGATGAGAGTTTCGTGGTGAAGGCCCAAATTGCAACTGATGACGACTACTTTCAGCTTGTTGGTCCTCACATAACAACTATTGGTCATACTTCAAGGTATGAAGAGGATAATAATGGGTCATATTTATTGTTGCATAGTAAACCATTTCAGATTTGTTTTTCTCATGCTGTGTATGGTAATACAAATTGTAATATGGAGCATTTGGATCTCTTCCTCCTCTTTGATGCTAGAAAAATAATCTAGGTTTTTCCTCACCATCCCCATCTTTCCAATCCCCTAATATAATTAATCAAAACAATCATCACAAAATAGAATATGTTCATAAGAAAACATTCCTCCAAAAATCTCCTAACCTTATTAATTATATGGTAATCTACAACTCAATCTTCACTTCACCAATTTATTAAGTTCTCAATTATTAAATCTTCACCAATTGCATGCTTTACCATGATTTCCCTAATTAACTTCCTGCCCACTTGAACCTTTTACCCGATTATGGCCTTTACACCATTTCAACCATTATAGAATATATTTATAACCTTGATTAGGTTTGAAATTCCTCACCAAACTTTGTTTCCTAAAGAAGAGTGAGATAGCTCACTTGAAACGTCAAAAAAAAAACTTGATAGCTTCTACACAACTTATCCATGTCTTCTTGTGGAGATCTTCAATCAACAAACTATAAGAGTGTACAACAGTCTAAGGAGTTTGAGAAAGTCTGAATTAATGAATCCACGAGTTGCGTGATGTTTTAAAAAAAGTTGTTTTGCATCCACAGCACTCCATTGAGAGCCAATCTTTGTATTTTGCACTGTTGATTTGCATGGATTACTTCAAGAGCAGAGGTACAACCATACTCCATAAAAAAGTTTTCTCAGATTGCATTTCTCCAAACTCAAAGCAAACAAGGAGTCAGTGTGGTGTGTTCTTTTGTAGCTTTATTGTTTTCCATGAATCAAGGTGTCAATTTGATGTTTTCCGGTTGCAGCTTTATTATTTTCCATGAATTGGTAATCCTTTATAAATCTGTTCCACTTTTTCTAGATAATTATGTTAGCAACTCCATGTATGAAAATCTGAGTACAATTTCAGCATAGCTACATTTATTTCATCCATATAAATAGTTGATATCATCTGTAATTCCTCATATTTCTGACACAGGAGCATGTGCATCAGCAGATGGATGTATATAAATATGATTTTCAGTAGAGCGGTCAAGCACTTTGGTTATGTGCACATTGATATCAGGCATGCAATGTAGATGGCAGGCTATAGCTGTAGCAAACATCTGTTTTTGCATATCTATGTTGATTTCAATAGCATGGAGCATTCAATCAGAAGCATAAAAATTAAGAGATTTGTGTCAGTGAATTGACCATTGAAATATCCAAGGCAATAACAGATCAGTTATAGAGAGGTTGACACCCCCACGGAAAGGAAAGGAGGTTGACACCAACCATGGGATTTGAGATGTCATCTGGATCATCTACAATTTACAATTCAGCCTAGAGTAGAGATGTATTGTGATCATATGTATCAAATCATCGAGAGGAACAATATACAGTTGTTTAAGATAAGAGTTCATCCGTGGGATTTATGCCTTCCTATGCAACATGTGTTCCAAAACTTCCTTACGTTATCTTTGCAAGGACTTCACAATTTCTCCTGTTGCGTGTTTGTAAATAGTTGTTTCTTTTCTCTAACAAATTTCTTGTATCCTTTTACTTTTTCCTCTTTATTTGTTGTTTGGAGAGAATCTGATCTTTCTATTAGACTGTGATGCCAGGAGACACCTAGGAGGGTGGTGTTTCACCCCAAAAACGTTTTGGAAATGGAAACAGAAACGTGGGGGGAAATGATGGGGAAACGTGGCAGACGTTTCCAAAAACATCACAGGCATTTCCGGAAATGTCTGCCACGTTTCCAATGTTTTTTTTAATTTTAAAGCATCAAAACTTTTTAAAAAATAAAAAATAACTGCATTGAATGAACCTAAACCTAATCTATCTACCTAGACTTGCTAAAGACACTTCCTAAAAGCTATATAATGACATCTTGGGTCCATTCTAAATCACACTCTCATTTTTCTCTTGCTAAATTTACTTTTCGTGGAGATGATTATGAGGAAAATCTGGATGATATATTCTAGAATCTAGATTATTATCATGTATATGTGAATCACTGAAATTGTAACCATGTTGAATGATGAGTCATGACTCTTTAGAAGTTCAAATTTCAATGAATACAAAATATTTTGAGTGCTTTATCAATTATCTATTGTCGTCTACAATTATAAAATGAGTACTATACATACATACATACATACATATATATATATATATATATATATATATATATATATATATAGTACGGATATTTCCGGTAACGTTTCGTATCCAAGGTGTTTTGAAAATTGTCGTTTTCGCGTTTCGTATCCGTATCCATTTCCGTTTCCATTTCCTGGCAACATAGCTATTAGATGATTGAAAAAATAACATTATATAATTGACAAAGAAAAGATCTGTCAAACATATTTTCAATGTTTTACAGGGACGCGTCCCCTAGATTTTGGTGACGTCCCAGGCATCCCGAATTTTTCGGGGACTTAGACAGGACGTCCCCTATTTTTTTAAATATGTCAAAAGTTTTCTGACGTTTTTTACTTTTCAAATGCTTTTATTTTTATCAAGAACACCAAATTATGATCTTGAAAGTACCTTAAAAACATTAAACACAGTTTAAATCCCTAAATTTCATTGAATACAATTAAAATATTAATTTTTATATATTATTTTAATAGCTGTCTCCCTGCCATCCCCAAAATTTTGGAATTTTTTACTGTCCCGGAAACCCCGTCCCTCCGTCCCCATCCCCCCGTCCCCGATACTTAAGTAACTATGCATATTTTTAAGCCTCGATCATCTGCTGATCAAACCTCAAGAGGATCGGACAACAATTGGTATTTAAGTACATATCTTCATAAATTGAACAATATCCATTTCGAATGCCACCTACAGAATGAAAATATCCATAGTTAAAATTGCATCCCACAATCCTAGAGAATATGAAAGAATCTGCACACCAGTCTGCTGCATACCTAGACACCATCCACCCTAACAACATTAAGTGTCCTGGAAGGACAGCAAAGAGATTTGGCTCAGCCAAATCTGTTAAAAACTTAAATGTAGACATTATACCAAAGGATAGGCACATGAAACCAGTAACAGGGACCCACACATACTGATCATCAAAATATATTGTACAACCAAGGAAAATAAACTAATAAGCCTTCAGCGTGGGCACTGAAACAGCACCGACATTAAATTTCGCAATCACTATCATTACAAAACACTAGTTGCTTTCAGTGCCATAACAATAGTAATGTATTAGATATAATATATAATGCAAGGACACGGAACAAAACAAAAAATTGAAATGTTGAAAGGAAATCCACCCCGCCTCTTAGAACAGTTCTCAATCACCGTCGGGCTCATTTCTCCACCCGGCCCAATATATTCATCATCTTTCATCAAGTTTGATAGATCTATTTTGCTCGTACTAGGATAGTTCTATTAATCTAATCAGCAAATATATACAAAGTTAGGATCCTACTAATTATAATATGATATCATCTACCGATACCTTAGCATGTTCTATACTATTCGCTGTATATCACTCTCACACCTAGATTAACCTAACCACTGACAACCCAACTAATTAATAGCCTTAAATAACAAGTTCAACCTATCTAATAGCTTTAATAACTTAAATATCCGAACATTCCCCTCCCATCTTATTACATATGGTACAAAGACATGAGAGAATACACACCAATATGTCAACTCAAACACATTAATCGCTTACAAACACACTAGTACTGGGTATGGCCTCACTACACCTACTACACAGAAATGGTCTCTCCAATCAAAAATTGTGAACGTGGGCAAATGCATCGGTAGTCCATACTCTCATGATTACATGCATGAACAAGGACACACCTCATTGTCCACATCAACATTTGTAGTGGGATTGTCCACACTACATCCTCAAGTGGGATTTGCCACACCTGAACAACTGCTTCTCTAGTTGGATTGGGCCTCACTGAACAATTACAAACCAAATTAGTAGTAAGATTGGGTCTTCACTGCACTTTCGCAACGGCAAAAACCAATAGGTTCCCGATTTTGAAGGAATTTCTGCCGAGATGACAGATCCAGCCGTAGGTGCCTCTACATGAGCTTCGGGTAACCGGATATGAACTGGTACCATAGGCACTTTGACGGGGGAAGGAGCGGGAGGAGCAATCCATGGAGAGATTTGGCGCCACTCACTGGATTCTATGGTTGATAGGATTTGCGAATCGGTGGTTCCTGTTTTGGGAGGGAATCGACAGAATAGCTATGGCATAGGAACAGATCCAGGTGAAGTGTATGGGAAAAACCACCTCATTGATCGCTTTGCATGCAGTTGGATTAAGGTCTATCATCACTACCACTAATGATCACCACTTTTGGCTTTAGTCTTTTTTGCTCTAGACTTTCTGAAACTTGTGTAGCTGGATTACAGTATGTCGTCACTGCCACAGATAATCACCGTCTTCAGCTATGTATTAGTTTTGACTCTGGATCTGCTACTAAAACATGAACCATTGTCCAAGTTAGTAACATGCTCAAGACTCGATATTGTCCTCCAACCTCCTGTGATCCTCCAAACTCCTCTGAACTTGGCTCAATCACCCAGATCAATCCAGATGGTCATGTTAACCACAGACTGCCGCACAATGTGCTCCGACTTTCTAAACATTATGTTTGTTTATTCCGTTCGTTCCCCCTTCAAGCAAAAACACTTATATGGATGTCAAGTACTATAGCCAATGCACCTATCTAAGGAATAAATATTTTTAGTTCAGTATTACTTTAAAAACAATTGTTTCTTACAAACCATAACAAATAAAGATAAAATGAAAATCTTTTCCCAAATGTTTTACGGTGTAATTTACAAATGCTGGCAAATTTCAGGTGAAATTACCTCCCAGTTTAGAAGATATGATATTAGATAGGCTTCCAGATAGGCTTAGGATAAAAACTGAATGTTTCCTACAGTCTAACTATGATATTTTTATTTGTTTATTTTAAAAAAATCTTTTTAAAACTATTATGATGTTTTTTTGTATAAAAAGCTTTAATAAAACTAGAGAAGCCCAAATTTTTATGGAGTTAAAACCATATATTAAATGAATGCTACCTGATGCTGAACTTTAGGAGGTGTCATGTCCTCATGTACAACCTGCACTTTGGAATGTCTCCTTTATGCTTCTTTTTCAATGCTTCAGGCCGGACTCCTTCGTCACACCACTTGTAATATCTTCTACATATCCTTAGCTATTGCAGACATGTGCATGAAAGAATCAATAAATGCCCTCTGTACATGCTATTCACCCCTCACATGCCTGAGGCGCCTCTAATATTGCTGTATGTTGGCACACCTACTTTCTTTGCTGAAGCAAGAACATTCCTCACACTGGGCACTACTTTTTACACATGCTTGGACGCCTCTCTTTCCCAGCTCCTTCCTTCTTCAGCTATAATTTGAGCGCAATTATTTCCTCTTATTTTATGGCTGCACCTACACCACATGCTTTCTTTTTAGTAAAATCCCCCTCACTTGAGATGCATCTCTGTTTTGTTTATCGTCTTCAATTGTATTGCAGGTCTATACCTTGGTTACGCTATCCTTAATATGTATTTTGGATAATTTCTTCTTGCTTATCAATGGAATAGCTATGCAAAACTATTTGTCTTTTCTCTAGCCTCTCTATTTCATAGTAAAATCTACAACTTCTGGAGCATTGATAATCCAGTTTATGCATATTGAAATCATTTGCACTGCAGTTATATTTATGAGATGACATGCAACAGGTTGAGCCTGTCCTCCTCAGTTTGCAGGCTCACAGTTTGCTGGAGAGTGACCACATCAACATTCTCTGATCATAAATGCTTCAATGCAGCTCCTCACCTTGCCAATGCCTCTTAATGATTTTGCAATTCTCTCTTACATCATCTACAGGCTCAGGCTGCATCAATGCTGCTCCAAAATTATCAAACCAAAAATTCAGCCTGCTCTACTAGCAATTGATGGATCTATTATGCTCGTACCAAGATATGGTTCTATTAATCAAATGAACAAATATACCAAGCTAGGATCCTACTAATTAGGATATGATCTTATCATCTACCTATACCTTAGCATGTTCTACCATTTCTCCATATATGACACACCCACCTAGATTAGGCTAACCACTAACAACCCGACTAATTAATAGGTTTAAATAACCATTTAAACTTATCTAATATTTTTAAATACTATGTAATAACCTAGATTTCCCAACAAAGTTTAGCAGCCTTGCTTCCTCATCATAATCCTCCGTTTTACTATTCAGTTTCTTGCATATCAGATTAATTTTCTTCTTATGATTGTGAGCCACAGAAGCCACTTCTTTACACAGCTTAGAAAGGTGAAAGGCCATACCTGCATAGCTTTGGATCAAGGGGTTCGCAGGAAAAAAGAAAAATCCGTGAACGAATGGAGGCAAGCCTTGTGAGAAGAGCTAAAGAATGAAAATATGTTTACCTGGGTGGCAGATTACCATCTCCACTGTCAGATTTAGGAAAAAATGGGGGAAACCAGTGAAGGTGAGAAAATTGCAACTGCAATGTCTGATTTGAAGCAGACCAAATCTTGCTTGAATATGCAAAAAATGTCCAAAGTTATAGAGCTTGACACTGTGGAAGCAGGAATTTGACAGTAAAGCCCAAGTGTCTCCATTACCCAAACTCCTTATTTGGCCAAGGGATTGGTCCAGATGCCTTGCCAGCAAAACAACATCCTTGACATACAATTGATTTTCCAAATTAAACAGCCCCCTTTGAAATAGCATCCATAGTTATCTAGAGTCACCCTCAAAATATGCATCTTTCCCGTCTGTTTCACTGGCAATATGAGCACTTCTTAGCAATGCTCTTGCTTCTGCTAAGTTGTTGGAGAAATGCCAAAATCCTCACAGAATATGAGAAGTGTAAGCCTCATCATCATATTATACTCATCCTCTGTATGGGCCATGGTTTCCTTTATTACTCCAAATTTAATGGTTAAGCATTAGTCTGCCCTTCAAAAGGGGAACACATTGGCATTGGAACTCACACGCTGTTTTCAACCACCCCTTTATTAGGGTTAACATAAACAACATATCCATAGATGAGTAATTAATATATATAATATAAGTATATATGAACCATTTCAGAAGAGATGATTATGAAGAAATTCAAAAATCGATAATTAATGAAAGGGAAAAATCAGAAGCTATGCCATGGTACAGAACTCAACCATTGAGAGCAGGTGGTGCCTTTGATACAAAACTGGTGACGGATTAAAAACAGATTCTGAAGAAACAGGCATTGTATGCATGTTTGGAGAGGATTTCATAGGTGATCAAAGGCGAGGCAGTTGGGTGAAGGAGCACTTGGAGCCTGTTCTAGTTGCTTTTGCTATGAAAACGTGGATGGCTACACGGTGCAGTTTCAGCAGTGAGAAGCATATCCTCAACCAGAAAAGGTACGGGGGAAATTGGTGAAGGCTCGGGTAAGGAAGGTTGGTGGCATGAATATTCATATTTAAATTTCTTCAATGTTAAAATCTCTAGTGCCTTTTGACTCCCTCTTTGAGATTCATTTACATTCAAGCTGATTGGTTAAGTAACCCTTCAATAACGTTTTATCTTTAAATGTTTTGTTTATATCCTTCTAAGCACTTTCAGAACCTTCTGAAAAATAACTGGTTAAGTTTCCAATACCCTTAATTATCCACAAGTGGATAATCCAAGTAGCAGCTTGAGCGATACCACCAAGCCCAATCTCATGGGCTGTGCTGACGCCCAATCAACTTCGATGGTCTGCAGTAGCACAAACACATATTCAATGGTTCACAGTACCAAAAATATTCTACCTAATCTATCAAGCCAAATTCTACTTAGTGCACAAACAAAAACCGCATCAACATTTCCAAAGGCACAAGGCAATCTAGGCAGCTTGATTACGTTGCACTATCTTGAGAGTTCATTAAACCTTATGCAGCATACACCATCCAGCACATCATGGTCTTGACTCCCGCTACCTACAGGTGAAACAGTAGATCTTAACTTTTAGTATGTGATACCTACATGTGTTGATGGTATTCCTATTCCCGTCTTTTGTGGCGCTTCAACTCATCAAAGGTGAGGGGTCACCCATGGAAAAGCAACCATATCATCTTTCATAATGGTGCTATGCCTGTAACATGGTATGATTATGCATACATATCTAAATGGGTAAATAGCATTAGCAAGAAAAAATTGAAGAATATAGACCGCCATACATCTCCCTCGAGAGTATGCCATGTATAAACTTTTAGACTAACAATGTTTTCTGTTAACAGTTATGAAATCTTTTCTGTGTGTCATTCTATGAATGTTAATTCTTATTTCTGTATTCTTGTTCAGCATTGCTTCCATTATAACCCGGTTATATTCCGGCAGTAGAAAGACGTATATTTATGTTAAATCTAACATTTTATCTAATGTTTTCAAACAATCACTAATTTTCATCATTACATGTTTCAAATTATTCTCAAACTTATATCATAACAATCTTGTACCTTTACTAAATTTGTTTAAAATTTCAATTTACTTTTTTACCATTTTCGTTTTTTACCATTTTCGTTAGATCAGCTTAATCATTTATGAAAATACCAGGTTCCCTTAAATTGGCATTTTATTAAATTCTTTCATCTCAGTTTAAAGCTAAGCTAATATTTATTACATCGCTTATAACTGTGGTGAATTCTTTGATTCATTTCCCTTACTATTACTAGCTTCATTCAAACCTTTTTTATTTAGCCTTAAATTATTTCAACTAATCACTACAATGACTGAAAAATTATTAGTTAAAGCTTTAGAATAATAAAAGCAAATATGTTTAACATTTTTTTTAATTTATATTATAAATGCATACCATATCTATTAGTTAAGCCAAATACTAGAGCTCAGTGAAGAAAGTCAATTAACGCAACCTGCATGTGAAGAAGGAAAGGTTGGCTGACACAAGGGTGAAATTTGGGAGGGCAGAGGTCAAAGAACTATATCAGTTGCACGATCATACAGGTACAGAGACAAGCAGACTAGAGTCTGACAAAGCTATTGCATGACATGTCTTCCAGACTACTATACCAGTGAAGAAAACACATTCCAGAACTTGAGAATGCTCCAATTGCTACCATACAAGACACTGGCCAGACCATGAAGCATACAATGGCAACATCTAGTAACGAAGAGAGCAAAAAGCAGAATAATGAACCCATAGTCAAGCCCCCTTATCAGGTTACCAACCGATCGATCCTATGCTCCTGACAATGGACCTAGATTGACAACTGACAATTGTCGATATAAAAAATAATGGTAAAATATTCACAAACACTATCGTCAATGGTGGTTTTGGTGCAAATGTTTTTTCCAAAGGAAACTCGGAAGAGTTTTGGGAAGCCAACTATGTGGCCTCTCAAATTTCAACAGCTAGGACCATATCAACATGGCATTTAAGTATCTGATGTATTGATGGGACAAAAGGTATTTATTGGAACCCAACCATTTTTGTTGAATTTCATTGTCATCTATTTGAAGAAGAAAGCCTATAATGCACTATTAGGTCTAAGTGTTGGCATGTTGTTGCATATGTGTTGTCATTGATGCAAAACCACATTAATGACAAAGTAGATGATGGAGTAGAGTCAGGTGATGCTCAAGGTGGTGATGACATGGAGATTCACGTATGTTCTTGGTTGCACATGTTGATTCAGTGAGGATGGCTTGTTCTAACAAGCCTATTCAGGTGACCTAGCTAGCCTAGGTGATGGTGCATGGTGTTTGGAGCTTCTTGGTTGCTTGAGAAGCATGTCAGCATGATGGAGAGCATGTTTGGAGAGTGCTTGGGCACTCACATGAGTTGCAAGGTGCAGATACAGGTTGGTGACCACGATTCAGATGCTCATTTGGAGCAGGTATGGATGTTAGGAGGTATGAGATTGAGGAATAGAGCTATATGAGCTCATGGATGCATGTAGGCAGGTGTACCATGATCTATCAGGTATGTTTAGACCATTTTGAGTGCTTTTATGATGAGTTATAGTGTTCTCTCAGTTCACCGTAGCTTATACAATTCAAAACCCTAAGGGGTAGCTATGCAAGTCTCAGTGGCTAGAAAGATTGAGAGGTAATCATGACATTCTAATGATTGGAGATTTTAGTAGGATGTTTCCTTGTGCTGTGGGAAAAAATTCAGGTTGCCATGATGTGAATTTTGCTAAATATGAGGTTTTTGGTGGAACATGGTCAAGAACTAGTGCATTTCCAGCTCGAATTGAAACTTTTGATGCTCACCCTGAATTGTATGCTTTGCATGGGACCTTGTGGCTTTCAAGGATGTTTCTACATTGAGCCTAGACGGTTTCACAAAAAGATGGAGGTCATTTCATCGTCACATTTTTATGAACGAATGTTAAGAAGGTAAACAGATTGTTATAAGTTTGAAACCCTAACTTGAAAGTGATTCAAGTTGTGGTATAAAGAGGATTCAAAGAGCTTTCCAGTGATATAAGGTTTGCCTCATGATGATGAGTTTTGATATGGTTTCTAGGTCAATTTGTCGACAAGAAGATTTTTGACTATCCAAGACAGAACTGGTTTTGCTAAAGAATTGAGCTGGTTGGAGCATGAGATGGATTAGGCGATACTTGTTATCACCCGGAATGTGAAGAGGGATGAATTTCGCATCCAATGAATCCATTTGGAAATCTTGAAAGTGTCAAGAAGGGTGTTAACCAGTTGCTTTTTGAAAACATCTTTTTGGGCAGCATGATTTGGTGAAGACAAAAGTTGATGTAGTTTGAACCAGTGGTTGTTTCAAGACTTCTAACTTGCTTAGAAGTGTTCTACAGGTCTTGGCATTTCCATCAAGTGATCACATGCCATACTTGAGTTGGTTTGAAGAGATCTTGACGCCCAAAGTCAGAATCAAGGTCCTAAAGGGTGCTGGAAACAGGGGTTTTGAGAAGTATAAGAAGTAGTGGTCCCATTAAATGAAATAATCAAATTGATTGATGAAAATTGCGACCATGTTTGATGCTTAAATATTATTTTAAACATGTGTCGTTTTTAGTGGGTCATGACAAAGCATGGTTTTGGTGTTAGGGTAATTTTCTCTATCTACTCATGGGGATTTGAGTCCTTTTTGGTGCATGGAATGTTGTTTTTGGCTTGACCAACCTACTTAGGTCACTTGTGACTGTTATGTTATGTTTTTGGAATGTTTTTATCATGCATGGATCGAGCCAAAAGAGGGAAAAGGTTTGAGTTTTGAATTTGAAATGTGAAGGAGCTTATAAAAGCATTGTTTTGGGTGCTTTTTGGAACTAGTTGAGTGTAAGTGTGATGTGTGTGCAAGAAGTGCGACCTAAGTGAGAGTGTTTTGCAGGTGTTGAAGCATCAATTGAGATCAAATCAAGTGTGTGACAGGATGAAGATTGATGGCAAACATGTGTGCAAGAGTTTGACACATTAAGAAGTGAAGAAATAGCTAGATTGTGCAAGTTTGAAGACCTAGGGTTTGAGCAAGGGTTTGAATGAGTTTGGAGATGAATTTTTGGATCACTATCATCTGTGGTATCAGCATATTTTCAGTGGCCGTACTTCATCAAAATCTTGTGTGATTTGTCATATTCATGCAAGTCTCTTGTTGTGTGTGATATCAACAAGGGTTTAGGGGTTGGTGCTCCTTGTGGGGTTGGTGTCTCACTAAAGAAATCTCTTCTGATATGTAATATTCACTTGAGTCTTTGTTGTGCATAATATCAGCAAAGTTTTCACTGAGTTTTCTTCCCCTTGACCCTTGAGGGTTTCCCACTCACATCTTGTGTTATGGTGTTGCTTCTCTTGCATATGGTTTATGGAATGAATGTTGTATGTTGTTATGCTCACACTAATGAAGGGATATTTGATTAATGGTTTATGTGAGTGATCTGAAATTGAAATTGAATTTTATACTAGACTGATTCACCCCCCTTCTCTCAATCCATTGTGTTTCTAACACTAAGTTGCCTGATATTAGCCAAATCTGACCATAACTAGAAAACCATATTGATCTCCATTTTAAACAAAGGACATGTGTCATAGATTTGAAGATTTGGGTAGTTAGTGAGGGAAGCAACCTCATCAAATTCATCCGACTCAGAATCCAAAGAAGAATTCGTGGTTGAAAAGAACCAAGTTACAATGGAGTCAAACAATGAAGGAGCCTTGGTGTTATTCAATTAGCCATTAGGAAAACATGAAGTGTTCCAACTTGATTGCAATAGCTTCGAGATTATAAAGATTAAAGGCAGCCAACCCTTGCAATGAGATGACTAGAAGCAAATATCAATGAGATGCCAACCCCTTCTAAACCATCAACATCACAGCCGAATTACCCACCGGAGTTCAAAGAATATATCAAGGGTTCAAAGTTCAATGATAAGTTGACCCACTAAATGGAACAAGTAGTCGCCCTCACGTCCAAAGCACAGACCTCAATGACCTTAAAGGTAGACTATAGCAATAAAATTCAATAAAAGGAGTACGGCCTATTTTCCAAGTGTGGTAGGATACAAGGGATATGCTCGACCTAAATGTACAATTTCATGTAGGGCAACACCTTCGTGACAGGGGCGCTGCTAGAAGAGATTCTCCTCCACTTGACCCCTGTTATCAGGAACACGGGAACCTGCCGTGAGGACTCTATATGACTGAGTGGAGAACTACGGCTTTCACCAAGGGTATTCCCTTGAGACTCTAACCTTAAATGGCGGGGTCAGTATCGCTGGTTAGGATCACCAACTTGTTTATGTTGTTTGGTATCTTTCGTGGGGAGGAGCTTTGGAGACCAAGTCCCACTGGTGGTCGTACTATCAGACTTGAAACTGAAATTGTGGGGTGACTACCGAAGACTACACTTGCCACTAGCTGTCTTGAACAAGGAGCTCTTCCAGTTTAGGAAAACTGGGAATTGGCCAGAGGGATCTATGTCAAGGTAAAGGAAGCATTGTCATGACTAATATTAGTGGTGGATAAATTTAACATTAAGGGCACTTGTGTTAAAAAGGCAACAAAAGTACAAGCGGCGCCAATTATTGTTCCACGTCATCTGTCATAATTGAGTGTACTACACGTAACCTATCAAAGCGCGCCAACAGGGCACCGAATCTGGACAACCAACCGGTACATGACACGTGGTAGAAAAGACAAAACAAATGAACAATTGGTAGATTTCCTCAATCAAATAGCGCGCGCCACGTGTCATTGTGTGTCAGAGCGACATGTAGACTTCTAACATTCATAACTTCTGATGCAGTGCACAAAATCTTGCACGCTCAGTCTCATTTGAAATATGCTAACATCATCTACACATTGGAATTTTCAAAATCAGATTTAGGGGGGATTTCGTAGGCGGGAAATAGGGAAACTTCTTTTTGATGATCAATGCACACATCTTTTTTGTGTGCGGTGTTTCTATAAAAAAGAATGGTCAACAAGTCATACTTACCCAATCAGCGTACCTACTGGAGTTCAAACAATATATCAAGTGTGCAAAGTTTGATGATAATTTGACCCACCAAATGGAACAAACAGTCGCCCACACATCCAAAGCACAAATCTCAATGGCCCTAAAGGTGGACTATAGTAATAAAATTTAATAAAAGGAGAAGTAAGGCCTATTTTTGGTGTGGTAGGATGTAACATATATGCTCGATCTAGATGTACAATGTCATGTCACATTTCAACGTATAAAGGAAGCATTGTCGTGACCAATATTGGTGGTGGATGAATTTAACATCAAGGGCACTTGTATTGAAAAGGTAACGAAAGTACCAGCATGATAAATACTCAAGGTACAAGAATTTATGTTATGCAGTGTTTCCACAAAAAATAATGGTCGACAAGTTGTATTGTTGGTAAATTAGGAATCACCATTTGACATCCACATAATGACCGAAGTGCTAATAGCGTATGTGGATGGTACGAGGTGTAAGAAAGCATTGCAAGATTCCCAATTAAAAAATGTATGAACTTCAGACCAAGATCGCCATAATCGAAATTAATAAACTCGAACGTACAAATATTGATTGTGTCAAACTTACAAAGACATGAGCACACATCATTTTATGAAAGTGAAGGTCCTTCTATCACTAACATAACTTTTCCAACTAAAGGTGTATTATTACAAGTGACATGTGAAACATTTGATAAGGATAGTCAATAAATGAAGGTAAATACCAATATTCCACGAGGATGCTTCCCCCTTGAAAATTGTCATTTTCGGGGATAAGGACGTCTAGGAAATAACCCCTCATTGTCCCCCCCCATCACCACCAGTCAAGGGATGTCACTGAGACATCCCCTGAAAATGGAGACTTTTCCGTCCCAAAGGGGGTGTTTGGAAGGTTTGCAGATGTCCCAAAAACCTCGTGGGGACTTGTCGAAATCCCTTGATTGTCTCGAAGACCCATGGCCATTCCCTACAACAAAAATGGTAAAAAATTATGTTTAATTTAAAACATTTTTTCAGATGTTTGTGCCCCAAACCCTAACCCTAATAGTTTATGAGGCCTCACCAACACTTTAAGCACTCATAAAACTCTAAATGAACCTCACACCCTCACTCCAAATCACAAAACATTGATCAAGGTTACAAGTGCAAGAGTGAGAACAAGTCTGCATGAATGAGAGATTGAGAGCATTAGCAAGAGGGAGTGAAACAACACTCTCTTACATATGGTTGCCTATGCATTGAACCCAAAGTGGTACATACAAACGT
Organism: Taxus chinensis; assembly: GCA_019776745.2. Classification (NCBI taxonomy): domain Eukaryota; kingdom Viridiplantae; phylum Streptophyta; class Pinopsida; order Cupressales; family Taxaceae; genus Taxus; species Taxus chinensis. The sequence continues at coordinate 668,905,872 of CM034153.1, read as the reverse complement.
CTGGAAAAGTTACCCCCATACAAGATGTTGAGGTGAAGGTGGGGTTCATAAAATCTATTCACAAAATATTCAAATCGCCTGAGTTTTCAAAATTTGCCATTCTTAAGGGATATCCAAAAGAGGCCAAGATAGATAGGACGACTATGGTACAAGATGACCCAATTCTGCGATGGAATATGTGTGGGCCTACTTCTTTGACAAACACTAGCAATCCATCTATCGTCCCACATTTATAGTTCTTCTGATGTTGAGAGGAACCGGTCTACTTATAGCTTCATCCACTCTATTAAGAGGAATAGGATTAACTCTAGGAGGGCACACCGGCCTTTAGTTGTACATAGCGCCTTGCATCTTATTGACTACAACACACTTACATACGAGGAGAGTCTAGCAACCCAATGGGATGTAGAGTTTAGGGAGCCAACACAGGTTGATCATGATGTGGTACAAATAGCGTTGGTCAGTATTGGTTTGTAGGAGCTTTACCTCAAGGAGTCCCAGCAATTCGAGTGATGAGGAGTTTGGCATGGCCTTTGGGGATCATTAGATGACTTGGTGCATTGGCCAATTGTATTTGAAATTTGGATGTAATCATAATTTTGAATATAAATTATGATAAAAATATTAATATATTGATATTTAGCATTTTCATCGTTCAATGCAATGTGTTTAGTTTTTCAAAGTTTTACTTGTTATTCCTTGCACATTTTTTAATAACTAATTTTTCAAGCACTATATGTATTTACATCATCATCCCCCCGTCATCCTCAAACCTAGGCCCTTGGTCCCCCCGTCCCATGACTCTATGGAACTATGGTAAATACTAGAAAATTATAAGTTTCTCATTGTGTAAACTTATTCTCAAAAAATAAAATGCTAACACCAAAGCAAGTGAGCAGTTGGCAATCTTTTCTTTCACCTTACAACTAATATTCATTTGAGCATATCAAAGATAAAGAGCATACAAGAAACGGCACTGAAGACAATAGAGGAAGCATTCGACCATGCAAAAGGACAAAAGGCATCGTTTGACCTACCCACATGCTCTCTATTCGAACTACCTATTCTTGTCAATCACATTGTTGCACCCAATTGTCTGATCAATCACATTCATGTTTTCAACCATTCCTACTGTACGACTAGCTTGTTGAACAACCAATTGCTTTTTCCAAACAACCTACTTCCCCCTTGGTAGAGTTTATGTCACTGTGTAGGGCGAACTTCTTGTTTTTTCTGCGTAGGTAGAAGTTTGTAGAACGATATGATGTCATCAGGTTGATCTAGCAATCTTGTGCCAACACCTTCCTTGACAATCCTCTCCTTCTGCGGCAAGCATTCCATTCTCCATCATCAACGATACTCTCCCTCCCAACAACACCCTCACTGCCAACAACACCATACAACTATAAGTAGCCAATTAAAAATACCCTTGAACGACCGCCCCTATGTATAATTGTCATTCAATCCTCCACTACCATTCACATCCAATCCACAATCTTTAACAATTGTTTAACCAGCAGCCTTATGTAGCCGTCATCGAACGCCCTCTAGCAATAGTACAAACCAAATGACATCCAACAAACCGTCTAAAACGACATCCAACAAACTATACAACCTTCAAAACCCGGAATATCTTGTCTTCCCTCTTCATTCTGATTTGTATTGTAAATTGAGTCGTAAGAGACTTCAACTTATTTTGGGGTGGTGGTGGGGGTGGGGGATGTGGGTAATGTAGACCATCATCTTTAGTATTTTCTTGGATATCAACATAATTATTTCTAGTAGCCGACATGATATGTGGTAAATGATTGTATTGGCAACCCATTAGACCTTCTTGTCATAAATAAAATGATGTACATTAGGGAAAGGGTGTTGAGTACCAGGTCCTCCCTCTAACGAATAACTTGTATTGAACATGACCTAGTAATAAAGCAATGACTAATCTTAAATTTTGCTATGTTGTAATGTAATGTGCATATACTATTTTGTACTTGATGTTTTGTTGTAGTGTAGTTTCACAACAACCATCGTCAGCAAAAATAATGCCTTCCGTTATTTGTAACTCTTTTAATCCAAGGCTTTTGTATGTCCTAGCTCTAATGGAAAATAGCTTTTTACTACTTACTTAAACATAAAAATTGTTACCCAATAACCATCAATCATAAATACAAATAATCGTGTAAGGGAAGAGCTCTTCACTGAAGCAAGTAGATGAAGATGAAAGTGAGAGACCATCGAAGTCGCATGTCTATTGCAAGGGTTGCATCAAGAGAACACACAACGTCATCATCTATCACCACAAAAGGGCCAAAGCAGGATTTGATAATACACATAGGGAATGTCCAAGGTTGAGAAGGCCATGCTGCACAATCTTCGGATTAGCTACTCCCCGGGAAGCCTCTCTTAACATCTATAGTGGATGGACCTCTGGTGAAAAAGAAAAACCATCATATTTGTTCCATCTAGAAATTGGAGACTAAGGAACACGTTAATTTCAGTTGTCTTGTCCTCTATGAGATCTAGTGGGGGGACAATTGAATCAGGAGAGCTTTGAGTGATTCTCCATGTCCTTACTTCCACTACCCTGATCAAGGGTGTTTGGGGCTTTTCCTTCTAGAGGTTTTCACTTTCAGCACGAGACAGCCAGTGTTGGATGATGCAACCCACGTCCACAAGACGAAAAGCTCATAAACCTACTTCAATAAGTCCTCTTGCAAAATGTCGCCTACCTTCTTCAACAAGCTAAACCACCTCTTGCAGGGAACCCCTAGAGCTACCATGCTTTAAGAATCCTTTAGTGCTTGTTGCTTCGCACACAAATGGGATAAGTCAATGAGATGGTGCCCTAAACCCCTCAATCCCATTCTAGGCATCATGCCCCTGCTCCATCTCAATGCAGAAATGCTTCTATTTCCCTTTTACCACAAATGCTTCTAGTTCCCCTTTATTGTAGCCTGGGCAACAAAGACAAGCATGGATTAGTTTTTTCTTCTTTAGCTCCAAAGGCTCATCAGCCTTATATGTTAACAGAGCTTCTACGCGGAGTACCCCACATAATCCTTTGATTTGCCATCCTAGCGCCATCAACCGTAGACATTCCTTATTGGAAATTATGAAATAATGCATTGGCCCTGTTGTGGTGGTGGAGCCTTGTACTCGAGCTTGGATATTCAACAACTCCTTGCTACATTATAAAGTCCACAACCGATTTGTACTTTGATCAGGGTGACTCAGGTGACTCGGGATAGTTCAATTTCAAGATTTGAATGATACCCTCGACTATTACCGACTAGAGTGAGTTGGGGTGGACCCTCGACACTGATTAGATTCGCTCATAGTAGAGGGGGGGTGATAGATATAGATCTATATGCTATGCCCTATCTATATCTATCTAGCCGATAGGTCTATCTAGCCAATGAAACTATATACATTTACGCCCATATAGATCTATTTTATAGCCCCTCCCCTTCTAGATATGGGCATAAATCTTCTATATCTATATATAGATCTGGTGAGTGCCAATGAAACAAACTATATACATCTATGCTTCACTACGCCCAGATATAGATAGGGGCCCTCCCAGATAGATCTATAGGTTGCACTTCTCCAGCCGACCCTGAGTTTAATAATAGAGTCAAGATTGATGAGTTGTTGAAATCATGATAGAATAGTCGAGATGGCGGAAGGTCATTAGAGTGGAGTGTCGAATTCTAGTGAGTGGCCCCTATATATATGGGTATGGGCAGCCACACTTATATATAGAATTCTAGGCCAGGCTAGGCTAGGCTATATAGACTCGGGACCCCCTATCCATATATCTAACCCCTATTCTATCTATCTATCTATCTATCTATCTATCTATATATATATAGTTCAACTACCCCTAATCTATATCTACACGGGACTGGGTTGAGCGGATATATATGTATAGATAGTACCCATCGGTAACCTCCATTTCCTATCTATATGGGGCAACCCACATTCCTCCCTATCAACCCCCTATCACTACTTGCATATGGGGTTCCTCCCGATCCATTTGGGGTTGGAGGTGGAGGTGGAGTTGGAGGGGGAAAGACTCGATGGCATTGATGCTTGGGAGATATAAAGACAATTCTCCGTCCCGCCGATAGTAGAGATAGATAAATATGGCCACCAGAGAGCACTCACATCACTTCTCCTATAGGAATTTAGTAGAACCTCGGACTCTACTTCAAAGAATAGAATAGATATAGGGGGAACCAGCCGGCTAGACGGAAGGATGATCGATTATGGATTGGAGGGCACCCCTAGGGGTCCCGAGTAACTATAGCCTAGCCCTCCACCTATTCTTATTCCCCCATCTAGATAGAGGGGCCCAACCGCAATGGGGGCCTACACATCGATGCCCACAGAATATAGATAGGGCCATAAATAGGATAGGGCAAAGAGCCGCCCCCCCCCCCTCTCTTTATCTTCTCTTTCTGCTTGTTTTCGACCGGTCCCTAGAGTCGAGGCGAGTCCAGCCAAGGCGATCTATAGAATATATAGATATCTCCTCTCCTCATGCTGAACACTCCAAGCACAACAGACCTGGATCCATCCCGGTTCGGCCGAGGGGCTGTCTGGTATCGGCACTCGCGAACGGGATCGCATGGCTCGAAGTTTTCACATCTTGGGTCTACACCGCTAGTTACGTTTGCATTGTTCTAGTGTTTATTTATTTCAGAAACTAGGTTTCATTTTACACAGGTAATTTGTTGTTGTAACCGGGTGTACTTTCACATCTCATTGACCTGCTTGGTTATTTGTGGATTAATATAATTTCTTTCATTCTTTCTCACTCATAAATTGGAATAACAGAGATCAGCTTTTATTAAATTAGGAATTCTGACAACATAATCTTCATATCTATGGTAAATAAATAAATATTTTGTTTTGTTTATATTTTCATCTAATAAAGAAAATTTTGGAATTGCACAATAAGCCAAATTATTGTTGACAAAAAAATTAATGCCGCAATGAATAATAACTGTTATTATTTTTTTTTGTAAACAATAGTTTTCCCCAATTTCATGTTTAATCCGCCTTGAGTAATTCTTCATATAAACTTTCAATATTTTTCTTCTTTTCAAAACTTAACAAATTATCCCTCGCCATTTGAACTGCAACCAAATATTTATACAGTGAACTATTTGCACAAATTACATAATAAAGCTAGCTGAAAAATATTTCAGTATGGTGTCACTCAGATTTCACCCTGAAATCTATGACTACCCTATCCGAAAAAATTTCGCACTTTTAAAATAATGGGTCGTTTTTTGTTTTTTATTGCCTGAAAGTTCCTGTATTGTGTCAAGATAATCCCAAAGAGCCATATTAGCCTTTTTCGCCAAATACCCAAATGCCCAAAATTGTTTTATTCTGTCGTCAGGATTTGTCTGCGGGAAATTTGTATTTAATTATTTTGAGCCCCGTATGAGGCTATTTGTGCTCTGTTTTAACTCTATTATGAGCGAATATGTTATTATTCCTATGTGCCAAAAGGGTTTTAACTTATTTTAAGTTTTGAGCTTTATTTGCAACTTTTGGCAATTTTTCGTGTTTTTGTGGTATCCCGCTTCGTTTTATGTGAAATTTCAATGGAGCAATTCCTTTGGCGGGTAAGCCCGATTTTTGGCCTGGAGCAGCTGGAAAACATATACGCACATTATGCCCGGAGGAAGTCGTCATCGGAGGTCTGGATCACTGGGAAAAAGCGAAGTCGTGCACAGAAAAGCCCCCTGCGGGGATGGGCGCATTTTTGGAAAACAAAGGATTTAAGCTGCGATGGGAAAAATATAAGCCACAGGCATGGTGGGAATTTTATACCTGCCTGGCAGAGTACTTTTTCCCCGTGTTATAAAAGGTCACTTAAGCTGCAGTGGGAAAAAATAGAGGCTGCAGGCAGGTGGGAATTTATTGCCTGCCTTGCAGGGTAAAAATTCCCATGATATAATAAAAGGAAAGTGACTTAAGTGAAATCATGGGATTTTAGTGCCTGCCTTGCAGGGGTAAATAATCCCATTGTCAAAGTCAAATCACTTAAGTGGATCATGGGATTTTGGTGCCTGCCTTGCAGGGTAAAGAATCCCATTATGAAAAAATTATTAAAAATAGAATTACATGTGCAAAAAAGTGCGCCCCCTTTGGTGAGAGAATAAAAGCCCTTAAATTGATTATTTTAATTAATCTATTCTCTCAAAAAGTGCGCCCAAGCTTGGAGGAGGTCAACAAGTCAAAGATGGAATAAAAGAAAGGAATTAAATTTATTAAATTTAATTTATTTAGTGGCTGCCCCCTTCCTCTCAAAAAGTGCGCCCCATTTGAGTATTATTTAATGTTTTTTAAAGCATTAAAACATTAAATTAATTTCTATTTTCAGTGGCTATGGTCAAAGCACACTGTGAAGCTTAAGTGAAGTGCTTGTGTGAAGGATTAAATTGGGATTAATTTAATTTATTGGATGGCTGTCCTTAAACATGCTATTTTTAAAAGAGAAACGCATGATTTTTAATTAATTAATTGTCTTTAATTGTTAGGGCAATTATTAATTATAGAATTATGAAGGTTATATAAGCATGGGCAGCCATATGGGTGAATTATTTAATTCACAGGTAAAGAATTGCAACTAAGAGGAAAAGTGCACCCCCATTAAAGGAAGGATTTTGTTCAGACAAAGTGCTAACAAGGCTAAAAGCTTCCAGATTTGGCGCATGCATTAGAGGAGGTTGATCTTTGTCTGCATAATTGTTTTCACAGGTGTTACAGGAGCTCAGGTGTTGATTGTAAGGATTTATGCTCTCTTTATGTGCAAATTAAACACCAATTTTTTGGGGCAGCAGGCTTGAAAAGTGCAGATTTTTATAATTTAAATTCACTATTCATGCTTCGGTGGCCATTTTTGTCTGAATAAATTGCAGGAATTCATTACAGGTGCTTTACAAAAGAAAAGGAGTTTTTATCAATGTCCAACACATTGCAAATATCCTCCGAATCTGAAGAATTGTCCAGATCTGCACCGGTATTGAAGAAATCCGGCCAAGTTAGAAGAAAAAGAATTATTCAGACGAAGATAGACAAAGCCATGGCGAAAGGAGATGAAAAAGAAAACACGATGGAGTCATGCATTGCTTCCAAACTTGCAGACATAGGAGACACAGATCTAGGCCCGGAACCTCTTGCTGATTTGATTGATAGATCCAGAGCGGGAAAGACTTCACTCATGCGTGCGGTCAAAAGTAGTGGAATTATCCGAGCTGCAGCTTTCCCATGTACAGCCCAATTGCCAGAGTTCGTGATGGAGTGTGCTAGATCTTATCATCCTTCATCCAGATCAGTGCGTGATGCTTCGGGAAAGACAATAATTCGTTTGGATGCAGAGTTCATCAATTATTGTTTGAAGATTCCAGTGCGAAAGGTGGTGACTTCTATTAGCATTCAGGATGCTGACAGTAGGTGGGAGAAGCATAGAGCTGCTTGTGTGAGCATCATGAATAGCCGGTTCATGAAGAAGCCTAGATCCCCTTCAAAGTTCCCGAGAACTCTTCCACAGTCCAATTTGGTGCAGGAGGCAGATAATGTCGTCAAATTGCTATGCAAGATGAATAGCGAAGCGAATGCCTACACTTTCCGTACATGGATGTATGCTTTCATCAGGACCATTGAAATCAACAAGGTTGATTCTATAATCAATTGGTCGGAAATTATTAGCAGCAGCATCGGTGAGCAACTTCGAAACGTGAAGCGTACTTTCAGCTTCAAGATGACTTCATACTTGGTGTATGCTGCAGCTTCACAAGGTGTCTTTTCCAAGTTGGATAGATGTGGTGTTCTTTCCAAGGACCCCATTTTCGAGCGCTACCCGCAGCTTACTGCACCTACAGGCAAGAAAGACTTCAAAGTGATCAACGATGACTTCTTCTACGATTTCATCTGCAGGCTAGACAAAGACTTGAAGGCCAACAGGGTAAGCAAGGAAGCGTGGGAAGCCGGTGTCCAAGATTGGCAGTCTATTCATTCAATTTGCTGATTTCACATACCTCAGGGTTACGGGCTTTTCTGGAGAACCAATAAAGATGCCCAGGTACCCGAATGATAGATTGATCGCCATGGAGCTGAGCAGGCAACTTGTGGAGTTACATGACCTTCAGTCAAAGTGGCACAAGTCTACGGGCTTCTTCCCAATCACTATAGGATATTACAGCTGCATTAGCATTCACAGAGCTCGAGGGATGGAAGCGCAAATGTTATCCGAGTATGAGCAAGAGTTCTTCCCTGCACGGCTGAACTTCGATCCATTCGGAGTAGCCAGGAAAACAATCTCCCAGCAGTACGCACATGTGCCTTCGTTAGAAGATTTCTGGATGAAGTGCGGAAGCGAGTACGAGGTTAGAAAGAGAGATTTCAGCAGGCTGTCAACAAAGCAAGTGTTCGACTTTGGACTAGCGCGGATACCTGCGGATCTTAAAGATGATGGGAATGTGGTACTTGACACTTACCATCAAATGGGAGGAGATAAAGTCATACTGCAGAATAAAATGGGAGGCTGCAACACAATTGAAGAAAGATCGAGAGCTGTGTTGGTGAATACTTCAAACTGGTTGCTGACGAAGGGATATTGCCTTGATGAAGCATTGATAAATCAAATCACGGGCAACTTCGGCGCAGGAGATTCCCTCAAGCGAAAGCATGAAGGAGAAAGCAGCAGAAGGTCCGAGAAATTGAAAGTACAAAGAAGATCTCAAGAGAAAGAGAGGATCACTTCTACGACCATAGCTTTGACTCCAGCTTCTCCAGTACCCAGTACTTCACCAACTATTGCACCGCAGCAGCAAGATGTTTCCATGCCTTCATTGAATCCGGTGTCGTTCGTCTTCTCTCCTCAGCCACTTCGTTCATCACCCGTTCCAGAGGAGATGTTGAAGCTGCAGATCGCTGAGTTCGAAAGAGCTGTGTCCTTGGATGATTCAGAGGATGGCAGTCATAACATTGTAGCACTTTCTGACGGAGAGGATGCAGAGCGGGAGATGGTAGTGCACTCAGCGACTTCTCACTCTCCGAGAAGTAATTTCTCGGAATGGTTGGCTTTGCAGTTGGTTCCAGAAGCGAGAATGGAGATGAACTTAGAGGAGCACGACTTGCAGCTACTCCAGGATCTGAGCAGAAGAGACAGAAGGCCTAAAGTTGCTAAAGCAACTTCTAGGTTGATCATTGAGAATTCGGGAGAGAAGTTTGCTGAGATATCAATTCCGGCAGAAGGAAAGATAGAGGAGGAGCTCACGGCGAAAGATGTGACAGTGACCAAAGTACCACTCGGTCAAGCCACCACTGAAAGATTGAAGCAAGACACGCAGACATTGATAGACGCTTTATTCCTTAGGCTTGACAGTGAAAAGGCGGAGAAAGAAGAGCTGCAGAAGCAAGTATCTCAATTATGTGAGATCATAGCCAAGGTTGCTAAACCTTCCATTCAGCCCATTTCAGAGCAGGTGAGTGATCATCTTATGCAGGAAATGGAAGACGCAAGCAATCATGTAAAGGCTATTGACAAATGGAAGGATTTGATTATTCGTCAAGCTTCTGTACAACTTGGGGAAGTGTCAGCCCGCCTAAAGGTTATGAACGATGAAGCAAATCAACTAAAGCAACTGATGGAAAGCATAGAAGGCATGAATACAGTTGCAGAGAGTAACCTAAGTATTTTGGCCGAGATCAACAAGCTACCGAGAGATGTATTGATTGCGAAACAGATTGTACCAGACGGATCAGTCGAGAAGGGGAAGCAACTAGAGTTTGCAGTATCTTTCCGTTTGGAAATCTGCAGAGTTTTGCTGAAAAGGATGCACACTGAGAGTAGAACATCATATTTACCAGACAATATCATTTCTTTCACTGAGGAAAGAGTGGTCGGAGGTGTTACTTCATACGTGTGGATTGTTTCTAACGAGGTGCCTAATTCCCTGGAAGGTTCTTTTCTGATGGTACAAAAAAGAGTTGATAAAGCTACCAAGCCTTTCACGATGAATTCTATCAGTAGATTGGTGGCGCTGCAGGCAGACATTGCGAGGTTTGGGCCGAGTTTGGAAGAGGTGGAAGCATGCAGCAAAGTGTTAAATGAAGGGTTGCTGCAATTCAGGACAGAAAAGGAAGCAGTGGCTAAAACAGATGGAAAGATGCTGAATTACATGTTCGACAAGTATATCCGATATCAGAACAAGAAGAAGACATAAATGATACAGCTCGCATGACTTCTTCTATTCTTTCTTCTTCTATTTTCTATGTTCCCGAATGAAATTGTAAAACTTCTAAGTTATTGGTTTTACAACCATTACTTTAAGTCATGTGGAACCATTCTATTAGTTAAGTGATACATGTGTCACTTAAGAAAAAGTTAGTTGAGAATGATTGCCAAATGTCATCTTTACTTGTTGTTCATGCTTTAATTCAGTTTGAGTCTTCCATTTGTACTCTTCCTCCTACATTCTATAAGTAGGAGAAGAACCTTTGGGTTACTGATCGATCAGAATTTGTAAGCAACAATCTTGTGTTCTAGACTTTGTGCTGAACCCCTAAGAGCAACTTGGAGCAAAGGAATACAAAGGAGCAGGTTTCCGAAAACTGTGTCACGGTGTACTTTGTTTCTTGCTTTTAATCTTAGATCTCTAAGTAAACTTTGTGTTATTTTAGATCTGGATCTAGAGTTGCCTTTGTTTTATAATTCTGTGTGTTCATATCTATTAAGTTTCTTCTATGTGCATGTAATTAGCTCTGCTATCTACTAATTAGGATGCACATCTTCCCCATTTCTTCTCTGTATTTCCTTTACTTCTTTCTTCTATAACTTTCCTTTCTTAAACAGCTGCTTACTTGCTGCAAAACTTCTTAGTTATGGTTCATGAACTAAGTGGTTAAAGTAAAACCCCTGATAGATAATAACACATTTTTATTGACAAATCTGACACGGGAGCCTCACCGGTTAAATGAGGGAGATTTATCTCATGACTGCCTAGGTTTGATGCTATGCAGAAAATCTAGCCAACACAGTAACTCCCATATATGGAAGAATACTCACTTCATTAGTTCTAATCGCAAGATCCGCTTCTGACATTTGTCCACTTGCAATTACACGTGGTTCTTCAAGTCTAACTGTGATAAAAAAGCATAACTCAAATTAGCAAATAAACATAAATAGAGTATGCCTTACAATCAAAATAACAAAATACAATGCGTAGCATCAGAACTTGCAATTAAAAAATAAGACCAAATGGCATGGATTGCATCAAACCTATTGAGTTACGAAGCATATACCGCCATCCCTTCTTTCCTGCAGCAGACAGTAAGCAAGCTTGGCCAATTGCCCGTCCCATAACCACTGTTCGGACCTGTTTGTTGAAAATATAGAAGAAAATTATTCATCTTCTAAATATTTAAAAACTCGAACTGTCTCAACTGGCAGTATTGATAAATCTCTTAAATGAATAGCCCTCAACTTAGAAGAGTAAAATACTAAAATATAATTAACAGTCCAGCCACCCCAACAAAAAAAAATTTGATTACTAGGTCAAAGGACCCTCCCTATAACAAATTATAATGGCTTGATAAAGCATATGCAGTATGCAACCTGATGACGCGATATATGGCATAAAACATCCAATTTGGGGCTAAATGAGCCACAATCTCAATAAACAAGTCAGTCAGCATAAAGCCAAGCAAGAAGGAAGGCATGCAGGTTAGTTTGACAAAGTACAAAACTTTTCTGCAACCACGGAAAGGATTTTGGTAAGCTTCCTTAGGTGGCACCAATCAAAAATGCATAATTATAACAAACATTTAGGAGATAATAAATCTGACCAGTGAATGAATATTTTCATAGCAAAATTCTCTGCTGGACACTCGTTGGAAACAAGGACAATTGAGCGAGGTAAAAGGAAGCAAAATGCATGCACCATCTAGCAATTAAATCTACTAGCTCAGAGAAAGCTATAACCAAATTTATTGAAGCACTAAAATTTCGCAAGGTAAAGAATGAATTTCAGGCTTTTAGATAGAAAGAGCATTAGATAAAACAAACTAAACAATAGAATAAACTAGAATCAGTGATCAAATTTACCTCATTGATGATGGAGCTCATTACATCATAAATCGCAAAGCCATAACTTTCAAAGGTAACCTGAAGCAAATCCACTTCGCTATCAAAATTGTGAAACATGTGAAATAAATTATACAGATGGCGAAACATCTGATGCAAAACCTATGAAGCTGCAAACAAAGACAGTAACTAATACATAGAACATGCTCTGGTGGCAATTGAAAGAGGGATGGATATCTCGCATTCATGTTTACTCCATTGTTTTCCCAATATTTGACAGGAATTCTGTTAAACACTGAACAAATATAACAAAAACCAATATGCTTGCAGACACTAATACATAGAACATGCTTTCGTATCAATTGAAAGAGGGATGGATATCTCACATTAATGTTTACTCCATTGTTTTCCCAATATTTGACAGCAATTCTTTTAAACACTAAACAAATATAACAAAAACCATAGTTACCTAAGTCTTGGGGACGGGAGGATGAGGGTACGGAGGGACGGGGTTTCTGGGATGGTAAAACATTTCCCAAATTTTGGGGACGGCAGGGGGACGGCTTTTAAAATAATACATAAAAATTAATATTTCAATATTTTAACTTTTTTCAATGACATTTAGGGATTTAAACTGTATGTAATGTATTTTAGGTACTTTCAAGATTATAATTTGATGTTCTTGGTAAAAATAACATCTTTTTAAAAGTAAAAACATCAAAAAACTTTTGAAAGATTTTTAAAAAATTGGGGACGTCCCCTCCAAGTCCCCAAGCCCCCGAAACGTTCGGGACATCCACGACGTCACCAAAATCTAGGGGACGCGGTCCCCGCGTAACAGTGACAAAAAGAAATATGCTTGCGGCAAGTGGGTATGGTGATTGCATGAAAGTGCAAACAGACGGTTCACAAAGAGTAAATAGAAACCATTTTAACAGAAATAGTAAGTGGGAAAATATATGGAACATTCCTGTCTACTTCAGGGGATTTTCCCCAATCATGCACTAGACATCAATTCTGGTCAAGGAGTAAACAAGTATACTGGTTAAAATTCAAATGGTTGTAAATTTGTATAGGTGGGTCAGGATGTCAATCTTGTAAGAGTAGCAGATAAATTGACACTATTGCGCATGAATTGATTGATCCAGGAGAATCAGTGACCAACAGTGGACCTCGTGGTACTGAGTCAATCCTATTCTTAGATTGTGGTTCATGCAAAGCCTCTCAATGGAATGTGGTACTCTACAGAACTTTGTCCACAGGTTCTCGGTATCTCTAAGACCATTGAATCCACCTCCCACGCATGCCGTGCACACTCCTACAGTGGCACTAATGCAATATGTGCAGATCAGATATGGTGCCACCCATGGATGCACCCAACCTTCTGCAGCATCTTCCAGCTGGCTTCACAAGGATAGTGTAACAACCTCCAGCCCATACTGCAAACACTAACTCGCAACACATATGACTCACCTGCTTTGAGCGTAATGCCCTGCAGGACCTCGATAGCAGTTTTGCGCCAATCCAAGGTTTGACAGAAATTACCATTGTCAGCATACCATGCATCTGTCAATGCAACATCGCATAAGAATTGCCGGAAGATGAAGAGTCACCTGTGAAGCGGATTAACCTCTGTAACTAACCTTCATACCTTCTCGGCTTGTAATTTATATATACAAATATAGAGCTTTAGATAGCAAGCTAGTTGCAATAAAAATAGAAGATAGCAGTCATACATATTTCTCAAGAGTATGCCATGTACAGGACAAACAAATGAATAAGAAACATTTACTGTTTCAGTTCTATTGTTTCTCTCTTGATTCGCTCTACTCTTCTCACAAGGCTTCCACAAGTGCACATAACACAGCTAAATTCTCATGTACGGTGTTGTCCAACGGGTCACCTCATATGCCCCAAATCAGTGATATCAGAGTAATCTGGGTACATAGCCAATCTGTGTAGCATAGTTATATCAGTGGGAAGCAAGAGAGACTGTATTCCTGAAGTGATTCCATGCTCTACACATGCCACGTCAACTTCCAAGAAGATTGTGCTGTGCAACAAAGCATACTCATCATCCAGAATGATGTCTCCTACTGACACGCATGCCTCAGTCAATAAAGACAGCTCAAATTCTAGAAACCATGTTTACATAATACTATTCTTACGTGTTTAGAAAGTTGTCAGAACGGGCTAGCTCCCCCAACAATCTACCTTCAAGATGGTTCACCGAGCAACAGCTAAAAGCCAAGGCTCCATACTTGCTTCCTACACTTAATGCAATGGGGATTATTGCTTTTCAAGCGGGGAAGATTAATCCAATTTAGAACATTCCACCAACAATTTGGACCTCACGGTATCACCAAGCCTATTCTCATAGCTTGTAATTCATATGGTTCTCTCTCAATGGCTTGTCGAACTTGAGAACCTCGTCCACAGATTCGCAGTACCTCCATGACCATTCATGCACCCCCCACGGATGTCGGACTGACTTTCAACAATGGCAGGATGCAGTTTATGTAGGTCAAAAGTGGCACCAATATTTATTCGGCCAACCTTCTGCCAAATCTTCAACCGGATTTGGCAATATTTGGACACACCTTTTGTAACGTCCCTTTTTATGGGACTTCCAGAAATGAGCAAAAGCTGGTTATGAAGAACTAAAATCAGAACTAGGGTAGACTGTAGATGACTGAAAATTTACTTTGAAACCCTCAACACACTGCCAACACTTTCCTTCTAAGGTGGTGACCTCTTAAGAGTAGTCAAACACACTTTCCTAGGCACAAATCTCACTCAAACCTTTAAAAAATAAATGCTCAGAATTTATGAGAAATAAATTAGCCATTTTTAGATGCAAGAAAACTGATTTTTAGTGCCCCAGAAATGAAGATATGAATTTTCGATAAACCCTTTTCTCCATAATTTCTATAAAAAAATCATAACTATACTTAAGAAGCTCCAAAATTCACAAAACTAGGGATCTTGGGGTTTTAAAATATGAAGAATGCAAATATCAAATCAGTTTGCCCAAACATGCCAAATCTGACCTACAAGCAATTCACCCCTCTTAGAAATAATGAATTATTAGCTCAAACATGCAAGTAAATGATTGCTTTCACCTTTTTGAATTATTAGTATAAGTCCATCCATGCAAGAAATCATACCATACATCTATCAAAACATATCCAACATGCTCATGATACAAGTCGCCTATGGCTAGATAGAAATGCATATCAACTCCAAGTCCTTGAGATATTCAATAATTCCATATATCCTTGCTTGAGGGTTTTCGTCCTCAAGACAAGTTCCATTATCAAGGGTTTTCGCCCTTGAAGTGATCTCAAACAAGGGTTTTCTTTCTTGATGAGAGAGAGGAAAGGTACAACCTTTGCCCAAAAGAAATAATAAGATTCAACATGTCCATCAAATGGCCAAGCAACTTGTTTTTATAACAATAAGGGGTGCTACAATTCAAATGATGGCTGACCTTATAATAAGTACTTTTTAATTATCTAATTTGTATTTAGAGCCTATATGCTCATAAACACAGAAACACCCCAGGGGGTCACGTTTCATGGCAGAAACATTTCCGAAACAGTAAACGGAAAAGAAACGTGGTGGAAACGTGCCAAACGTTTCCAGAAATGAAAATGTCTGGCATGTTTCCACCGCTTTTTTAAAGTTTAAAACATCAAAACTTTTTAAAAAATAAAAAAACTTGCATTTAATAACCCTAACCCTAATCTACCTACCTAGACTTGCTAAAGACACTTCTTAAAAGCTATATAATGATGAGTCATGACTCTTTAGAAGTTCAAATTTCAATGAATACAAAATATTTTGAGTGCTTTATTAATTATCTCTTATGATCTACAATTATAAAATGAAGTATTATGCATATATATATATTTATTATATATATATATATATATATATATATATATATATATATATATTTTTAATAATATATTGTACGGACGTTTCCGGTAACGTTTCGTATCCAAGGTTTTTTGAAAATTGTTGTTTCCGCATTTCGTATTCGTTTCCGTTTCTGTTTCCGTGCAACGCAGCCTATATGCTCAAAATACCTTATATTCTAATTAAATGAGTTCTTATATTGGAGTGTTTGGCTTCCCAATAGGAATACATGATAATAATGAAAATATATATTTAGAAAATGTCATCCAAGTCTTCCCCTTGCTTCTTTCCTTGAACCCATGCGGAGGAAGAATGGGTTAACATCTTCAATTCCGCTAGTCTCCAAAAAGGGATTACTTGTCCCCAAGTAATTCCCAAGATTACTTGTCCCCAAGTAATTACAAGTACTCGGGTCTCAAATAAATCTCAGTTGTTCCTCCATTGATATACCTGCACATGAAGCAAACTCATTAAAGAAAAAATGTTTCCCCTTCTTCATCCACTCTTGCTTTGTGGATATGATGATCAGTTCCTTCTTTGCTTGCCAAGGCCTCATAAATACTATCCAAACAATGGTTGTTCCCAATTTCCCTCGTGTTGTCCCAAACACAGTTGTAGCCATGTATTTCTTTCCTTGAAATCAGAAGGATAGTGGCTGGGATTTTTCTTATACTAGCTGGAAACACATTAACAATGATAGTAGATTGCAAACCCTTCAACCTCATGACTGGATATTCCTCTCTAATTGTCAAAAGAATGGATAGGGAGCTGAACTTGTTGCGGACAGCGAATAAAACAAAAATACAACAGCTGTCATAATGATTACCTTGGCCTCCAAAAGATGATTCCAAGCTGCCCCACGCTAATCTCTTCAAAATTTGGCTCGGATCAGAACTTATGAGTGTTGTAAGTATAACAGTCATACCTTGCCCGGAATTCCGTCCCAAACAATATCAAATATGTAGGAACATTAGTCTTAATTGTTCTTAATGCTTAAACCCTCTTACACACCATTTAAAATACAAAATGTCTTTAAACCTGCCCCTCTAATGCTGTCCAAAGAAAATATGCACAACCCAACAAATGAGTTTGAGGAAAAACATCTCAACCTAGTTGTAGCATTGCATTTCATTACTAGTTCATAATTGTAGTGCCCAACAAACATCTTGTGAGAGTTACCCTTACCTTGTCAATGTCACTAGAAGAAGAGTGCCACTTGTGATCAAAATCCACTTGGTGGCTGCAAATAGAATGTGGAACCAGCTGGAAATAATAGCCATAAGATCTAAAATAGCAGCCTTAATGATTTGGGGTTCGTGACACACATTTTACAAACTCATCTTATTCATGTTAGAAAGATGACTTACACCCCAAACCTCCCATGCGACTAAAATTTAAATCCATATTTTCAGTGGATGAATTATCCATCATCTTCACATACATCCAAAAGTCGTAATCTTGAAAATAACTTGAGACCCACAATAACATAGCAAGATGTTTCATACAATCTTAAAAATAACATCTGGTTTGCTTACCATCTATACACCTTGGAATTATCTTCTTTGGTCCATTCCAGTGTTTTCAAAACCGGTTGATCCGGAACCGGAACTGACTAGTTCGACTGATCTGAGTTTTTTTTAGCATGCAGCGGTTGAAAAATCGGATCATTTGACCGGTTTGGGGCCAAACCGGTCGAGTTGTGTCCCCGCGCAGCTATACGGAGCAATTTTTAAAACTTTCACTTTTTTAATTAAAATTTCTATTTTTTAAACACCCTAAACCTTAATTGATTACTATATAGACACCCCACCCTCTATTCACTTCACACCTCTCTCATTGAGCATTTGTAAGCATTTGTGAGCAAAAGATTGAAGAGTTTAGTTTTGGAGTGAGTTTGGAAGTTGGAGTTTGTTTGTCATTGCTTGTGGGCTATTTGTGGTGATATTGGCATCCATATAGAGACTTCCTCAATTCTATTTGTGAGCACCTCTCTCATTTGTAAGGATTTGGAGGCTTGGGGCGGCATTGAAGAGTGTTGATTTGGAGTGAGCTTGGGGTTTGTCTATCATTGCTTGTGGGTTCTTTGTGGTGGTCTTCACATCTACATTTGGACGGTGCAACGTATACAAGCTTAGAGTGTTTCTTGACCTCATTTGTATGCAAATTGAAAGCTATATTAAGTTTTAAACACGTCCCTATTTCTAAATCTTCTTGAATAGTAAATCTAGATTTTTTTTTTATTTGCCTTTTCAGATTTCTTTGCATTTGCAATGGCCCCCCGAGTTAAAGACCCTACATAGAACCATGCAAACATAGTTGATAATCAAGTATTTTGCAAATATTGTAAGAAGCACATAAAGAGAGGGGGGGATATTTATAGGTTGAAACAACACTTGGTTGGTCAAAGAAACCAAGTTTTCCCACGTGATGCACCGGATATTGATGCCATTAGATTGGAAATGATTAACTTGCTTGAGAAACATAAAGAAGAGAAGGCTAGGCAAAAAGAGATGGATGCTGAAATAGGGAGGAGGCAACATGCCATGGCCCAAGCAAGTGTTGAAGGCAAACAACATTTGACTAGTCAAAGAAGCCAAATTTCCCCACATGATGCGCCGGATATTGATGTCACTAGATTGGAAATGATTAACTTGCTTGAGATGGATGCTGAAATAGGGAGAAGGAGGCAACATGCCATGGCCCAAGCAAGTGTTGAAGGCTCTTGCTTTGATCCCTTTGTCCATATATGAGATGACATAAGGAGAAGTCAACTTAGGGGAAGATATTATAAGGAGAAGTCAACTTGAGGGGAAGATATTATATTCTATGTCGTGATCATTCGATAACTTTTTGAATTGTGTCTCAAGCCTTGAGCTTTTGCATAAAAAAATTCTAAGAACCAAAACCCTTAGCATTTTCCCTCTTGTGAATGAAAATCCCAAGAGTTTGAGAGGAATTTCTACCCAAGGAATTCTATTGGGCTTTCACAAAATTCTTTTCTTATTCCAGCAGTGTTTAAATGGAGATTTGCATCAGATTTTTGTAAGGGAGGTTGCAGCAGCTTTTTATCATATTTTCCCAAGGTGGAGCAACTTACTCTTTGGTTGTTTTGTGTTGTTTAGAAGATCTTCCAAGTCTGAAATCTATTGCTACTTATTGTACTGATTTTTGGTGATCAAAATAAAGTGTTTTCAGAATTTTTGGAAGGTTACAAGGTGTTATTTTCAGCCTCCCATGTCTGCAGATTTATGCATTATTTTCCAGTCCATTATTGTTCTAAAAATCAGATTCTCTATATATTTGGGCTGCTAAAAATACAGAGATCAGTTTAGCATAAAAATATAGTCATTTGGATATTGATTTTGTTGGGTTTAAAACATAACCCTAACTGCATTTTCCTTCAAAAATTCAGATCTGCATTATTGATGATTGATATATCTTCTACAAATTTGTTTTGGTGAGTTGGGTTTGCCTAAAATCCAACTTGGGTCAAATATGTCCATTTGGGGACATTACACTGGGGTACGTGAAGTATAACCCAAGATGGTTCCTAGCTAGGGCAAGAAGATTAATTATTGAATATTTTCCCCCTGATAATGTGGTCATAGCTTGAGGTGCCAAATCTCAGGTATCACTTAGGACTTACTTGAGCAACACACGGTCCTCATCATCCCCCTAGAGATACATGTATTTAATCCTAACTATTGTTTAATGGTTTTATAACGTTAGGATGGTTTATAACTTATAATTATTAATGGGGGAAAAGTTATATTACATGATAAGTGTTGGGGATGGTGAAGAACGACATACCTCTCGTCTAAGCTCAAATAAGATGTCGTTCTAAATATCTTGTTGTCCAAACAGGGCAGGAACGCGAGGGAAGTTTCCAACTCTTCCTATGAATATTTGGCTTATCCAAAATCATCCAAGGTGGAGAAATGACAACCAATGCATAGTGTTTGTTATGGTTTGGAACAAAGCACAATAAGAGTTTGTGTTGAAGGTTGTGGTGTGACAATCTCAGGCCAAGATTGGAGTCGTGGTGATGTGTTGTTGTATTGTCTTATCAAAAGTATAGCTTGCCTGTAGATCAACGAGCGTCCTTGTCTTGTTATATTGTCCTCTTGAACTTGAAATAGTGTCACTATGTATCACAATTGTTGCAAGATTGTTGTTGTTGATTTTTAGGCTTGTTTGAGTCTTAAAGCCATATGTTTTGTTGTCTATAACTCAAGTTTTTGGACCTGTTGTCCGTATTTATCTTGGCTGGTTTTTGTATTGGTCATGAAGATGAAACAAAATAACGCACAAATAAGTCTAACTATTTGCTGAAAAGAGAAGCTTTAGATGTTAAGTTTTCAATTGCATGCAATGAGAGTCAACAACTATTACTTCTTCTTTCATAACTCTTGTTAATAAGAATGCAATTATCTATGTTTTTTTTGGTGGGGATTTGTATGATGCTACTACTTGCAAAATAAAATGTTTTTACAGGAGCAGGGTAAAAAGTTTTCTAATAGATTAAAGATATACAAAAGAATGAGAAATGAGAATAACAGTTATTCCTATGCAACTATTGTTTTCAGCTCTGAGTTTTGTGAGTTGTTTAGATGTGGGCTCTCTTAAATTAAAAGCTGATTTGATGTGTGAATGTTGTAAAATCCCAAGATTTGAAGTATGTACCAAACTTAATCTATCCTAGACTGGTGTGAATGTTGTAAAATCCAAAGATTTGAAGTATGTATCGAACTTAATCTATCCTACAAAGGAAGATCTGATGAAAAACTAGTGCAAGATGGAGACCAAATACAATTGATATAATCATATGAGTAATTTCAAAATAAAACTACGGTTGAAGCTTTTCCTTTTGTGGTTTTATATTTTGTGGATGTGCAAAATCTGAAACTAAACTATCCTAGATTTTAAATGCAACAAATTATTGTCCTACTTTAATCCTAGGATTTAATCCCAAAGAGGCGAGAAGCATAGAGCATGGAGGTCTTACTCTTTTAAACTACAATACATGAATTCAGTCAAACAAATCTACTCTAACACTTTTTTTTGTTTCTAAACTATCCTAGATTTCTGTGAAGCCAGGAAACGCCTAGGCCCCTCCTATTTCAGCTCAAAAACATTTTCGGTACAGAAACGTGGGTCGAGACGCCATTGAAACATCCAGGAAACGTCTGAACGTTTTTGGAAACGTCCATACGTTGTTAGCCACATTTTTCACTTTTAAAGCTTTAAAACTTTAAAGACAAAAAAAGTAATTGTGTTTATTACACCTAAACCTAATCTACCTACCCTAACTTGCTAAAGACACTTCCTAAAAGCTATATAATAACATTTTTGGTCCATTCTAAATCACTCTCTTGTTTCTCTTGCTAAATTCAGTTTTCATTAAACTAACATTTAGCATTGTGAAAAGCAAAGAGGGAGAAGCTTTAAGGAAGAGTTTAGGAGGTGCTACGAAGAGCTAAGAGCATCAAGGGGGAATTTAAAAAGAAATTTGGAAGGAGGGATCAACTTGAAGGAGGAAATACTAGGTATCTTCAAGTTTTTTTTAAAGAAAATGTTAATGTGATCAATGATCACGAATGATGTGTGCATAATGCACACATCATTCATGATCATTCATCATTATATCAATATGAAGTTTTACTTTAGTAATTTTTAAGCTCTATGCTAAAAAAAATGTAACCTTTCCTTTGAGTTTTTTAAATAAAAAGTATATGTTGTCTGTTTTTAATAAAAATATCATCCAAACTTTGTGTATGCTCTCACCTCGCACCTATACAGTGAACTTGGTGATCAAAAGCAGAATAGAATGCGTAGGGTTTCATTTTTTTTTGCTATTTTTAGAGCTTTTTTTTATTTTTCAAATCAAAAAATCCGAACTCTGTGTATGCTCTCACCTCGCGCCTATACGGTGAACCTGGTGATCAAAAGCAAAATAGGATGCATAAGGTTTAATAATTTAATTCTTTTTGCTATTTTTTTAAAGTTCATTTCGTTTTTTGTAATTAAAATTTAAAAATTCGAACTCTGTGTATGCTCTCACCTCGCACCTATACGGTGAACTTAGTGATCAAAAGCAGAATAGGATGTGTAGGGTTTAAAACTTTGATTCTTTTTGCTTTTTTTTAAATTTTGTTTTGTTTTTTTTAAATTAAAAAATCTGAACATTGTGTATGCTCTCACCTCACGCCTATACAATGAACTTGATGATCAAAAGCAAAATAGGATATGTAGGGCATAGTACTATTTATTGTTATCCAAGTTTTTGTTTTTATTTTTTATTATAGGTTTGATTCTTTGAAATATAAAAACATAAATGGCATCTAGTTCAGCTTCAGTGGGAGGGCATGGGGAAGCAGGCCAAAGTGGGGGTGTGGATCCCACAAAACAAAATCCTAAAACTCCTCTTTGGAGACATGTGCAAGTGGTGGAGTACCTTCCTGGCAGTGGCTCTCAAGTCTTGGATATGTCAGTCATTGCAATATACATTTCAAGTCCTCATATACCCGAATCAAAGCTCATTTAATGGGGCAAACGGGAACGAGGATTAGAAAATGTTCCAAGGTTGAAAGGAACACATATTTTGGCATATATGAAAGAGCAAGAGGAGACTGATTTGCAAGCTTCAAGAGCTAGATTTAAAACCATTCCTTTGCAAAGGAGGGGTTCAGAAAAACCACCCACCCCATCAAACCATCCTTTCATTCAAACTCCAACCCAACCACTTGAAGTTGAAACTCCATTAGAGGAAGAGAGCTTCTCACGAAAGAGAACCAAAGGTCCATTAGAGCAAGCATTTGTAAATGAGAAAAGGGAAATTGCTAATGTAGTTGGTTGCTCGATGCATTTATGCATGTGGGTTGCCCTTCAATGTGTTGCGGTCACCATATTGGCAACAAATGGTGAGAGGTATTAATGAGGCACCACAAGGGTACAAAAGCCCTAGTTATGAGAAGGTTAGAACATCATTGTTGGTGAAAGAAGTGGCCCATGTACATACTTCTTTGCAGCCAATTAGGGATTCATGGAAGGACTCAGGGGTATCTATTATTTCAGATGGATGGAAAAATGCCCGAAATAGACCCCTAATCAACATTGTTGCAGTGTGCCCTAAAGGGGCAATGTTCTTAAGGGTTGTTGATTGTGAGGGTGAAGTGAAAGATGCTCAATTTATTGCTAATATTTTGATTGAGGCTATTGAGTCAGTGGGCCCTCAAAACGTTGTCCAAGTCATCACAGACAATGCCAAAAATTGTAGAGCAGCAAGGATGATTGTAGAGGTGGAGATATTAGCACATATTTTGTACACCTTGTGCAGTACACTCCTTGAATTTGATGCTGCTAGAAGATTGACAAAATACCAAGGATAGAGGAAATTTATACGGAGGCAAATGAGATTCAAATGTTTGTCACAAATCATCATATGTCCCAGGCTATCTTTAGGAGGTTCTCAAGGTTGGAGTTGCTGAAGGTAAGATAAGGTAAGATAAGATAAGATAATATACGATAATGTTATTAATGTCCAACACGTGACCACAAAAGTGAGTCAATGGGACTATAGAGTACAAAGCAAACAAACCCAGCAAGAGGACCCAAACAGGTCACCCGAAATACAATGAGAGAGGGAAAAGAGGAGAAGGAAACAACAGAGGTCGAGAGACCAGAAACGAAGAAGAGAGAGATGACAGTGTGGGGAGGGAGCGGAAGAAGGAGCAACATCCCCAACAACATCACCTAACACTCAACGCCATGAAGGGAGTAACTTGCAAAGTGTGCCGACTTGACAAGAAGCAAAGATTGTGGCTTGCTTGGGGAGCCGCCGTATGATTAGGAAGGCGGTGCCTCAACAGTAGGCAAGATGGATCTGTCTATGTGGAGGGGCCTTGGGACGTGCCTAAGATAGGGAGCCTCGAGGTGGAAGGAACGGAGTCACGAGACTTGACGGACCTATGACTGGGGGTCTAAACACATGACCAAATGTCACTTAGGCGCCCCTCATCCTAAGGGAGATGCAACAGGAAGAAGGAAGTGATCCAGTCTAGTAGCCATCCGTCGGGGGTGAGGATGGAGGAGCCTGTCCCGGAGCCTAATGGCCTCCTGAAATGGTAGAGAGCAAGACACAACTTTGATCATAGTACCTGAAGAAAGTCGTGAAGGAAGGAAGCTCGCGACAACATGGCAATGGAAATCACCTCACGAATCTCATAGTAAACAGGACATCTGAAATGAAGTGTTCTTCGGTTTCAACCTCCTAGAGAGAGCAAAGCAGGCATTATTCCACTAAGCGGTCTAAGTGATGACCAATCTCAATACGGAGTCGATGTGAGCCCACTCGAAATTGACCCAGAGAGATACGAAGGGCATGACAACCAATGCCGGGATAATGTACATGTTGTCTGAACATGACCCCATCACGGATCTCTAGAAAGTGTGCCGCATAAAGTGACCATCTTTGGACGCATCCCCCCCGGGGGGTTGGTCCATGTGTGCTGGATGAACTATCTATAGATATCCTCTCTAATTATTTTTCTATGAAGATCATGTTGGTTGGGTAGCAGATGGGCAGGGGCATCCAGAGAATAGCTGAAGGGTGGGAGATGGTCCATCTGGATGCCAATGGACTCGAAGAGGCGAGAAATGCAGGCATCCACAGCTTAGATCGCCTACTGTGATAAACCTCTGCAATAGCTTCAATCTCAGTAGGCATTGATAAGTAGTACATGTCCTTCCCTTCAACAAAGAGAAAGCAATTCTCCTATCATGAATACGGTGCAATAACACCCCAGGTTGAAGATTCTCCAAACGAAAGGGGCCTAGAAGCCCCAAACTCATTCAATTTACCAACCTGCATAGTGAGGAACAGATTCTTTGCACCTGATTATACTTCTGAGCATGAGGATCTAAACGCAATAGAAGCGAGCAATCAAGTAAGTCTAAAAGAGAGGGACCCCAAATTTCCGAACCATACAGTTACTGGGCCTAACCGGAGTGGAGAAGAAGGAGGGACATCTTTTGACGGATATGTCTGCGATAAGTGGTGGTCACCAAACATACCCCTTTCTCTCAAGAATCTCCAAAGATTTTTTATTCCATAGCCCTCTATATATTCCAAAGTTGGAAGCAAAGACGAACCTAATAAGGCGAGGTTTTGTCCTTTTGAGAAAAGCCAATCCTTCATCAGGTAGGTCATAAGAATGAAGTGATCTCAATCTCCACACCCTTCAAAGAAGAAGCCATAAAGGTGTGAAGTCTTCATACAAAGTTGAAGAAGAGATGACTGTCTAGTTTCCTCCTCATTCACAATCAACTGTACATTTGATTGTCCATAAAAACCTCTATAAGCATCTAGCTGCCGGTGGAGTTCCCATGTGCCAAGAAAAAGAAAGGAAAACTAACGTTCTACTAAGTGAGGAGCAAACTCAGCCACCTGGTATAAAAGTTTGCCCCATCACCTTCCTGTTGTTGATCAACAAATGATGACAGTCTCTCAAGCTCTTCAATCTAGATCACAAATAAGGTAGGAGATGGGATGCTTATTCCTCATTTTTATTCTTCACCAATGGTACTTAGGCATGATAAAGTCTTTTACAAGCTAACAGATCTTCAAATTCAACCATAGGACCTTCCTTATACAAGGCCGCTCTTACATCTGTCAAGCCCTTATAGTCTCGGAAATTCTCTATATCCATTCACTAAGCCTGCGGAAAAAGGTCTTGCCTTGGATACAGAATCAAAGAACTTTCCGAAAATCCAGTCATACATACAGAAAATCATTCAGAGTCGGCCATGGCAAGACCTCTTCAAACATTTGAAAAACATGTAATAATGTACATCATAAGCTGGTCATTTGGTCTGCAATGACTTCAATTGGCCCTTTTACTCCTTCAGAACTCAAGAAACCTACATTAGCATTAAGTCCAGTTGCATAAGCGATGCATTATGACTTTCTTGAGCAATCAATATCTTGGAGTCAACGCACAAAAACCTTGTCAAGAACATTGTCAATGAGACTTCTCTAACCTCCTCTAAGCATGAATAGCTTTGCAACTGTTCATCTACAATGAAAGCTTCTTGAGAACCACTGTCAAGACTCCTTAAGAACCAGTCATGAGAAATTGACTTCATGGGCACACTTAAAGACTGAAACATGTCAAGAAATGATTCATCACCTGTAGTATGGATTAAGGCAACACCCTCAGACATCCATTTGTTCATAATGAAAAACTGAGTCAATAATTTAGATTAGCTAACTCTTCTATGAAACATCAAACATTGTATGCAATTGAATTCTCTCATTTGACAATTTAAATTTTGGGGAGAGTCCACTACATGCTCCAATTTATTTTAACTAGGTTGTTAAACCAATCTATGTTCTGACATGCTCGTTTGAGAAGACTCTGTGAATAAAACAAGTCCTTAAGCAATAGGGTTTTGAGGAGGTTTAAGAGCAGTTTTGGAGTTAACGATTGTTCAAATACAAAATCTAGATCATCAAAATCCAAAATCAATGATACAGGAAATGATTGCTAGGACCCTTCCATCATAGTTTCCCTAAGCAGCTCAGGTTATCCATGCATTAGGATTATGCAAACAATGAGCATCTTGCAGAGTGCCTCTATGAGTTGGGATTGACTCTATTCTTATGAGACTCGATACAGACTAAAAAGAGCATTTTCTTGAAGAATTCCTTCTAACAATGAAGTTGAAATTGCACCAACAAACCTGGAATACAACATGCATAACCTCTTCCATGCCTTGCATTTGCATGACTCACCCTATTTGTAAAATGAAATACTTGCCTATTAGGATAGGCAACCACTCATATAAGTGACCTAGAAGTGCAAATGGACCTCAAAACCACATTCATGATTTTTCCTGATCAAGCCCTGAGCTAGTGCAATTTTCTATGAAAACCTGGGACAACTTTGTACTTTCTCTGAAAATAGCTTATGAAATGCCCGCATTATGTGCCAAGTACAACTGAACCCCAGTCATGTAGGTCATGCTATGTACATGGCCATGTTCTCTACACCTTGGTCATTCAAATGCTCTCAACACCTTCACACCTCTATCCATGCACTCATCTCACCAAGCCACCATGCTCATACAGTGATAAAATAACCTTGAAATGCCTGACAAACATCCATGCTTCATCCATCTTCCATTATGCCTTCCGACTAGGCCTCTTGTACTTGAGCTTCAACGCTGACCTGCACTCTACAAGCTGATCATGACAACCTTCATGTTGTCTTCAAATTCTCTCTTTCACCTCAAGATGACATCACCAACAATTGACAACAACCATACGGACCTTGACAACACTCAAACAATCTCCCCATGACATCAATGCATACCATCAAGCTTTGACATCAATGATAACATTCAACAGAAGATTCACGAACTTTTACACAAGGGATGGATTAGCAAAGCTGTCAGTGGTATTCATGGAGATGATTATGAGGAAAATCTAGATGATATATTCTAGAATCTAGATTATTATCATGTATATGTGAATCATTGAAATTGTAAAGATGTTGAATGATGAATCTTTAGAACTTTAAATTTCAATGAATAGAAAATATTTTGAGTGCTTTATCAATTATCTCTTATTGTCCATGGAGTACAATTATAAAAATGAGTACAATGCATATATATACCCAAGGTTTTGTACCCAAGGTTTTTTGCAAATTGGCATTTCTGCGTTTCGTACCCATACCCATACTCGTTTTTGTTTCCTGGCAACATAGCTAGATTTTAAATGCAACAAATTATGGTCCTACTTTAATCCTAGGGTCTAATCCCAGAGATGGGAAAAGCCTAGAACATGGAGGTCTTACTCTTTTAAACTACAATACATGAATTCAGTCAAACAAATCTAATCTAACACATTTTTTGTTTCTTTTTTATGGTTTTTTCTAATCAATATTAAGAAAGAAAGCTAAATCTAAACTAAGAAAGTATAAATCTAAATTAAGAATGTAAATAAACAAACTTGACTCAAATTCAACCTCTTTCTACAAGCAGAATGGAGCTAATTTGAGCTTTGTGTGCTTATACCCTCAACGATCTACTGTAATTGATGCTTATAGAGGCCGGTGTGGTAGTGATGTACTCAGTAGGGAGAAGAAGATGCTTGATGTACTTTGGAAGAGGAACAAACAGCAGATTTGTGGCTGGTTCAAGGGGGAGCGGAAGGCTAGTCTAAAGGCCCTTGTGTTCTCTTTTAAGTAGCACTAGCAATACAAAATCTTCGGGGTGATTAGTACTTGAAGTAGTCTCCTTTGGGCTTAGTTTCTCTCTGGATCAATATTACGGTAGCAGCAGTGTTCCCTAGAAAAGATAGATTCAAAATTATGAGGGTTGGGGTGAACAAATGACAGCTTAATACTTAATAGAAAGCCTCCAAGTGATCTCAACCTCAACTCTAGATCAAAAGTCAAATCGATGGCTTAGATTAAATCCTTAGATGGTGAACTCAAGTGCTAGGGTGTAGCATTGATGAACTGGGCATTAAAACCAAGGTTCAACGCGTACATGGTGAAAAGAAGGATCAAAAATCACAAGGGGGAAGTTTGAGTTTGCACTGGAGAGACACTAAAGAGAAAACCACCAATTCCCACAAGAGGCAATTACACAAATGTCGCGGCGGGAGATGGAGCCACCGGTCTCCACGAGCCACCGGTCTCCACGATGGAACTGCCACAATAGGGACAAAACCATCACGAAGGATGACGAAACCGCCGCGGCGGTTGCGATACTGTGTTGAGTAGTGCAAAAGGGGCAGAAGGAGGGAAAAGAGGAGAAAAGATGTGATGTCCCTTTTTGGGCTGAAAACAGAGAAAAGGGGTTTACCTGCCATCATGAATTGATCTTATCTGAAAACACCTTCAAGCACACACACGACTGAAAATAGCTGAGAATATCTTAAAATGATCAACCAATACAAAATTTGCAGTCTCCTATGGCAGCAAACTGCCTATGAGATTCGAATCCACTTTTCACTATGCAAATTAATGTAGAATGCCACAAAATAATTTATCTAGCCACGGCAATATTTATGCATCAAAAATACATCAAATATTGAAGAAATATCTGATAATCACAGCTGGAATTAAATATTTATGACAGCAACAATTCAGCCAAACTGAGGGCTAGGAAATATAGCAAATCCTCACCAAGATTCTCCAAAGTTCAGATTACAGCATTATAAAGTATGTCGAACAAGAATATCAAACCAAAATAGTGAAATCAGCCCTAGAACATAACAAACCCTCCACCCAAGCAAATCCCCTAGGGTAAGAAGGGGGAAACCCAGCAATAAACCACTTTGAAGCACTTTGGAAACCGCCATATGGCATTCCCCTCAAGCTTGAGGAGTTTTCGTTCCTCAATTTTCCAACAATGGAGGTTTTTCGTGCCCAATGTTGAGCCACACTAAAGGTTTTCATCTTTAGTGGAGAGTAGCACACTGTGCACAAACTCAAGATATCAATCTTCAAAATAAAACATGCATAACCCTTTTCAAATGGACCTTCAAGTCATTATTTATCCTCAAGTGGTGCCAACATCAAAATAGAAACCCAATGCGTAGGCCGACCTTCAAGTAATTATATTTCTTCATTAACCTCTATGTAGCTTCTCCAATCAAGGTCGACCCAATAAGGATTAGCAGTCCTCCATCATTTTTGAACCAAATAAGAGGCCTTCATGTCCGATTCACCATTAAAGTATTTCAAAATACTTTTATGCCATTACATCAAGTAGAATTCATCATCCATTGAGCCAATGTTGACCCAAACAAAGACATAATGGGAACTAGAAGAAATATGAATGCAATTCTCATTAAGTCCATTTAGGGGACATTAACAAAGAGGACCCTGGGAGGTTTTGGAACGAATGGAGAGAAAGATGTAAAGGAGTTTGAAGAGGTTGGAAGAGGTTGGGGATGGTCTTGAGCACTTCCTAACATCTCTTCATGTTTTTGGATATTCTCGTCATCATCATTGGGTATTTTTACTTTGGCACTGTGCAAAATGGGGTGCATACACCTCCCACTTTGTCTCTTCCTCCTGCTTCGTCCCTCTCACTCCCTCTATCTCTCTACCCCTCGCTCCCTCTCTCTCTAATATTCTCACAAAGCTTCCACACACATAACACACCTGGATCCTCGTTTAGGGTGTTGTCCCCTGGGTCTCTCCCTCCCTTCTCTGGTCTCTATCCCTCAATCTCAATATCTCTCTCGATTCACTCTACTTTTCTCACAAAGCTTCAGCACACGCACATAACACACCTTAATCCTCGGTTAGGGTGGTGTCCCCCTGGTCACCTCTTGGGCTCCAAATCATGACCACAGTTGGATCAAGTTACTCTCAAACTAACAGATGGAAGATCTGGAACATGGAAGAAAAATAGTGTCAACCATTGAATCCTAACTGAAAACATTCAGCGAAGGAATGCTTCTTCAGATTCACAGTCCCAGTCTGAGAACCTTTGGGCACTCTTTAATTAACATAAGGGAGAGATGAGTAAGAACTGAATATTATACACTGGAAATAATCACTTCATATATAATTTATCTATATTGATATCAAAGAAACAGAACCAGTTAAAATGGATACAATACAAGGATACATACAGAAAATAATACGGCAAACACTCTAGACCTTTCTGTAAATGGATGCTTCACAGTTACAAAATATGTTGCTGGTTGAAAAGAAAGAATTCAACTGCAATGTGAAGGTACCTTTTTACTGCATTGGTCACAAGCAAAACAGTGGAAATAACGGGAATACATCTATATAGAGAGTGATCAATCTACAAAAGTGAAATAACTATGATGAATAGGCAAATATTGAACGAAAAATAACTGGCCCCATATATGGCTGAGATAAAAATAAAATGAATGCTTCAGAGAAGAAAACCAAAATGAACAGCATGCAGCGGTAAAATGAATATTTGTCTGCAAATGGATTCAAAGCAGAAATGTAATAAACAATCCAAGAATCATATATCGTTCTCAAGCAGGACTGATTATAATTTGCTCTACTAACCCTTGTAAGATGCCTATAAGACATTGTGTAGGTGAATTGAATCAATCATAGGAAATGGAACTTTGGGAAAGCTTGCAGAAAAAGATTTTGATTGCAAAATTAATCAAGATCTGAAACATATATGTTTTGAAATATAAAGTATAAAAATATTGGTATTAAACGTAAAAACTAGAAATAAGAAAATTGATCCCATCTACTAAAGATGAAATGTAACACAGTTTAGCCATTTAGGGACAAGGGGTAGGAATCTTTCATTTTCTAATTCCAAAATCAATGCAGCAAATCTTAATTTTCCTGTGAATAATAAAGAGGTTTCACAAATGGAAACAGCTTAGGTACTTGAATCTTAATGATTATCTTTTTTGCATACATCAAGTTATAATTAAAATTGTCATTGTGGAATTATGCTGTAGGTGTGTTGGCAAAAATTTAAGTCGTTGCAGTTGTTTGCTTATTTCATTTATTTGCCCAATGGGCAGCAGCATAACTCTGCAACATTGAAGAAATCACCATTGAAGCAGGTGATTTTCCTTTGCATTTGAGAAGAGCAACTCCTCATAAGATATGAAATTTTGGGGTTTTTGAGTGCTTTTGACGGGAAAGCACAAAAGGAAACAGAAATGAAAACAGAGTAAGCTGAGAATCAAGAGAGAGAATGGAAGGGGATGCACACAAATAAATAAATTGTAGCAAGTAAACCATAAGAATATTGACAATGTAATGTTGGAATCTTGCATTCAAGAAATGAAAGAAAAATATATATACATTTAGCATAAGAATAAATACTATCAACAAAGAAATTCCAAGACACAAAGTTCTGCACATCTGTCTATATTTCTCGTTGGACGTGTACAAAAAGTTTCTTGTACTTCCTGTAAAGCAAAATTTTGGACAGCATCAAAAGCCCTTTTACAATGGTTACTTATCTTATTTATAAAAGGAGAATGTTACTCCTCCTTGCATGACTCTTCACATTCCTCTTTGCATATTTCATTTTACATTTTACAAAAAGTAAATCAAATATTACTGAGAATAGAAGCTACTTTAATTTTTGAGCTATTTTCAAATAGTAAATTAAAATTAGAACAACTCCCCTTGGGAGGTCCTATCCAAGGACAAATTACCACTGGGTGTTTTCTTTGAACTAGCTTGTTTTTAATGCCTGCAACTTGGTGACAGTGCTCACAATGATCTTCTCCTCCGGTGCTATTGTGTCGTTAAAATGAACTATCCATAAATTTACTTCCTTCCTAGCCAGCGATGTTTCACCCAATATGTTTTTCGTTCCTTTGAATCTGAAAGTGGGAGTTTGGGGGCCTTTGGAAGGCTGTGGTTTTGTCTCTCGGTTGGGAGCGCCTTCTCATGAGGCACTTATGGGCAAGCCTTTTCTGCCCGCTTTTTGCGCCTCTCCCTGCCGAGCATGAAGCAGGCCTTGGCAGTCGCTTCCAAACTTCTCTCTTTGCACACGTGTTCCTCTTTGCACAAAAATTTGTCTATTCCTCACACACATGCCATGTGTACCAACACCTTCTCGCTCTTGCCGAACTTCCGTATCTTCCTTGTGCACACCAGCACCTCTTCACACTTGCCAAACTTATGTCTCTTCCTTGTGCATGCCAGCATCTCCTCGCACTTGCCAAACTCCCATCTCTTCCTGCACCATCACCTCCTTGCAGTTGCCAAACTTCAGTCTAAATCCATAAAAGCACCAGCAGTTTTTATGACCAAAACTCCACTATTGACACACAAGACTTAGGACAAACATGGATTTTTTTTCGAAGTGAACATGTTGACCAAAATGTTTGGGGTTTTTGATAAAGCGAAAAAGTTGGGTACAACAAGGTAAATATCCTTTTGTAAATAACAACCAGAAATATGGGTTTATATTAATAAAATTCCATATAATTAAAAAATAAATAAAATATACATTAAATAATTTGCAAGCCCTAATGGCCTATGATCAGATTAGGGCAAACTAAAAATAATAATAATACATCACCTAATACATTTCCCGTCAATATGTGTTGGAGCTATATAAATTCACATATATATAATGTTACCTTTAATGAAAAAATTTATATGTAAAATATCTATCTTGCAAAGCTTATCCTTTGATTTATTGATGCCTGCATTTTTAGAGGAGAAGGCCAAATGGCCTGTGCATTGACAGGTTTGTTTTAATATAGAAGATGCCGTGGTGGTGATTAACTTGCCCACCCAAGCCATGGTGGTTAAATATAGGACTCAGCCCTTACTGACATCTAAAGTTCTATTCAACCCAATCTCTATCTTGTTGGGCTTGTCCCCTTCAATAAACCCTGCCGCACTCTTTTTGGCCACTTCCGTAGGTGTATATATATAATGGAATCCTGCAGAAGAAGAAGAAATTAAAAATTACCTAGTTTTGTGAGAAATTTTAGGTGATTAATTTTAGGGCGTGACATTGACCATCTCAATGTGGTCAACCAGCTCATGTAGGAGGCTGACTTCAATTATCAATATTTGTGGAGATAATACAGCATAAACTATCAGTTATGAACAAATATTCAAACATGATTGTGTATCTCATTTTACATGAAATCAAAACATAGCTTGTTTAATTCTAGACATATTTCAAACTACAGACTACAGCCTTATATGAAATCAAAATCTACAAATTATATTACGCCAAAACAGGAAGCCAACAATGAAATTTTCTCTACTATACAGGAATTGCCACTCAACCATAAAAAACAGATCAATTTACATAGTGAAGAAAAGATATAACATCAAATTGGAGCTTTCAGTTTGTGCATCTGTATCTAGTTTCAAGGTACTTAAAACATATAACAGCAAATACAAATTTTTAGTTATATTTCTAGGTTCAGCGAATCTTTCTTATATGATCCACCTGTTTGATGTAATTTATCACCTATTTGAATGTAAGGTACTGATTCACCACAAAATGCCTCCTACATGTTTCCACAGAATTAATTCGCTTCAAAAACTGCCTTTAATTCCAAGGCATCACAACACAAAGTGCAAAGATGCCAATTATGAATGCAAATAACCGAGGCTCATTTTTAGTTGTGTATTTGTCACTGCAATTTATCGGTATGGTGTTCAAATATTTCCTACGATATCAGCAGAAATTACAATAATTTATCTCATTACTGAAAAACAATATAAGCAACTCAGAAAATCACAATTGTAAATACCTTCCGACCATCCTCTCGTGATGTTCCAGTCGAGTTGATGTACAGATAAATTGGATGAGATGGATCCCTATTTTGCAAATAAAGCAATTGCGCTATGATGAGTTCTGCATAAAGAGGAACAAACTGTTCACATATAGTTAGTTCTACTAGATTTCACACCTACAGAAAAAACAAAGTACAAACAAGTGCGTCTAATATTCGTTATATGTAAGCATTAGTTTAAGGATGTTTTGTATTCCAATTTCTATCTAACCATTCTACCTTGTCTGTGATTCATGGTTGTAACAAATAAATTTTGGAAGCTTTAAAAGAACGGAAATTGTAAGAGAGAGAGAGAGAACAAAAGTGCAATACAAAATGCATATCACAATTTCCCAGCTAACATTGCTTAAACCAGTATATGCCAGAAATATTCATCATTTGATGTTTTCACGACAATAAAGAATTAATGACAACGGAGAATCATGAAAAAAAAATCGATTACGAAGACTTATGCACAAGCATATTGGTGATTAATAGATTTGCAAAATATGTTATAAAGTGTTTTCCACCAAATGGCATCTGAAATGTTTCCTCTGCAAGGCAATAAAAATATACACCTTACTCTGAAATGTCGACACTATCAATATCTTTTCCTTTTCCTTTTCCTCTTGACCACAAAAATATAATGCTTTGTAAAGGAGCCAACACAATTTCCTTACAAAACGCAAAAACGAATACTTGCTGGAAAAGATTTTTTAAATTAGAAAACATAAAAGAAAAGAAAAGAAACGGGATGTCTTCTTACATCCTTTTATGCCGAGGAGAAAGTAAAGTAATACAAAATTAATAAATGCAACACTAAATGTGACAAAATGCTATGTATTTAACCACTATAAACTGACTAGCGTATTCATTGAATCTCCCTAAGGGGTCAATATCATGCCTCTTTAAGCATGGTATAGGATCCTAACTAATTTCCCATTTGCTTAACTAAGGAATGTTAGAAGATGTCACCATAGAAAGAACAAAGAATAATGTGAAAAAGGGACAGATGATAGAAATGAACATATAAAGAATGAAGATAAATGAGAAAGGCACATGAAACACATTAATAGGTGTGTGGTGCTCATATTTATTATACTATAGTTGGGAAAGTTCATAACCGAACACAAGCTAGTTGACAACTAATAGTTCATTAAACATTAACTAATATTCTTTCCCACCCTAATGAAATAAACCGGAGATAACAAGTTTTTTCCCAAAATTTTACAAATATAATAAAACCAAGGAGCTTAGTCATTAAAGCTGTAGGTTACATCTTAGATATTACCGTGAAATTTGCAGCGGTCATTTCATGTATTTGCTACCATTCAAATGTATGAGCTTTGGCATCGATGGGCAACTGAAAAGGAAAGCTTACAGCAACACCAATCTGGTCGTGTGGACATAAGATATGACAAGTTGACCAGTGATGAATCATCAATGGGTGATACTTTTGGGCCCAACCTCTATAATTTTGAGATCAAAATCTTGGAAATATTGATCAACAAGGAGTGAACTAGACTAGTGGAGCCTGCTCAAGTCCACACAGGGACAAAATCAATCTGCAATCCAAATGAGCCATGTTTGGGTTCCCGAAAATCTTCAGGCAGCACTAGAGAAATGTGATAGGCACACAGCACACATTGGGGGCTGTGGGGCGCTAGTATATATTATGCTAAAAGAGGTTACAATATAGTTGGGGAAGTTTCATAACCGAATTGCAAAGTTCCCTTCTCAAAATTAATCCAAAGAATAGCCTTTAGCCTATTTTTTTATTTCCCATAGGCGTAAAGGGTGTGGTGAGGGAAATAATTTAACTTAAGTTGTCGAAAAAGTAACTTCATTTTATATTCATAAAGTGACTTAAGTTGTTGAAAAAGTAACTTCAAGTTATTTTATAAAAAGGCAACTTATGTTTTATTGTTTAAAATCTGACTTTTAAAATAAAGCAAACTTGCAACAACATAATAGAAGGTGGATGTCCCGTTTGGGGACCTTTCCTCGGCAAATGAGGCATGAAAAGTTATAAAAGGAGCATTGAGAGGTCATTTGGAGATATTTTTTGACTCTCATCTATTTTGACATTGAACGTTTGAGTTGTTGCTCTTGCTTTTTGCATTTGAGGGTGAAAAACCTCCTTTGCAATCTACATCTGAGGACGAAAACCCTTCGATGTATTCAGATTTTGGGGACAAAAACTTTAAATTTCTCCTTGGTGGTTTCTTACGGAGATCACACTTTAGCTTATATCAGAATCTCGGAGAAAAAGATCAGATTTTCACAGCTAGGGCACACTTTCAAAGCACGTTTACTACATTCCGCACTTCTAGATTTGTTTTCTAAGCAAAGAAATTCAGCCAGTGGAGAGATATCTCCCAAGGCTTCAAACATGGGGCAGCTAGGGCACGATTTGCAGCCATATCTAGGGTTATCTATACCCTTTGGGATTTCACAGCATCATCCGTGAGCAGATTTTCTTCGATTCTAGGTTGCATATGTATCATTTGGCCTCTTCATGCTACTTGGGGAGTAATTTCTCACCAAAATTGGTATAATCATACACGGTTATTTTCTTGGTTTTTGGGAATGAAGAATTAAATAAATATAAATTAGTTATTCGTTGGAAAAATTATTTTCTTCCATATTTCTAATCCTAGATAATTTCTAAATGCTTTGAGCCTTCAAGGTATTTTTACTTTGTCAGTATTTGTTGAATAAAGGAAAAATTCCAGATTTCATTAATTTTGTCCAAAAAAGGGTTATTACAGCCATAAGGGTTGGGTATAAATTCATATCTTAGGAATTTATAAGGGTTTTTCTTGGGAGATTTCAGTTTGCAATTAATTTATTGAAACGGGTTTGCTAGAAAATTCCAAATTGATCTTATTTTCCCAGCAAAGGGGACATTACAGTGGTATCAGAGCTGATGATCTCACAAACTATGGAAAGAGTTGAATTTTTTTGTAGATACTATTTGATGCATAGTCTATGAATCATGGAGGTAATGAGTAAAGATGAATTGAGAACAAAGCTTTGCAAATCAAGGAAGGAATTTGAGCATCCACCTTATTCAAAAAATGTTCTTCTCGATATTTTGGAGGAAGTGGCAAACTATTTGTCCCATGTTAAGACAATCAGATTCTGAGTCTATGTTTTGGGCAATGAATCCTTTGGTAATTCATGTTGGTTGGGCCCAAGTTTCTGAGACACTCAGATCCAGATGTGAGACTTGTAGCTATCACTTGTTTTAGTGAAATTACAAGAATAACAGCTCCCGAACAGCCATATAACAACAGCCATGAGAGAGGTATTTCAGTTATTTGTGGAAAGTTTTGAGGGTTTGGATGACATCAAAAGTCCTTTCGTTAGGAGAATCACCATCCTAGAAACTACGAAAAAAACTAGGTCTTGTGTTCTAATCTTAGATCTAGAATGCGATGATCTTATTCTCCAAATGTGTTTGAATATTTTTTTGCTGTTGTCCATAGAAATCATATGGAAAATGTAGTAGCCTCAATGCAGATCATTATGACTTTGGTCTTGAATGAGAGTGATGATACTTCACAACAATTGTTATCCATACTAATGGCTGGTTTTGAACAGAAAGTATCACCAATTGCGAGTGCATTGGCTAAAAGTGTGGTTGATCAATGTGATGAAGAAAAGTTGATACCATACTTAACCACAATAATGATAGCTGAATTGCACAAGAACTCTTAGAAAGAGGACAACAAAGAACCTTGGGATCCAAACCACATTTCTCAAGGCCAAGAACATGGGGAAGTGTTTGTCACATGAAGAAGCCCAAAAAAAAGAGTTAGATACAATAGAGCCTCCAAAGGTCAAGGAAGAAATTATGTTAGTGCAGCATGAGAAAGAAGAGAAATTAGAGATGCAAGAAATTGAAAGGAAGCAAAACATGGAGGAACCAAGCACCATCATTCGAATTCCCGAAAGGTGAGCTCCTTGTTGGCAGTCTAAGGTATGGAAATGATGATCATAATTCAGATTTGTTGAT
Source organism: Taxus chinensis (assembly GCA_019776745.2). NCBI lineage: Eukaryota > Viridiplantae > Streptophyta > Pinopsida > Cupressales > Taxaceae > Taxus > Taxus chinensis. Next base: position 668,867,538 of record CM034153.1, on the reverse strand, counting down.
TCATCCTATAGTCACTACAAAAAATTTGTTCTCGTGAGAAGCATGCTTAAAGGAGTGATAAAAATAAAGGATACAGTTTTGTAATATGGGGCATGTGGACTCCTTGATCCAAGTTCATAATTATGGGCACCAAAGGGTATGGGATCCCGGGTAATATTCTGAGTTTCTACAAAGGGTAACAATTCTGATTTTCAATATCTTTGGCACTGTTCATGTCATCGGTAAAAGAAAAAAATCAGAATTGATTTTGGATAAATGTAAGAAAAGCTTGGTTACGAATTTTAGAAAGTAGTACTCAGAGAAATATTGGTTTGAATATAAAAGGCATTCAGGTGAACCGATTTGATGATAGCCAATGGGCAGCCCCTTTGTCTATTGAGTTGCAGGTCTGAAGTTTTACAACAACAGTCAAGTAATGTGGGTATTCAACCCATAATAGACAGATAGGACAAGATTTCTAACAAGGAGTTTGTGGTACCAAGCATTTCAGCCAAAATTGCTACTATTCAAGGCACACAAAAGAGTGTCAAACAAGGAACATATGAAACTAAATTTCAAGACAACCTCATTGGAGAGTTTGCACGTAAGAAAAGCACCTTACTGTCGGGTAACAATACTAATGTTCAGTCTGCCGTACTTTTCAGAACAGCAAGCAATAAAAGGCAAGTTCATGGTTTTTTACAACCTCATTAAGGCCCATGAAGGTGTCTCATGCTTGTATGAACAAGTTATGGGTGTAGTAGAGGAAAAAGGGACTTCATCAGGTGTATACAAGACCATGTCCAGGCATTACAATTACCAAATTGTAGCCGTACATGCGACAAACATGAAAGGGTTGGTCAAATGCTACTAATGTCCGCGATGTGTGCTGATGATAATTCATCAACTAATATTACAGTTGTTGATGTAAACTCCTTTGAGACACCATTTGAATCAGTATGTTTTCCCATCACCAGGAGTAGGGGGTGTTTGATACAAAAAATAAGTACTGTGGGGAATTTTAGTATTGATTTTTTGTCCAAAGCTTGACTATAAAAAACAGAGTGATATGCATGGAGTTAATAATGTGTCTGAAGATCCAGATATTAAGGAAAAGGGAATTCTGACCCACAAAAGAAGTTGATGGATTCAGTGAAACATTAGCACTCATTGAATGCTTATGGCAGAAAGGAATAGAGTCAAGGATAGCTTTATTGTTGGATGGACCTGGTTTGGATATAGACACGGTATTGGAAAAAATCTGATGATTTTGCACAAAGGGCATTCCCAGGGCCATATGTCAAGTATCAGCCAGAAAGGGTGGTAATAACAGCAAAGAACTATTCCAGTTTTACCATCATTCTAGGAAAAGTAAAGATGGGAAGATAGATCCTTTGACTCAAAATTGTTTGTGCATAATAGTGTGGGAACCCGGTGATAGATTGAGATCTATAAAGAGTAGAGTTTTCTAATTTTCAATAGCATTATTATTGATGATTTTGTCATCCCATACAAATGGAGAGAAGTCAGAATTGGCCTTAGTTAAGCATAAGGAAGATATTGTAAATAAAAACTGGATTCAGGTGGTTGGAGCACATGGATCAAATGCAGGGAATCAAAGCAAGCAGCCAGGGAGCAATTCAGAATTCAGATAGGGCAGCAGTGATCTCTTCTTACATTGGTAATAATACAGTTGCTAGTCTACCATTCAACATTGACAAACTAAAAAGATATCTAAAGGATGTTCATAAGCTTGATGGAAGGGGCCTAAATTCAGACATGTTTGCACAAGACTACAGACAAGGCATAAGGGAAAGGACATAGTGATCACATTTTGCAATCATGTTGCGATGTAAACATGACAAGGACTGCTGTCATTATAAAGCCCAACTTTTGGGGTGCTAGGCCCTCATTATTTCCAAACCACTATACCTCCACCTTTTGCAGTTATACAAGTGTTTTCAATCGTAAGACTCGGTGATGTGCAGTGTGTGGCTGCCATGGGAGTATTTTCAGCCATTGTATGAGGTTGTTTCCAGCTTTTATATTGTTGATTTTTACAAGGGATTCTTGTTATGACAGCTGTTGTACCATTCTTATACTGCTGATGTTCAGGATTATTGATTTTGGACTGCTGTTATCAGTCACATTTAACCCCCGGTTTGCAAACTTTAAGGAATTTTTCTTGTATCATGGTCATTTGTGAATTTTTCTTGTATCATGTTGTTTGTGAAGGGCTTTTGCCTTTGGAACTGCTGAAAGCAATTACTCCAGCTATCACACTGCTGTTTTGGGTGTCGTTTCGAATGAACTATGGCTGTTACAACCTTGTTCCAGCTTGCAAGCAAGCTGTGTGGTACAAATTCATGATGGTTTCGACTTGTGGTACAGTGGTAAGGTCTTTTGAAATTCAAAGGAGTTATTGCCATGCTCACTATGGTACTTTGCATCAGCTTTGCATGATGTTGGAGTGTGCAATCCCAAGGATGAAATGGGCTCCCGGCTTTTTAACTTCTAGTTGGACCAAAGTAGTGCAACAGAAACATGATGAAGAGTTCTTGAGACTGATTTGGGATCCTGGTATTTGTAGAAAGGTTCAGTTCCAATGGAGTTGAAGAGTTGAATCTGCAATTGCTTGAGGGCAAGCAATTTTGGGGGGGGGGGAAGATTGCAATGTCCCCCTTCTCAAAATTAATCTAGAGAAAAGCCCTTAACCCCTTTTTTTTAATTTCCCGTAAGCGTACAAGGTGGTGAGGGAAATAATTTAACAATAACTTAAGTTGTCGAAAAAGTAACTTCATCTTATATTCATAAAGTGACTTAAGTTGTTGAAAAAATAAATTTAAGTTACTTTATAAAAAGGCAACTTATGATTTAATGTCAAAATGTGACTTTTAAAATAAAGCTAAGTCGCAACAACATAATAGAAAGTGGATGTCCCATTTGGGGAACTTTCCTTGGGAAATAAGGCCATGAAAAGTTATAAAAGAGCATTGAGAGGTCATTTGGAGATATCTTTTGACTCTCATCTATTTTGACATTGAAGGTTTGAGAAGTTCTCCTACTTTAGCATTTGAGGACGAAAACCCTTCAATGTATTCAGATTTTGAGGACAAAAACCCTCAATTTCTCCTTGGGGTTTCATACGGAGATCACACTTAAATATATCTGTTCTCGGAGGAAAAGATCATATTTTTCATAGCTATGGCACACTTCAGGCGAGTTTTCTACATTCCGCACTTCATATCTGCTTTCCAAACGAAGAAATTCAGCCAGTGGAGAGACGTCTGCCAAGGCTTCAAGCAAGGGACAGCTAGGGCACGACTTGCAGCCATATCTAGGGTTATCTACACCCTTTGAGATTTCATACCACCATTTAGGGCATCGTTTATGGGCATATTTATTCGATTTCAGGTTGCATATTCATCATTTGGCCTCTTCATGCCACCTGGGGTGTCATTTATTAGAAAAGTTGTTGTAATCATACACAGGTATTTTCTTGGTTTTTGGGTGTGAAGAATTAAATAAATAAAAATCAGATCTTCGTTGGAAAAATTATTTTCTTCCATATTTCTATTCCTAGAGGATTTCTAAATACTTTGAGCCTTCTGAGTATTTTTACTTTGCCATTATTTGTTGAATAAAGGAAAAAATTCATATTTCATTAGTTTTGCCCAAAAAGAGTTATTGAATAAATTGGAGACAACATGTTTGTCCCAAAATTTTTACAAATACAATACAACCAAGGAGTTTAGTCATTAAAAGTTAAAAGTGTAGGCTGCTCCTTAGATATTGTTATGAAATCTGTAGTAATCATCTGATTTTCAGCTACTATCCAATATATGAGTTTCAATGTAGACTAAAAGCAAAACCATTATCCGGCCATGTGGACATAAGATATGATAGGTGGTCCACCAATTGTTCATGGAATGATTCCTTGACGGAGGATAAATCATCAATGGCTAATAATTTCAGCCCGACCTCCATAATTCTGAAATCAAAATCTTGGAGATGTTGATCAAAGAGTACATACAAGTCTCATGGATCCCACTCAAGTCTGCAAAGGGACTCAATCAATCCGCCCAAATGAGCACGTCCAGGTACTCAAAAAAGCTTTAGGTGGCATCACATAGACCTCATCCAAATCTCTAGAGAGGCAGCAGAAATATGACCATTTTTGCAATATCCCTAATAGGAGTACAAAGGAACTTTGCAATAAGGGAAACAACCATCTTCGCAATAGTAATAGAAATAACCATCTCCATAATAATAGGAGTAATAACCATCTCCCCTTGTTGCTCATCTACTCCTCCCTGTTGTGAAAAGTCTTTCACAACAAGATGAGCAAAGTGTTTGTGTTGTATTGTCCTTCCAACCAATGCATGTGATTGAGTGGTGTGTCTTGTCATCTCACCAAGTGCCTTTAGTATATCCTAGATAGTGGAGTGTCCCTCCATATTAACCCTTGCATTTGAGTGAGGAAGTACAGCCTCTGGCACTTTGAACTAAGCAAGGAATTCCATCCCCCATATACATTTCAACTCCCACACATTCTGCATTGAGTGGGGAATTCCATCCCCCATAGGCATTCAACCTACCACACACTTTGTATTGAGGAATTTTCATCCTCCTGAGGCATTGCATCCTCCTGCACATTTTGTATAATGGATATTCCCTCCACAACAAGTGCATGTAAGTTGACTGAAGCACGGTCAAACAAGCCTATGAGGAATTTTATCATCCTGCACATCTTGAATTGTGGGGTCTCCCTCCACACATGCTTGTAAGTTGATTGTATTTAAGTCAACAAGCTTATATTGGTCTCTTTGCCCAATGTCAAGGGCAACTATTGTTCCTATTTTGCATCAAAACACATCACAATTTGGCCCAAAGAAATTTACAACAATATTGGGATTTTGTATTAACAAATTGATATACAACAGATTTTTGTGCATGCTAGGGACATATCTAACATTCCTTACTAATAGTTTTTAGAATTATTCAACACAATGCGTACATCTCTTATCCCCTCTACTGCAAGTGACTCTCCATCTGCTTAAAAAACTAAATCAAACTTCGCATTAATTATTACATTCCAATCCATTCAACATGAAAAATGTCCTAGATGCATCGGAGGTCAATGATCCAACAACTGGTAGCACTATGTTTCAAGCATGATGACGTAAGAGCATGAAGAGCACACCTCTTCCTTCAGAACCTCGTCCTTCAAATGCTGCCACGTTTACTTCAACTTGTGGCTTTTTGTTGTGTTCGGGAAAAGTCATAGTCACTTCTAGCAATCCTTCTTGAAATGCCCAAACTTATGAGAATAATGACATTTCACCTGGTATTTTGAAGATTAACCCAAGTGACATCTTGACTTTTCCTTTGACTGAGTTATCAATGCACTATTTGATTTAATAATTAATTACCAATTTCTTGAATCTTTACCTAGAGTTTTTACTTTTTGATTTTTCTAAATATTCATTACTCTCTTAATAATATATAATAATATGTGTGTGTGAGCCTTCTCAAAGTACCCATCTCCTACTTTTTGAAAAAAAGTGTGTACCAGTCCCCATCTCTTTGTAACCATGCCTTTTTGTATTCACCAATAGAAACTTCAAATACTCTGCAGTATAGGTCGGAAGATGCCATATCCTGATAAATTCTATTGAGAGTGGTACAACTGAAAAATGTTGTTTGGGTGGAAAGGGAAATAAACCTATGGTTTTGGTTCATTCTTGAAGCTCCTTCTCAGAAGCAGTTATCACATATTATATTTCTTCTTACTCCATTGCAATCATGGGTTTTTATAAGCTTCATGTTATTAAAATGTTTATTTAGTATTGGGCTGGAAATACCCTTACACATGGCATTTTGATAGGGTAGTTGGCATATCGGGTATATGATGTTTTCTACACTGTAAAGTAATCCCTTAACTCAGTCGTATATACTGAATTTTGTATTGGGAGGTTGTCCCACATTCAACTTAGATTGATAGAACCAATTTATTATAAGAAAACGTTGTGAGTTACTCTTATATATCATAAAAGAGATGTGTTGTTGTACTTTCATTAACCAGGCCCTTGACAGCTGTAATTACATCAGTAAGATGCAAAATGGCGTATAGGTCCTTTAGTTGTACTATACTTGTTTGATATGAACACTTTGTATGGCTGGAAATGCTAGTTGTTGAAGTATATTGAATAGTTAGGGAGGGTTGTACTTGACTCCCAATATATTCCAACACCGGAAAAACCTTAGGGACCCAATAAGGATAATTAGTGAGGGATAGACTGTTAAGACTAAGTGATATGCATGGTATCAATTAACTATTTGATTGGTAAGATCTATTAAAGATGGTAGTATAATGTTGAAACCTAAATAAGAAAATGTGCTTAGTTCATACAATGTATAATGATCAACAACATTGATGTTCATTGTTGGAACTTAATTTGAGATTATGCTTATAGCCTGATTAGAGCATATTCAAAACATTTATAAGAGACTTTCATATGAAATTTCCTTCTTATGCAATGGTGTGAATGCGCTCTACGATTTGTTAGGCCCGCTCATGTACTTATACCGTCAAGAATTCTATTATCATTACTGAAACCTTATTGGAGAATTTGGCCTGTAATGTGATACATTTGGTAGGACCTAAATTCACTTGTATGTTTCTCTATTTTGAAATTTGTACAAGTGATGCATAGAAAAATTGAATCTTGATATCACTAAAATGTGAAGCTCATCTAGAGGTTGTTAGGCCTAGAATGCTTTAAGTATAGAACAATGGTCATCATCTTGGGAAAGATTGTGGCATTCATTTGCCTTGGCTACATGACCTACTCTGCCTTGCTTTCTCAGGTTTCCACAATTGCAATAGTTCTTCATGAATTTTGACTTGTTGGTAGGAAGATAAGATTCCCACTTTTTCATCTATAGAAGACTCATAAGCATAATTGTATGAGGGTATGTCAACATGGATTTAGTGTCGGGTAAATTATAGGGTATAGCTTGATCTAGGTGGAGTTGAATACTCGTAACCTCTGTAAACCTATTATGATTTTTGGCATGTCTAGATATCATTACAGTTACTGATGTATATATCATATATAATGCATGAGCTTGCAATGGTGTTTGAGGTTCCTCCCTGTAAGTTCAACAAGACTACCTTGTTTCTAAGAGGCCTCTATTGGATAACATTGTAAGTTGATAAGTTTTTGACATATTGTACCTAACCAAATCAGCGATAGGAGATGAAAATTAAATCCAGAATGCACGAATTGGGATATACCATGTGTGGCATAACAAGATGTACCCTTGAAATTAAAGCCAATACCAACCCTGAACAAAATTCAAGTTGGCTTGGACCTAAAGGGTGTAAGTGAAAGAGTGTATGTGCTTGAAGCACAAGAGAGTCCCTTAGGAAGTGCCTTATAGTGGATAGACATTAAACAAGGTAAAGAAAAATCTATAATTGAATATAAATCATGAAATGGGAATGTTAGACGCAATTTCCAAGTTTAGTAGTTCGTGTAAGTTTCCTTGGCACTTTGCAAATGTGTGCAGGATTTTCATAACGAATCACTTGACCAGCTTTGAAAGTTGTAAATTTAATTGCAGTTCTTACCAATTGTAATAGTCAATAGTAAACATGATGGAGTTTGGATTAGTAAGACAATTTCGGAAGGGAAATTATAAATTATTTTCTAATTAGGCTTTTTCAAGTGTTTCCTAAAGGGATTCTTACATCCCATCCTCCTCCTCAGTGTTTGATAGGGATAAGCAGGTTACTTGTATGTCAACCATCATCCCCTAAACCCATGGGCCCAATTAGCCTAGTGAAGGGATCGGCCATCTTGCTTTGTTTTATTTGACCTAAATCCTATTAGATGTGAATAGAGAAAGAATGAAGAGAAGCTAGATTGCACACTTCAATGAATGTGTCTGCCATTTTAATTATTTTGGGAGTAGTTATAATGTAGTTGAAACAATTGGGATCAGTTAGACAGCTACCAACTACCATGTATATATAAATATATTCAATATTGTATACAAATTGAAATGATGTATGCCCTTTAGCTCACTTATAGTTTATCATGTAGACCCACAAAAGTGTTGGAATTCTATCTTCCCACTCATCCCTTTGTATATTGGAGATTTTTGCATGCAATATTTTCAATACCTTGCTTAACAACTCTACTTGGCCACTTGCTTGCATGTGATAAATTGAACTTTTTAGGTGACATATCTTGAACTCTTCCATCAGGATCTTGAAGGTATTATTCAAAAAAAGGATTCCCGGGTCACAAAATTAGTCTTTGAGGGCACCCAAATCCTCTAATAATGTTCTCATACAAAATCCTTGCAGCATCCTTCATTGTGCAATTGTGTGTCCACATCTGCTTCAAACGCATTTTGTTAAACAATTCGGTCGTAATGACGATGAATCTTGCATTTGACCACTTTGACTGTGAATGGATTTGCCCAATAAAATTAATACCCTACTACTAGAAGAGTTTTGCTGTAAGGATTGAGTTAAGGGGCAATCTCATCTCTATGATTTGGTTTTCCCAAACAGTTAGCACACATTGCAGTGCTTGCTAAATGATGCACGCCTTGATACAATAACAGGCACCGTAGCCCGCATTGCATTATCTTCTTTACTATCAGGTGTCATGTGAAGTGCCCTTGAGCTTCGTTAAGGATAGCCCCACTATCTTGTTCTAAAGTCACTCTTTGCATCACATCATCCTTCCCTAGCATATATAAGAACCCATTCACAATGGTAAATGACAATGATCATGTGACCAACTATTTCCCTTGCTATGTAGTCAAATCCGGAAGTGTCCCATCTTGCAAAATTGTAGCAATATCTTCCAAGTATTCTAGGATGGCCATCACATGAAATAGGTGTGCGTCTAGAGAATCGTGTTGTCTCCTAAACAAATTCGATTGAGATGGTCAGACCCAACATGCTCTCTCCTAGGCTTCACATTGATTTGAATTAATATTCCTAGAAGAGCATTAGCCACCTTGAAATCCTTCCACTAAGCAACGGCTTATTCACAAGATATCGCAAGGGTTTGATGGTTTGTGAAAAACTCAACTTTCGTAGTGCGAAGACCATTGTGAGTGCCTCCCTTTTTGTTGTGTAGTTCTTCTCTACATCTAATGACTTCCAACTCGCAACATATATAGGGATAGGGGAGTATTCATGAAAATAGAAAGAGAGAAATTATTAGTGTCCAGCTGGTATTTACATTGTCGGTTAATGAGAGGAAACAAATACACATTGAGTATTAAAAAGGTGACTAGGAAAAAGTGGTTTAAGTGTTGAGGACATGGGATTATATACATTGTGATCTATGGCGCGCCAAACAAGAGAGATATAATAAGTGTCTAGCTGGTATTTACATTACCGGTTAATGAGAGGGAAAAATAACTTATTTAAGTATTAAAAACGTGACTAGAAAAAAGTGGTTTGAGAGTTGAGGACATGGGATTATACACATCATGATCTACAAGGCACTAAACAAGAGGAGTTTATTGATTAATGATGACACCATGGTGACTCGAGGAATTTCCTATGTCCTTATCTCTTACACAAATGGTGCTATGAGGTATGTTGTGGACCCTTTTGATCCACTTCCCATAAGAAATTTGAGAGTTATAGTAGCCATATACTATATTGTGGATTAGATGAGGGTGCTTATAGCCTTTTAAGTGTGACCCAAGGGCTTAAATGTGAATTATTAGCCTTTCTTCAATGGGATTTAACCACGGTTATTGTTAATTGGTGGTTGGTTGCTCTAAGGCCACCATAGCACAATTCCTTTCCTAGAGATTGGACATGTCCCTCTAAATCTTGACTAACTAGCTTGACTCTGATTGACTGCTATTTTCACAAGAAGATCAGCCACACATCTATAGATCCAATTTTCATGTTGCAAATGAACACTCTACATCAGCTGCAGAATTTCCATTATCTGATAAACTATGTTAGCCTTTTTCCAATTTAGTTTTTCCATACTAGAATAGTCATTGCCCAGTTTTTAAATTGTCTTGGGAACCCTGACCGTGCATGATACTATACATAATTACGTGGGAGTCTCCTTTGATGTGCATCTTGGATATGCCATGGGCAAGAGCCACTTTTGTCCCTGTATATAATGCAAGAAGCTCGATAAAGTTATTTGTTTGAATGCCTATCCCATGTGAGAAGCAAAGGAAGGAAATACCCTTAGTATCTATTATTATTCCACCAATTGTCCCTGTATATAATGCAGAAGCTCGATAAAGTTATTTGTTGAATGCCTATCCCATGTGAGAAGCAAAGGAAGTAAATACCCTTAGTATCTATTATTATTCCACCAATTCCAGATTGCCTCGTGTTTGGATGACCCATCCTAGTTTTAATTTATAGAATCCTAGGGGTCGTGTGGGTCCATTGTTGTTGTGGCCAAACTTCAAAGCAACAAAGTTTATAATGGAATGGAATATTTCATAGACAAGTAGATAACAATCAATCATAATTGAAGAATCAAGGATTCTTGAAATATAGAAGTTGTGGATAAGAATAGTACTATGAATTTGTGCATTATGACTCTGACCATTTGACCCACTTAATCAATCATAATTGAAGGATGAATCATAATTGAAGAATCAAGCATTCTTGAAATATAGCAGTTGTGGATGAGAATAGTACTATGAATTTGTGCGTTATGAATCTGACCATTTGACCCACTTTATGACTCTGACTATTTGACCTACTTCTCGGGCTATGTTATCAAATATCCAAGCATTTCCCAATTTCAACAAATCCCAAAGAACAAAACCTGGTGCAAGCTTGTGCATATAGCAGAGAATTTTCATTCCATATTTCAGTCCTGTCAACTTGATAAGAAATTCAGATCTGGAGTGCTCCCAAAAGAGGGAGAGCCATTTCCTTCCACGTAGCTATGGCAAAAGGGCATTTGAAAAAGTGATGGTCTATTTTTTTAGCATACTTCAATTTGGACAAATGATTGTTCCTATTCAGCCTTGTTTGTGTATAATTTCTGCAGTTGGAATTTTGCCATGGAGTACAAACCATAGAAAAGACTTAAATTTTGGCCAGGTGTACTGCAGCCATAATTGATTGATTTTATCTTTTTTTCCTTGGGCTGATCCCTGTGGCTGAGTATTTGATATGCAGATGCAACCATGCTTTCACCCCAATTGTGCGGATATATCACTCTGTCCTGTCTGTTGGAGTGGAAGATAGGGCCTATCTCCAAGTTCTCTGAAAAAGATATTGAGCTGATTGGGCAGATTGGAAACAGCCTGTTTGAGGACATTGGTGTTCCGAGTGATCTTATTGCCATCTAAATTGTAGCAATAATCTGCTATATACAGGTAACCCTGATTTTCTTATTGCTTTTGCAGCTCAGCGAACACTCGACAAGTTAAGGAGTGTAATCTATTCAACCTGTATTATCTAAATAGAATTTTACACCTAGTTCCTACATGCCAAGTGAGTTTGATGTTAATGGGCTACATACCTATGTCAATGAGATGGGAAGTACCTGAGAGGCCATATCGCCATGTAGTCGTAAAGATATTCTTGTAACACTAAATGAGATGATTTTCGCTAATGATATCACTCTATATAGAGGTTGTAAATTAATGCTAATTTGAGCACAGTGAAACATTATGCAATCAACGCAGATGTTCAATTTATGAGAGGAGCAGCAAGGATCAAACAGGGATCCCTTCCATGAGCACCTAGAACACTAACCTGCACCCCCAACCCTTTCAAGAGGTTGTGAAGAAAATGACAAGTCTACAAAAAGTTCCAGCATTACCCCCAAACACTAGAGAATGGATGATTTTTTGCTACCACTTCCAATCCAAGAATCAAATTGGAGAAATTTTTTAAATAGGATTCAGTAAGACTCTAAAACCCTAAAATCCTGTACAAAAGTAAAGTGGAAACCAAGGAGCAACCATCCTTGATTAATTTGCAGGCCAGGTAACTTCTTAGTAATACTTAAAAACTTGGAAGACAAAGATACAGTTTCAGCAACCGATGTTTCTTCAAAAGTGTTGGTTTGTTCACGAAGTTGTGGATGCTAGGTTTTAAAGCATCTAAAAAGGGGCAATTGCAAATGTTCAAATTTGGATGAGGTTTTATGGGCTCCCTTTTAAAATTCTAGAACCAATTTGCATTGGAAGAAATCGGCAGACACCCTTATATTTTACATGTTGGCCCTACGACCCTAGATAGAAACTAGGAAGGGTGAGTCCCTCCCAAGAAGATATGGAGTATTTTCCTTAGAATGTTAAGCAAAAGTGTGTTTGTTAAGAGGCGACTCCAGCTATAGAAGCTGATAATCATCCTTCTCCAAGAAACAAAGCTTTTGATGACAGAAATGTAAGAACATGTTTTGAAATCGTTGAAAACCCTGAAATGGTGACCAGAGGATGCTTTTAGCCAGCACGGAGGTTCAGCTTTGTGGTGGAAACCATCCCACTTCTAGTGCACACCTATTGATCGCAGATGGAATCGAATTTGTTGACCACCAACAAGCTATCAGGAAAATTTGGATTTTAATATTTTATTCTTATAAATGTCATGGTGGGCCCATCTTAATGCATCAATACAAGCATGATCTATCCACACTCGGTGGGGCCTGACAATGAAGGTCATGTGTAGGTGGTATGATTAGGGTATGTGCACCCCATATGACAGTGGCACAATGTAGTGCCTCCTTTCCTACATACAGTAGGCCTACAAGGAGTATGAGTTGTCTCACATGCACATGCACATTGTAGACCTTAAAAGAATATTTCCTTTACTTTCTGTGTTCCTATGCAATTTGGGTCAAGATAAAATCATTTTAAGGGACTTAAGTTGTATCCTCAATCTGTCTGAAAAAGGGGGGTGGCACTAATAGGAAAACTCGATCCCATCTTGATTTTCGTAACTTCCTCAGAAATACTCTTTGCTTGAAGATTAAGCCTTAAAATATTATTTTGATTGAAGCAAGAGGAAAAGGTTTTCAGCCACATTGCTGAAAGATCAAACATTTCTTGGCTCTCTTGCAAGGCAGGAGAATTAAAGGTTTCTTGAATTCGGGTCTCTAAATCAAATCATACTCTCCATTCAAAGACATGGAACTTCTATGGCCTGCCCATTCAAATTCAAGCAAATGTGGCTTCAGGAAGAGAGCATTTTTTATAAAATGAAGTTGACGTGATGGAACCAGGTATTGGCCATGTCACAAACATATGTATGAGCTTGTGTAAACTCTTTTCGTGAGTTGTTTTAGATATTGGAACAACCGTGTCTTCCAAAAGCATCTCCTTGGACCACAAAAGAAAAGTCTCTAGAGGATGCAATTTAAGAAATACATGAGCAATTTCAGATCACTCTGTTCAGTTGGAAAAGGACACCTTCACTAAACTTCAAGTGGGGAATAGATTCATTGGAAACAAAGTACACTTTTTTTTCCCATCAACTGTTGCTAGAAACAAGCTAGCGTTAAACTAGATATACGCCCCTATCTATATATTCCTATTATATGGTGGTGGGACTGAATGGAATATTAGAATCCCAAGTTGGCAACCTCTATAGATATGGCTATGGGGCTCTGGCCTCTCTATATACTGATGTGCCACTGATTCGTCTCACCGTTATTGAGAAGGACTATCCATATATGGAAGCTATGGCCCTCGATTGGATAGATAAGACATGGGATGGGGGTGGATCAATCGAGAAGAGTCTAATGGAATGAAGACATATTGCTCTTACTCTCACTCCATTCCCCCACGCTACATCTTTCTATTGTCACAACCCCCAAGGGCAGATCTTTGTCATTCGTTGGTGAGATCTAACCTAAAGTTAAGTGTTTCTTTCATTCATAGTTCTCAAATGATGAGCAGGATTGTTTCCATTCCCATGTTTCCCTCTTGAACTACATTTCTAAAATCTCAAAATGTTTGCAATGTGTCACCATACTAGGCACTTAGCCTATTGCTTGTGTCGGGATATGTGTGGCCAACCTATTTCACACGGCCTATTGGTTGTGTTGGGATATGTGTGGCCAACCTATTTCACACATACCATTTCACTTAATCATTTGATAATCTCTAGATTGCATATTGGCAGTAGGAGTCAGCCAAATTGGATTATGGAGTCCCCATAGCCTAATTAGGGTATACGTGGTGCATGAGTATTGGATTATCATATTACAAATTATGCTCTTATTGTAAGGACTCTGGAGGTTGCCTCCTTGAAGTGACTCGATCATATATTTCAATATTCTGCTCTTCAATTCACTTATATTGCGTGGATCTGCTGTAGTTTGTTCTTATTTGCAAGTTACTGCTACCAATCTGTTCATGCCATCTATTGAATTGATCTAAGGTTGTGAATATACTCTTGCGATATACTAAGTTCAATACAAGTGGTACCAAAGCTTTAACTTAGGCAAAATTTCTGCAGTGCATTGGGGCATTGGAAAGAAGCAAATATTACTATTAGTATTCCAAGCAGGGAATTTGCATCACTCTGCTTATTGGGTTCTGATTGCAGGACAAAACGGAAAACTTTTGATATAAGCGGAATTCAGGGCTTTCGTCTGCACCAGGCAGTCCAGCACAACATAAAAAAAAGATTGGAATCAAGTTTTTACACACTTGAGCCATATAGCAATCATTGGATTTGTCTTTGCAAGGCGATCACAACAATATAGGTCTCCAACAACCTTCAAGTTTCATACATTACAAATTTTTGAATTTTCAGATTTTTTCACCCTTGGGTTATCAGCAATCGCTGCAATCATCTCAACAAGGCAATCACATAAGCATAGATGTCCAGTAACCCTAATGTTTTACTTTGTGTAAGCCATATCATGGAGGCGTCTTCTACTAGATGTAGAGGCAAGAATACAGTCACATCAGGGACGATGCCTAACAAAGAAGATACAAATTCAGAGATGGAATCTGCCAGGACTTTGGAAAGATGGTGTAAATAATTTGGAGGCAAATTTGAGCAAGATCAACACATCATTGTCGAGTATATGCTCTCAAGAAGAGTTGTACAACTTAAAAGACAAGATGGCTTGCAAGGCAGATCTAGAAAGCATAGCACAGATGACAACCAAGGATGAACTGAAAGTGATGGCTATAAAAGAAAATACTGCTCAGCTTGAAGCAAGCATGACAACCAACAGTGTACAATTGGCTAAACTTGGAACATCTGTCTAAAGTTTGGCAGCATTACAACATTCAGTTCAGCAGCCTGAGACTCGAGAGAAAAGTGTTTGGTTGGATCAACACATTGCCAACTTTAATAGAGTGCCACATCAGCACATTGTAGACCCTACTACAACTTTGGATCAACAAAGGATTAATTTGAATTTTGGCGATGGCATTTTAATACTTGGGAACAAAATGGTCACTAAAATACATCAAGCACAAACTTGCAGCAAGGTTGGAAATGGTTACTCTTGGAATGGCATATTACATTCCGGGTATGGAGATTGTAGAAGAAAAAAAACTTGTCCATTGGAACCAAAGGAAATATATCACAAAACTTTAATTGAAATTTAGTATGAACAGATGCAAACTAATGGATACTTCAATGGAAGTCAATGCAGTTTTGGGCTCATGTGATGAAGTTTCACAACATCTTGACAAGAAAATAAACCGAAGTCTAACTGAGAATCTTATGTACATCATGGTACACACCAGGCCAGACATAGCATTTGTCATCAAAAAGCTCGGTCAATCCAATTCAGATCCAAGATCAGCATGCTGAAAAATGGGAAGAAGAATTTTGAGATACTTAAAAGGCACAATGAATTTAATATTAACATAAGGAAACGACAAAATTTTCCGACCAGAGGGTTTTGCATGTGCAAGTTGGACAGGTTCCAAAGGACAAGCCATTCAATCAGTGTTTTATGGTATTTGCTTGGAAGCGTTGCAGTAGCATGGACAAGCAAGCAATGAATAGCAGTCGCAATGTCTTCGTAAGCAGCTGAATATAATGCTGCATCATTGACAGCGAAACACATCATTTGGCTGAGAAGTATACTTGTTGATGTTGGCCAAGTACAAGCTGGTCCAACGCTAATATTGTCAGAAAATCTAAGTTCCATTTCTCTGTGCAAAAATTCACTTTTTCATTCTAGAAAAGAAAACACAGATTTCCACTATAGTTTTGGCCAAAAAAAGTTCATAAAGGATAAATAGGCACGTTCTATGAACTAACCAAGAAAATGGTTGTAGAAATTTTTAGAGTCTTTGAATAAAGCTAAGTTTCCATATCACATATAACAATTGTGTCTCCAAGAGCTGCCATCTGACTGAGTGTGTTTGGTAGAGGCAGCCATCTACCTAGGAGAACATTCAACATGACTGCCACAGTATGCATGGCATTCCAGATATCGGTTACCTTCTAAACATGACAAGCCATCCAGTTCTGTTTTCCCAAGACTGTAATGTCCGTGACTATTAGTGTCTAGTCTGTTGAAATTCTTTTTATAGCCATACTCTTGTACTTATAACTGTTTAGATTCAAGTAAAGTGCTATAACTATTGTACAAAGGAAAATTGTAAGATCTATTTTGTAAAATTCTTATGCAGCAATAAAAATTTCCTGTGTCCACATCCTTTCTCTCATGTCCTCTTTCGTGTTCTAAATTTATCAGGTTCAAAACATGCTGAGTATGCTCTCCATTTTTAATGAAACTGCATTAATGTAGACAAAACTCCATACACTGTCTTCAGAATTGGATTTCATCATTGGAACAACAAAAGCCATTCCAACAAGTTTAGTTGACAACTGGATAAGTGTTAAATTTTCATCGTAAAACAGTATCATTTGAAAGTCCAGCAGGCCATTGTGTGATGTGTCAGGCCAGGTATATTGGGCTGACAAGATAACGATAATCTTGTGCAAATCTCAAAATTGTATTCACATTGATTCGAATGAAGAAAGATCACAAACATATATAGCCAAAGCATGGTTATTCATTTCATCTTCCAAGAAGACTCTTTACATTCCTACAAGAACTATTCATCTACCACTACAAGACGAAAGCTCTCCTACATATTACACCTAAGATTAATCAATATTATATAAAATAAACCTACACCACCTAATCTGTAGGGGTAGTTGTGAGACCAAGCATAGCTTTTGAACTTTTTAAAACTTTCTCATTCAAACACTTTTGTTAGGATGTCTGTTGATTTCTCTGTAGTAGAGCAATGTAGCAATTATATTGCCATATTTCACATAATGCAGAATCAATTAGAATTTTGTGTTTTTTATGCTTGGTTCCATGGTGGAATGTTGGATACTTTGCCATGTTACAAAGGTGTTGTCAACCATGAGTGGTGTTGGTGATAGTTGATGTTTTTGTAAATTTTAAAGAATCCTTTGGAGCAATAAAATTTCTCTATTTGCCGTAGAAGCTGCCATGTTTTTTGCTTTTGCTGAAGAAATTGTTGGCACTATATGCTTCCTTGACTTCCAATTGATCATTGTTGTTCCTAGGTTCATTGAAATACTGTTAAGTGGGTTTTCCTTAGTTGAAATTGCCAACATAGTTAGAATTTGAATATCTAAATTTATGTGAAGTCTCCTCCTCGGATTATTTGAGCCCAAAATTTTGCGTTTCTTTTAGATATTGAAGAACTCTTTGTGTTGCTATCTAGTGGTTTTCTTTGAGTTGTGGCATGAATATAGAGAGAACCAATTTCAAAAGATATATCTAGTCTAGTTGTGGTAAGATAGATTAGACCTCCAATGAGTTGTTTGTATTTAGTGGCATTGACCAAATTCATGGTATCTTTTGATGTCAATTTCAAATTGTGTTCCATGGGCATACTAAGAGGACTACAATTTGTTTCTCAAAATTTCACCAATGTATTTTTGTTTAGTGATGAAGATGTACTTTGCTGTGATTTTGAAGTGTGTTTCTCATTCCTCTTGTGATGAGTAGATCATCCACATACACCATTAAAACTAAAAGTACATCTCTTTTGACAAAAAGAGTTGCATATTCAAACACTCAAATCGTTTGAAATTCATGTTTAGGAGGTGCTTGGCGAACCTTTTGTACCATACGCTTGGGGCTTGTTTCAAACCATATAATAATTTTTTACAGCTTGCACACTTTGTGCTCTTGGTTGTTCACTTTGAAACCTTCTGGTTGAGACATATATACTGTTTCATTGAGATCACCATTTAGAAATGTAGTTAAACCTCCATTTGATGAGGTTTTCATCCATTTTGTGTTGTTAAGCCAACCAAGTTGAATGATAGTCCATGTCATTGTAGGTGCAAAGTTTTCATTGTAGTCTATACCTTCTTTGTGGGCATGCCCTGTTGTGACAAGCTTTGCTTAATGTTTGTTAATTGAGCTATTAGCCTTGTATTTGTTGGGAAAGACACCCTTGGTAACCAATTGGTTTATAGCCAATTGTAAGATCAACCAATTTCCAAGTTCCATTTTTCACGAATGCATCATGGTCATCTTTCATTGCTTTTCTTTAATACTCATAACTTTTTTTAGCTTGATTTGAAAGAGGTTGGTTTTGAATCAAACACAACATTGAGTTATTCTTTTGGAGAGTCATTCAAGGTGAGCTTTTCAATCTTATATCGAATCTCTTTTAGAAAATTTTCGGATTGTTGTGCAGTTGAATGTGCATTTTCAAGTGCTGGTTTTTCCAATTTCAAGAGGATGGACATCTTTCAATGTCTGTGTTGGACCATTTAAGTGTACTTTTTTGTGGTTTCAGTTCCTCATTTTCTTGGTTTGAAGTTCATTTTTGTGACCTATGTTTTTGTGGCCCTTGTTCATTTTTTGATTAAGTTTCATTGTCTCCTTTAGGGTGGGTTGATTCTCTGATATAGGAGCTGAAAAAATTAAATGATTCCCAATTTCTTGTCCTTAAAGGCATCAAATTTTGCATATTTGTCAAGTGGACTCAATTGTCGATCAATGTTAGCTTTGTCATTTGCATTTTCACAAAAGACAATTTCTTGTGACAAAAAAAATCCTTGTTTTTTCATTTGTACAATGCCTCGTAGGATTCAGAGTATCCCAAAAGGATGCATTTGCAACTCCTGCGCTCCAAGTTATTCCTTTTTCCTTGGGAATCAACGTGTAACTAGGGGACACAAAAACTCTATATCACATTGTAGGGAAGATGACCGCACCGTATTTCATACAAAGTCTTTAGTTGAAGGGCTGATGATGTTGATCTATTGCAAAGGTAAACTATTGTTTGAGCTTTGACCCAAAAGTGCAGTTTCACCCCTTTGAAATACAACATTGCACTGATCATGTTCATCATGGAGCATTGTAGGAAGATGACCACACCATATTTCATATAGGGTCTTTAGTTAAAGGGTTGTTGAATGTTATCTGTTGCAAAGGCACACTAGTGTTTGAGCTTTGAAACAAAAGTACAACTTCACCCCTTTGAAATACAACATTTGCACGAACCATGATCATCATGGTTTTATTCATCCTCTCAAATATTCCATTTTGTCAAGGAGTGTGAGGAATTGTGAGTTGGTGTATGATCCTCCCATTTTGCTCAAGATAAGATTCAAACCCCCCTTTTAAGTATTCCACTGTGGGATTGAGCTTCATCTTTTTTATCATTGTTCAAAACTTTTGAAATGTTTGAAAGCCTTGATCTTTAATTTTTGTTTGAGAAAATATATTCGAGTCATTTTGTTGTAGTGGTTGATGAACATTATGAAGTACATGTGATTGCTAGCATGGAGAATTGAAGAGAACATAAGTTTCAGTGAATTAACTGCAATTTTCTGTTTGCTTTCTATTTTGACTTTTGAAAATGTCCTCTTGTAAGTTTACTCAAAATACATGCTTCACACTTTCAAATTTTGGGGGTATGGGTAGGGAAACAATGGCATTCTCTTGTAATACATGAATCTTGTCATAGTCAGTATGCTTAAATCTTGCATGCCTAATCATACTTACATGCATTCCATTTTCAACAAGATGAATGAGATTTTTTGAACTTGAGCCTCATGGCTCCCCATTTTTTCCACAATGTTTGTGTAACAAATTTTGTGTATCGTTTTGCTTTTCATTTTGTATCCCATTATTCTTTACTGTTTTTACCTTCTCTCCCTTGTTCTCTCCTTTGCCTTTATCTTTTCATTCATTTTTATAAGATGAGGTCTTGTAAGAGGAAGAAACCCTAAAAGAATTATTTTTTTGATGGGCATAGGAAATGCTTTCTCATGCGGAGTTATTTTTTCTTCCAAAAATCTTTTTTTCTTTCACCATGTTTTCTACCAATTGATCAAAGGTGAAAGTCTTCAATTTTGCTTGCTTATAAATACTCCAAATAGGTTGAACATGTCGGAAGGAGGCTGTTATGAATGCTGTCATGTGAATGCCAATTTTTACACTAGTGGCATCAACATCATGTTTGATAGCATGGATTTTCGAGGCTGGACTCGTTACATAACTATTTTTCCAATTCAAGATCGAACAATTTCAGTTGCAGTTGTATGTACTTCAACTTTGATTGAGAATCTTACAAGCCTTTCAATTTGTTAAGTGCTTCCCACATAGTATTGAATCCTTGAATATGATGAAGAAATTCTTTGTCAACCGAGGCCCTTATCAAGGCTAATGCTTTCAAATTCTTGTGCATCCAAGTTTGAATTTATTTTGCATGTTTTGGTTTTGCTGGTTGTACTTTCTTGTTGTAAATGGTGAACCATAGATTATTGAAGATTACAGTGATCTCCACTTGTTGAGAGCATTTTAACCAAACATCTTTTGCGGTTAGCATTGTGCCAATAATTGATTTTATTGAGTTCATTTTGTAATAAACCTTTACTTCCATATACCACCAAATTGATATAATACCAAACCTCTGGATATGCTTGGCCTTTTTGTATACTCGTTGGTACATGGAAGAAGCTTCTCTTTTCTATATATTGATTAGTACGTGGAAGAGATGTCAAAGCATGTGAGAGTAGAAGGTATGTGATATCCAGGTAGCATGTAAAAAGAGTTTGCTCTATCCTATGACACGTACTTAGCAAAAAAACCTTGTTTGCTCTATATATCTGGTATTTCTTACTTTAAGATTTACGCCTAGTGCTAGATGCAAATGGGTAATGGAGAGAACTAGATATTGATATTTTTTTCCTTATTTCTCCTTGGATATTTATAGGGATGATGCCACACTGAAGCCAATAGACCAGTTTTACACAAATAATAATACTCAAATTGATAATCTGCAACTCTCAATATTCATTCATCCAGGAAATACATATATAGATGGGTGCACTCCTATAAACAAGGAGGTTACTCCAACTAAACAATCCACAAATATCTCCTGAGAATACTCTTAACTCTATATATGTAATATTGTTGTTACATGCAAAAGTATGACTCTTAACTAACAATATTAATAATGTAAACAATATATTCCTAACATGCATATTGTTGTTGCTGTTATATTAGGCGACAGATGTGGAAGTTCAATTGTGGCAACATTATTCCTAAGCGTGAAATAGAGGCATCATTAATATAGAATGCTGGAAATTATTTGAGTTTGCACAATTTGTCTTGTTTTTTGATATTTGCTTGATTTTGAAATAGAAATTTGCTTGCACACCAAAAATTATGACTTATAAGTTATTTTTGATATTTTAAAATATGTAAAAAAATGTACTTATTTATAATTAACCTCCACAAAAATATTATGCCTGTTTTGTTATGTTGTAAATCCTAAGCATAAGAAAAAAACCAAACCTAGCTTTTGAACAGCTGCGTGGGAGATGTCAATGTTGGGCCAAAGAACACCTTGGCTAGGCCAAATAGATGACTCCAGCACCGATTTTACAAATTTTGACAGCTGTGCAGCTTTGCACACGGAATTTTTCAGATGATTCAGTTCCTGAAATAGCTTTTTTCAATTGCAATATGATCACAGATGTTTGATTATGTCTTTACCATATTAATAATACCAACGCTTCAAAGGCTGTGGCAGATAATAACAGGTGTGCTGAATGCTAATGTTTTTATAATACCAATGTCAGGATGATGCAATGTTAGACCAGGAATTTGAACATATTTCCATAGCTGTCTGTCCAAGGTTTTACATGGAGTGTCTGGGTGGATAGAAATACAGCTCAGTCGCCCACAGAGCTCTCAATAGTTCTGCCTTCTCACCATGCTTTTCTTGTGTCCAAAACCAACATATCGATCAGGCCCAGTGGAAATAAATGTGCTCAAGTCTAATTAGCAATGTTTCTAATCAGGCTTCTTGTCTATATATCAATCTATGGAGGTGTATTTGCAAAGACTAATTCTAGCAGTGCAGTACGGCCTGCATTAAAAATTTCAACTATATGGCCCAAGAATGAGGATTTGCAGTGGGAGAGAAAAATGGAGGATGAACAAATGAATGGAAGAGCTTGTGCTGTGATAACAGTGCCAGGTCAGGAATAATGGAATGAAAATGAACAATAATCTGGTGCAAACCAAAATTGTATTCATGTTAAATCAAATGAAGAAAGATTACAAACATATATAGCCGAAGGATCGGTACTCATTTCATCTTCCAAGAAGACTCTTCACATTTCTACAAGAACTAATCATCTACCACTAAAAGACAAAAGCACTCCTACATATTACACCTAGGATTAATTAATATTATGTATAATAATATTACAGTAAGGCAGAGCGATTGCTAAGATGATGATCTTGATTCAAACCTTGCCGGGTATGATCCTCAAAGCAAGTGTGTTAATGAGGACCAAAGCCAAACATTCCCGAGCCCAATCTTAGGTAAATTTTAACAGAATATAAACTCGTCACGGTGTGAAGGACTTCAAGAATCTGTAATCCATAGCTTAAAAAAAGAAGACAGATTCTCGAGAAAATTGCAATGGAGAAATATTGGATTCGACATTTTGGACCAAACCATGTGGTCCATCATTGGGATGAGTGATTGAAAATCTTAAATACAAGGGCTCCTTCTATAGATAACACTTTTTACATCATTCAAAACAGATCAACATAATACACTTCAGCCAATGATTAATTCAGTCAAAAACTTATTAAATAAATCACAAGTAGCGTTAATTATTACCGTGTTTGTCATGAGCTTTGAGCATATGAATGATAGGTTACTATGAGTCACTTAGCTCTAGGCTATCATCACTGTTGAAATTATAGCGATGCTATCCAATCTCTAAAACCTCTCTAACTTATCTTGTCATAAAATGTGCCTCCACTAGAATCTTTGTTGTGCCTATACAGAAGCCGTGAGAAATGGTGTCGGCATGTTTTGAAAGTGCTGAAGACTTGAAGCTTGTCACCAGATTTTTTTGCAGAATAACATTTAGTTGACAGCCCTGTTGCAAGAAACACAGTAGATCCCTCTCGTTTCGCATTTTTAGGGTCTGCAACCCGTTCACAACAAGAAGCCCTGGTTGCAGATAGAAATGGCTGCTTTTGGTAGAAATGAAAAATCTTTATGCCATGTTATGGATGAGCTGCTGTTTCAGGTGGATTGTGGACCATTTTTTAAGCCCCCAATGGCATTGCAGCAAGGAAAAACACGTTTTACTTTAAAATATCCATCAAAACTAAAAAATTATAATAATTAAAAATCCGTGAAACCCTGAATATTAATATAAAATATTATATGTGGTTGTGTGTAGTGATTTGCAATTATTTTCTATTTTGCACTTGTCGCTTCATTCCCATTGTCTGGCGGCGACACAGTAAGTGATTCAAGGCAGGTGTAGTATCACTAAAGCAATTAGAAGCCTGGAATCACAGAGCAGCTACAACCAACAACTGGAAGGTAGCAACGGCAGAAATTGGCACATTTTTTCACATTTTGTATTTATCAAGTTATTATCTACCGTAAGCCCGTCTCTTACCGTCTATTTATTTATTTAAGAAACACTTGTATAACAACTTTCAAAGAGATTCATCCCTTTCCGAATCATCGCAAAAACAATCCCCACATTAATGCAATTTTCTGCTATGGTTTGGTTTCTCCTTTTAGGCAGTCATTTACCCA
Source organism: Taxus chinensis (assembly GCA_019776745.2). Classification (NCBI taxonomy): domain Eukaryota; kingdom Viridiplantae; phylum Streptophyta; class Pinopsida; order Cupressales; family Taxaceae; genus Taxus; species Taxus chinensis. The sequence continues at coordinate 668,843,460 of CM034153.1, read as the reverse complement.
ACACAACTTACAATTATTTGGCATTAATTCATTCCAATTTAAATTGTACAGCATACATTCAATCATCTGCTGTTTATGAATGATTTTTTCACATTTCATAGTTTTATCACAATCTAAATTGCATTACGAATATCTGTAATGTCCCCTTTTCCAATAGAAGACCTTTGGCCTATTTTGTCAACCCGACGGCCAAAGGAAAAACATAAGGGTGACTTAAGTTTTATTAATTTTATTGTATTGTGCAAAAAATTACAATATAATAGCACATATAATAAATTAATAAACTTAACATTAAAATAGAACCTAGAAAAGTACATCAAAAGAAAAACACTTATTTAATTTGTATTTTCTAGGGAAAATGGCGACTTGCCTAAAGGGGAAAATGGGAACTTAAAAAGGATAAAACATTTCTATTGTGTATTCCCTCTAGGGAAAAGCGACCAGCCTTGGGAGAGAAGAAAATAATTATTAAATACCTTTTGTATTCTCCCTAAGAGAAATGGAGGGTGGAAAATGTATCGAAAGAATCATACAAACTGATTGGTGGTCTTGAAGGTTGTTTTGGGTCTCTTCTTCCTTTAAAAGGAGAAGTAGACTTGCTTGAGAGGCATTTCATATTCATTTGATATATTCTGAATTGTGTTGAAGCCTGAAGCTTTCACCAAAAATATTCTAAGGACGAAAACCCTTAGTATATTGCCTCTAGAGGACGAAAACCCTCTTAGAGTTTAGGAGGAATTTCTGCACTGGATTTTCCATAGAGCTTACACAGAATTTTAGTGTTTTTCAGCGGTAATTATGGAGTTTTTGCAATAAAAAGTTGATTACCAGAGTTGCAGCAGTGTTGTACTAATTTTCTCTAATGGAGCGACTCAAATGTGGCTGTTATGTGATGTTTTGAAATCATTCTAAGGTCTGATCCTTGCTGCTATCTGTTGTATTTATTTTTACAACTCAGGAGAAGGTATTTTCAATACTGCGGATGGATTTATATTATTGTTTCAGCCTCTTTAGATCTGTAGATTTCTGATATAAATTTCATATTAATGACAACTCAGAAAAGTCAGATTTTATATGTATTTTACGCTGCCAATACGCACAGGTCAGATTTTATTTGGTTTGATTGCTGTTGTGGGAATTTTATATACCAAACTAGCCGCATTTTTTCAGATCTGCATTAGGGAAAGTGCCATAACATACGAAAAATTTGTATTTGCTGTTCTGTTTGATTTAAAACTCATTGGAGCGTAAAGAGATCCATGTGGGGATCTTTCAATATCCAACCCCACACAAATCACAGGCTCTATTTAAATGGCTACATACCCAACTTCATACTATCATTTAAATTGGTGATATTTTCCCTTTGACTTTTCTATTCACATGGTTAATGGCCAACTTTTCTGCTATTTTCCGTGTTTGTCATGAGCTTTGAGCATATGAATGATAGGTTACTATGAGTCACTTAGCTCTAGGCTATCATCCCTGTTGAAATTATAGCGATGCTATCCAATCTCTAAAACCTCTCTAACTTATCTTGTCATAAAATGTACCTCCGCTAGAATCTTTGTTGTGCCTATACAGAAGCTGTGAGAAATGGCGTTGGCATGTTTTGAAAGTGCTGAAGACTTGAAGCTTGTCACCAGATTTTTTTGCAGAATAACATTTAGTTGACAGATTTCATAGTTTTATCACAATCTAAATTGCATTACGAATATCCAACCCAACACAAATCACAGGCTCTATTTAAATGGCTACATACCCAACTTCATACTATCATTTAAATTGGTGATATTTTCCCTTTGACTTTCTCTATTCACATGGTTAATGGCCAACTTCATATAAATCAGAATATTTTTTTCTCTTTGAGTTTCTGAGATCTCTGTATACAAAAGATACTAAAAGTGAAAAAATACTCATGGCAGGGCACATAATATTAGGATATTGGGAAGTGATGTTTTGCCCACAATCATTTTCACTTAACAAAAAATTCGTAGCCTCCTCAAAATCTTTAACACTCAATTTATAGATTACAAGATTTAAGCTTCTTCATGTAGCAATCAACTTTAATGTACTTGAATATATAATTCCTACACATCTTTTAATTTGATATTCCCTTATTTTTATTTCATGAGTTATAAGTTTTAAAAACAGTATGTATGTGTATGGAATCCATTTCTAATTAATTTCTATCGCCTCAACTAAACCACCGTTTTTCGTCATGTTATCGTTTCCGTCAGATTTCTCATTTCTCGTAACATAGGTTGACAGCAGGGATAATGTTAGAATTTATTTTAAAACACATTATTATTCCCCAAAGTCCAGCAAGCCATGGTGTAGTGCCAAGGCCGAGTAATTTCTATGATAATGACCAGGGTTTTTTAACCCTTGTTTTATATGCTCCCTAAGTTAAAGTGACCATGTCGATGCAGACCACATCCAAACAAAGCTGGGTACAAGTCATGGGTGAATCTTAACAAAATATAAAGTCGTCACAGCCAAATTTTGGAAAGCAGGGTAGTATGACAAATTGACTACATAAAACAAAAGAATCCCAAATAACACAGGAAAAAATGTAGTGAAACAACAGATGCAACATTCCCTATCCTAATTTAGTTGACGGGCTGGTGTTACAGTATTCAACCACACTAATAAATAACATCATGTGAAGCCATGCATAAGGGCAGAAATCGAATCAAATGGAGGGAGAAAATACTTAGAAGCTCAAATGAGGTCTAGCTCTCATAGGCTCAGGTGTGAAATAATTATATCGGTGAAGTCTAAGGATGAATGAAAAGTGAGAATGTGTGTTTTCTGCACCAAAGAAGCAGTACAAACAGAGAAGTATTTCAGCCTAAAATACTCACCTCACAAGGACTCTATGTTTGATGTAAAGACAAGAATAAAGAATCTTTGGGAATTGTTGATCCAAATCCACAAAATAAGAAACAACATGAGTGAAGAAGCAACTTTCTCCTCAATTTAATCCGTTTGGGTGGTCGAGACAGCTGTAACATTTGTGGTTCCATGTACAGGTAGTCCTCTTAAAATCGCTTTACTTCAGTATAAATAGAAAGTTAGTTCAGTTGATTTAGTCAGGCGGAAAGGCAGAAAAATTATCCCACTAAGAGACCAGCGTTCAAAGCGGCCGTGTTAAAACATGGCCCCGTCGGTGAGCAGTTATCTTAAGCCGAAATACAAATTAAAAAAGTAAAAAATAGAAAACCTCACCGGATAGTCAATGCACACAATGTATTGACTGAAAAAGAGAGAAATCATGTCCGGGGCCGGTTCACTCGACTCCCCGCATTCAAAATACCAAGGACACTGCAAAATTACACGAAATACATTACTATATTCTGCTCGGAAGCGGCCGAAAGGGTTTGGAGAGGATTTATCTCTACAAAATTCTTACATGTTTTTTAAAATGCCGGATTTGCCTCCTTTGTTCCTTCTCCTCCTCGCGTTTCTCCTTCTCGCTTTTCTTCTTGTCGACCTTGCCTTTTCCGAGAAGGTGGAGCAAGGGCGGCCTGTTGTCGTAGCGGCTTTGGATTAGGGCTTCTTCGGGATTGGAGGCAATTGCGTCTCCTAACATTTTTACGAAAGGGCTGTTGGGGTCGAATGCAGGGTCTGGGATACACAGTGAGATTCGACCCCGGGACCTCGTTCTTGTTTTGGACGTCCATGGGCTTGGACGAGACAGGAATGATGAGTTTAGCGATGACCACTTTGCAGAGGTAGGGATAACGCAGAAAGCCATGGTTTCCTTCTTCCGCCCCGATTTGCGTGGAGGAGACACTATAGGGCTTATTGCGTTGTTATTGTGAAGGTTTTAATTAAAGTTCAATGGTGTGTGGTGATTTCAATGTCTAATTTTTTTATTTTATTTTTTAAGGCAATTGTATTAAAGGGATGTCAATGTCTTATTTTCCTCTAATAGAAATATGACTAGCAATCGCATTTGTACAATGCAATGTGAACGCCGAATGGTATATGTTATTAGATTTAGAAAGACAGTTATTATTTTTGTAGTTGATGTTAATAAGAGGTGTGATTGACAATACTGATTTTCTATTAAAGCTAGATCAAATGTTGCGAAATACATTAGAAGGGATGTTAGATAACAGTTAGTTGTGTAATAATTGAATACAAATGCAAGTGAGACATGTAAGTTTGCTAATACTCACTCTCAAGAATGTAGTGAATGTGAAGTGTTGTTGTCAAAGTCGATTGAAATAATGACTAAGTGCTTTAACATATTATCTCTCCATGAAACTCAAATGAGACAGAATATGCAGTTATATATAAACAAATTTGAAATGGTTATGATACATTCCAAATTTCTTTATTGCCTCAATGAGTTTGAGAGCATCATTGTCAAATCTTTTTTGTGCATATCTTACAATCATAGCATTCCATGAGTTCACATTTCTTTGAGGCATTTTGCAAACAAAAATAGTATATGTTATTTGTGTTATAGGGATAGTTTTTACTTTTGTAGCCTATTTCGAGAGGGAATCGAAGACAATTGCCGCTTAAAATGGCCTGGGCATTAACTATCCACAAGTCCCAGGGACTTACTATGCATAGAGCAACTATAGACATTGGAACCAATGAAAGGCATGGTCTGACATTCACAGTTTTCTCTAGAGTTGTCTTGCTTGCACATCTGCGCATTTCACCTCCTTTTTTCATTTGAAAGGTACTCAAAAATGGTGCACGTAGCAACACTTGGAGCAAGAAGAAAGGATGAAGCAAGACTAATATCACTCAACCCTTCATAAATACTACACTCTGCTTTGATAGCACCTCCGCTACTACTTTACTCAACACTTCTTCTATCCTAAACGTCATTATCGTTTAAGGGATATCAAATGTACTTATGTCTACCAGAAATAAAATTACCCTCAAAAGGCTACCATTCATGATATAATTATTCTCATGTTAAGTTCAAATAAAATAGTCCGCAAAATGATACCACTCATGATATGAGATTTGTAAATGTATATGTACGAATTTGTAAAAACTTTGAAATGAAGAGATGAAACCTTTAAATGAAGTAGTTCGTCTATATATCTGCAATTACAAAATTACACGTTTCAACATACATGTTCGATTTTTCCTTTTTATTGTTGCACATTTCTTTATGTTAACCAAAAACAACACATTTTTAATGTCTTCATCTGCACACAAATACCTAGAAATTTAAAATATCGAGAAAGGACCATGTAAATTATAGTTGTTTCCATCCAAATCTTTGTACATTATATCACTTTTTGCATTTTGAATAGTTTAAAGGGTAATACCTCATGTTTGCACTTTTTAAATGAAGTGACTCGTCTATATTTCTACACATACAAAATCAATCACTCATAGTTTAAACAAACACAACTACACAAGAAAAAACTATCCCTATAACACAAATAACATATATTATTTTTTGTTGACAAACTGCCTCAAAGAAATGTGGTCTCGTGGAATGCTATGATTGTAAGATATGCACAAAATAGATCTGACAATGATGCTCTAAAACTTGTTGAGGTAATAAAGAAATTTGGAATGTACCATAACCATTTCATATTTGTTTATGTATAATTGCATATTATGTCTCATTTTAGTTTCATGGAGAGATAATATGTTAAAGCACTTAGTCATTCTTTCAATCTACTTTGACAACAACACTTCACATTCACTACATTCTTGAGAGTGATTATTAGCAAACTTATATGTCTCACTTGCATTTGTATTCAATTATTACACAACTAACTATTATCTAACATCCTCTATAATGTATTTCGCAACATTTGTTCTGGCTTTAATAGAAAATCAATATTGTCAATCACACCCCTTATCAACAACAACTACAAAAGTAATAATATTCTTTCTAAATCGAATAACAAATACCATTTGGCGTTCACATTGCATTGTAATAGAAATATGACTAGCAATCGCATGTGTACAATGCAATGTGAACGTTGAATGGTATTTGTTATTTGATTTAGAGGGATAGTTATTACTTTTGTAGTTGATGTTGTTAAGGGGTTTGATTGATTTGAAGTGTAGATATCACTTCATTTAAAGGTTCCATCTCTACATTTCAAACTTGTTACGAATTCATACATAGCCTTGTGCAATTCTTATATCATGAGTGGTAGCGCTAAGGGTAGTAGTTTATTTGAATTAAACATGTATACATGAAGTCTTCTATACACTCGATAAGGCATGTGATTGATAGTGGTAGTGTAGGAATATAGATGTGACATTACATTGAAATGTTGTATGTGTACATTTAATTTTGTTACAGATTCATACCTAAAAAGTTACAAATATTATATCACAACATTTGAACTAAACATGTATACATGAAGATCTTCGTACATTTGAAGAATTATATCATGAATGGTAGCCTTTTGTGGGCAATTTTATTTCAAGTAAACATGAATACATTTGATACCTCTTGAACGGAGATGCCACTTAGGATAGAAGAAGAGTTGATTGAAGTAGTAGTGGAGGTGCTATATAAGTAGAGTGTAATATTTATGACGGGTTGAGTGATAGTAGTCTCGCTTCCTCTTTTTTTCTTGCTCCAAGTGTTGATAAACATTCAATGTATTGGAGCAAAAGCACAATGCTTAATAGCGAGAAGCTAGCAACCAACAAGTCATACTTAGCATAATCTCCACATTACAAAAATGACATTTATTTTTTCCTAAATGGTTAATGTTGATAATTTCAAAATAGTTGTTATGTTGCATACTTTCTTTAGATCTCAAAAATATTATACAGCTTTGAAAAAATGTATTCTCTGCTGATAATTTTGGGCTTCCACAGTCCATATTAATGTGGAAAGATGATAGTGTGGTAAAAAAAAATGAGTTAGAAGTTATCCTCTATTTTTTTAATCATGCAGGCAAGATTATTTCAAATTGTAGGTATCAGCGTTGCGTAAAGGTCCAACTCCAAAATCTATATTGACAAAATAATAGCTCATCAAAGCGTAAAACAAAAGGGAGGGATAGAATAACGCTCCAGAGAAGGAAAAGGTAATCCATGATTACTACAAGTTAGCATAAAGTTTTAATCAAAAGTCATAAGGAATAACAATGGATTAGACGTGGCATTTGAATTTGACCACATTCAACCATTTAAAGATTGGATACAAATATGAGAACCCCCGCTCAACAAATATAATATTCATGGACTTTGAGTGGGTAATGTTGAGGAATTCTACATAGAGGACATGTTGGATTGTTAGTTTTAATCTTAAAACCCAACAAACATGTGCCTTAGGGATTATTAAAAATGCTTGGAAAACTCTCAATAACTTTCGACCTATGGAAAAAAAGAGTTATCTTTCATTTTTTAATGTTACTATTGTAACTACTTTTTGGTTTCATGTTATATTCACCTGTTGGCAACATTAAAAATAGTTATAAATTATACTTTTTACATGGCATATCGAGGAATTTATTTTCCTTTCCCCAATTGTTTGAGGCCCTTGACATGTACAACAAGGACCTGCAATTTGCCACACTCAATTCGAATTACTTAATCTCCATAGAACTTCATTGTTACCCTGTTCTCAGGGGAAAAATGGTAGGAATAATAAAGCCTAGTGGCTACATAATACAATTATTTCATATTTTATTAATTTGGCCATTTGTTCAAGTCCCAATAGAAAGGCATACAGATTAAAAGAATCACATCTAAAATAATAAAAAAACCATTTTTTGGTGTATCTTGCTATCATTGCATCTACGATTGTACATTATATATGTGCCCAAGCTTAAAATAATAAAGATCAAAAGTACTATAAATACCTAAATGCACGTAGTCGTATTTTGAAACTCTGCTTCTAAAAGTTGTTCCAGATGAAGCGAAACAAATTTGTGGAGGCCTCGATCTTACTTTCAACAGTGCTAAAGAATGCGTTGGATGTGTGTATTTAAAGGCTATTGCATGCAAAAGCTAAAAAAACAAAAGTTAAAAATAGAAAACCCGCCGCAACATGCAAAATTGGAAAAGCAAAATTGTTAAAAATAACAAATATGTAAAAATAAAAATTGGAAAAGCAAAATTGTTAAAAAAAAGCAAATCTGCAAACTGTCATTTAGGCCGTCAAATTTGACATAGTCTCGTGAATGTCCGCAAAGCCCTTTCCCATAGGGAAAACGCCTTTGGTGTAACAATATAATTTTCTTTCCTTCTTTTAAGATAAAATTTAGAGGGCTCCAATTTTCTTGAAAATGAGTTGCTCAATTGAAAATATGACATGTATTGAACCGCCAATTCTGATTTTAAACCATTGTTTCCATGTATCTACTTTTAAAGTTTCCTCTATTTCTTTTTGAACATCTTTTAGTTTTTTCGATGTCGTCAAATAATAGAATTTTTTGTTTGAAATCTAGCAGGTCTTAGACCACCGTATCCTATGGTAGAGGTAGGCAGACTTCTTCAGCTAAGGACTGAGGGGTTTCCATTCTGCAAAATTCACCTGGGGCATGATATCGGCCTCATCCCTTATTACGGTATCTCCTGACTTCGCTTTCAGCAAGAATTGAACCCCAGTGGGCTCTTTAAGAGCCAAGCATCTTCATCATTGAGTCAAACGTCATTCGATGAATTTAATAGTGAATTCGTCAAAAGTAGGAAATAGAAAAAACATCTTCAATATCTAAGGATGGATCTATGTTTCTTCATCTGACCCTAACCGAACCTTTAGGAAATAACTTATCATAGAAGTCCAATGAAAAGTAAATGTAACTAGGGGGCATCATTTCCATTTCACGTGTCTCGAGTTGAAAATCAAAACTCGTTTAAATAATAAAAAAGATTGATTTCATTATCATTAGTACAGGAAGAATGTATGTTATAACATATTTATACTCAATCTTAGAACCAACCTCCTTAAAGGCATCGCTTAAAGAGGCTGCAACCACCAAACTAAAATTATTCCAAAATTAAATAAATGTGATCCTTCTCTAGTTGTAATGGCTTAAGATGGCTACAATAGCTTTTGTTTGAAGATTTTCACTGTGGGTCATGTGAACAAAATATGGAAATCATTTGTTGTGGGACTTGTTGTTGAGAAGGATACAACTGTACTTTTTTTGTTGTGTTTCAAATATGTGATATAGTCTATAAGACCTCAAACATTTGTGGCCATGTTATTGTCACTTCTCTTTCCAAAAATATTAACAACTACCATCTTTACCAACAAAACACGTCATGATACCTAGATTACAAAAAAAGTGAGAGTAATTCGAAAGTAAGAAAGTTATCTTAAAGTTTAAATTACTATTAAAAACTTCCTCAAGCACTGATTGTGCATCACGTAGGTGAATTACAAAGCTAGTGTCATCAAGGAGTTGGGCATGTTTGTTAATGTCATCTACTACTAACTTTATAGCACTCATCACCACTTTTTCATCGATGATTCAGAATCTAGACTTAGATCCATAGCATTCACAACTCAAGAAGAAGTGAACGTGCATGTGCATATAGAAAGGATAATGACATATAAAATATTTGACTAACATAGTAAGAAAAGTGTACATGTGAGTATAAGCAAGCAAGAGTAAATGCAACCAAGATATGTAGTATGTTGTGAGTGAGAATGAGATGGAATGCAAAGTGACTATTATATGAGCAGCTTACCCTCCAAGCATGTGCAGATGAATATGTGTGAGATGAGGTTCATTTATTAATGCCCCCTCAACAATCAAGGATGAACCATATAACAAGAGTTGCATCATTGGCAAATGGTTTGAAATATGCACTAGAAAGATATGATCAATGAAGCATAAAACGTATAAAGCGAGTGAGTGTGGTGAGATTCATTTCAGATTTATCCCCTCAACACTTGAGTATGAACCATGGAACCAGAGTGCGTCATAGGGAAATGTGTTTTGCAAGAATGCGATGCTAGAAATATGTGTCATGAATGTGCCAAGTGTAGAAATGTGTAGTGTGTGAGGTTTGTCCGAAAGACTAAATGTGAAGCACATAGTGAAAAATTAGAAATGCAAGACACCTTATAATGCTATAAAGGGGGATGAAAGAGTGAGCATGATGCCCCCCAAGGGTGTGGTGATGAATAAAAATCAAGTAACATCGTATAAAAGATCATTGTTCTCATGGTCTAAGTAAAATGGAGAAGCATCAAAGACTTGATAAGCAATAGTATGAGGTTGATCATATAGAGATCAATTGCAACATAGATTGTACATGCCCAGTGCATATTCTTCATTACTGAAAGGTGGTAGTGGACATCCATGTTTATACCGGTGAGTAATATTTTATGAATAGCCGATAAATGAATCGTTACAAATAAAGACACAAATGAAGGGCATGGGAAATTATATATCAACATGATTAGGATCCAGAGTACCCCCAATGTAGTCAAGCCAAGATTACCCAAGTGTCAGTAGAGAAGTGCAAGAAGTGTGTGTAAGAAATACTGAAAGATGGAAGACACAAAGACCATATGCAATAATGATGCCAACATATCCATAATAAAGGTGAGGAGTGTGAGGTGGGGGGATGAGATCATCCAACGTGAATCCTAGTCGAGCTAAACCATCATGTGTGCATACAATATCAGATCAAGTAAGATCGAATGGGATATGTTGCCAATAAGAGTTATTCATGAAAAGAGTGCATGTGAAAAGAGGAAGTGTCGATTCTAGTTGTGCATGAGAAGATTAAGAAGGTGGAACAACATCCAATGTATGAAAAAACCCTTGATAAAGTATCATAGCATTAGTAACAGGAGGAGGCTTCTTGAATTGATATTCACCAGAACCTATAACAAAAAAAGTATCATCGATATATGAATCATTGATCTTGATAGGAATAAAGTTAAGGCTGCATAATTTATTATCGATAAGTTCTATAGTGTCAACCTCATCATCAGAATTATCAGTGTTGGTGTAATCTTATATGACAACAAAATCAGTAGTAGTGTTAGGAGTGAAGCCAGATTAGGAGTGATAACCTCTATGGTAGGTGTAACAATAGTTATGGTAGAAGTAGTTGGAGTGGGTGATATAATATCACTAGTATGAGTAGGAATGGATGGTACACTTATAAGTGTGGATGAGGAAACATATCACTAGGTTGGCCAACATCATATGTATCAAGTATTTTGTATGGGATAGGTTACGATGGAGGAATAGGCATAACAGTAACAAGGTCTATACGACATTACTTGAATGGTTCCGGATAAACAACAATTATATGTTCATAGCCATCATGTAAGAATTTAATGCATTGATGAACTGTAGAAGGCATAACACACATTGCGTGAATCCATGGTCTACCTAACAAGAGATTAAATTGAAACGAGACATCGATAACAAATAATAATGTAGGCATAACCTTAGGTCCAACTTGTATAGGTAAGGTGACCATTCCTAGACATGCGCGAGTAGTAGAATCATAGCCCCGGATGAGAGTGAAATTCTTAGTGATTATATTATCAGGAATACAAAGTTGCTTAAGAAGATAATGTGCGCATAGATTTATAGCAAATCCGTTGTCAATGAGTACAAGCTTGAGACATATTTTTCCGATAATAACAGTGATAAGCAATGGAGCACATGGATTGTAAATAACAGATTGAGGTATGTCATCATCATTAAATGATATGACATGTGGTAGATTTTTGAGAGTTTGAATAAGATGCATGAAAGTGATAGGTGAATTATCACTCTCAATGTGGATATAACGAAGAGTGGCCTCTAATGTATTACGACATTCAGGTGCATTGGGAAAGAGGTCATAAAGAGAGATCTTGATGGGTGTATTCTTAAGTTGTTTAAAAAAAAGGAAATTTTGTTGTTGGTCAAGAGGTCGGGGATCTAATAGGCATACTCCACTGTACCCACGAAAAATGCTTGTAATGAAATGTAAGGGAGGAATTTGCTGAAAGATGGGGGAAAGTGAGTGAGAAGTTAGGTAGGGAGTTAACTCTGTAAGTAGAAAACTATATTCTTGCCAAATTCAACCAAAATTTTCACATTCACAACTCATAAATAAGAAAACAACCATGCTAAGAACATCAATGATGAGAGGAAACCATGCACACGAAGTTGCACACATTCATGTTGAAAAGAAGAAACTCCTTTCTTTATTGACATCTTCACAAGTTGTACAATGCTAGAGAGTGGAGGAAAAAAGATAGGGAAAATAGAATAATTCTATCTCTTTTGTCTTGCTCAAATAGATCTCTCTCTTGAGTACATAAAATTGACAACCCTTAAGAAAGAGTGTGTCATTACATTACATAGACCAAGAAATGACTCTTTTCCTACCCCGCATGCATCTTTTTACTTGCCTTTTCCACATGTGACTCTTGGAATTCCTAGGAAAGAACATTAAGTCCCCTCTTATGAAATAAGGGTGACTTATTACATTTTTAGACTATAATCACATTAATGAATAAGACAAAAACAAAAACAAAAGTGCAACCCCCCAATAAAGAGTTAAAAAATGAAAGAGGGGAAGGAAAGAGAGAAAGAAGGAAGAGGAGAGAGAGTTATTCTGATGAAGATCCCGTCATTAATGGAATCACATGGATCTCTACAGGTGAAATCTCAATGCCCTTAAATTCTTTATTGAATCTCACCACCACCGGTGCCACTTTTCGCTCCTGAGGGATGTGAATGAAACCTAGTGACTTGATCCAGTTCTCCGTGAGACAGTTGATGTTCTTGCACTCTGAGTACCAAGCTTAAAGATTCTCCGTGATGATGGAAATGATTGCCCTTATCTCTACCAGAGAATCCAATGTGTTTCCATTAAATGAGAATGGATCTTCGACCTCCCTTTTGATTTGATATTCGATATCCTTCAACAAATCATCTATTGAAGTATCCAAGTTCATGGCCGACATCCCAAGCTTCTACACTTGCACATCAACATTATTTTGCATTTTCTCAACTTCCTCTTCATGTGAGTCTAGCTCAATAGTGACATGCTTTATCATTTCATACTGAGAAAACAGAGCCTGAGACAAATCCTCCGATGCTGAAGAAAACACACCTTTGACTACCAGAAGGGATGACTTGACTTTGCTCATTTCCATGACCAATAGATACACTTGATCCCAATGCTCTTTCTCCACCTCAACTATTTCCCATGTTATGAGTACTTTCATGAACATGACATCCATGTACCTATACAATGTTAGCATCTCATAAGCAACACCTTCCCTTTCTCAAGAATCATACTCACCCATTTGTCATTTTCCTTTCCTTGCATGATGAATCCTTGATTTTCCCTGATGGACTCAGGATCAAAGCTACTTACCCGGAGTGACTTCTTCTACTTGGAGATCATTGACAACATTCGGATCCAGGAGCACTTGGACACATGAAGTGAGGGTGTGAATGTGATCCTCCACTTGATCTAGTTGTTCTTTGTACTTGAATTATTGTGATGAGGTGAGTAAAATACTCTTGGAACAAGTGCACATCACCCTCATGTGTTGTCAAACCTAAGGGAATTATGCTCATCTCGTAATCAGTCGGGGTCATTTCCTCAATGGGTTTGATGACCTTCAGCTTGACCACCTCAATATATTGATTCCATGAGATGCCATTGAAGAATTGAGAAGCCGCCTGAGCCAATATCCCTTTCTTATGTTTGACCATCGAGGTGATTGTCGAGAAGTTATAAATAGTTACCTATTACACAGTGTGGGTTTCTATCGTGATCATCTCCTACACCCAGGGGAAGATCTCATTGGTCTTTAGCTCAACACTAGACAACATATGCATAGCTTCTTGATCCACATGAGATGGTGCGTCATGCGTGGGTGGGGCTACTGCAATAGTGGGAGGTGAAGGACTTGGAGATTGATGTGCGGCAAAGAGGGAGGTTGGGTCAGTTTCCCTTGGTTCAAGATCCACCATGGGTTATTTCACCATTCTTGCTTTCTTATTCAATCTCTTATAGTGAGGAGCCTCAGGTTCTTCTGTTATCCTCTTCGAGTTTCCTCCCGAATGAGTTGAATTGGGAGCCTTGTCTTTGGCCTTATAGGAGAAGTGATAAGAATTTTGTCTTTGGAGAGACGGAAAGTTACCAAACGAGATGAGATCAACTCTATTTATTCTTAACTACTCTTTGGAACTTTTGACCATTGCCTCTATGCATTGTTTGTTGTCTCCTGACTCACGCACGCTCCAAACTACCTGGGGGAGAGGAGAAGCCTTCACTGTAGGGTACTCTGGATCAAACATCTCTGATCCATCTTCTTGGACACCATCCTCGTACCAATCTAATTTGAATTTCCTCATTTGATCCACCATCATCCTCTTATGCTCGTGTTTCCTAGACCTCATACTCATCAATACAATTTGCCCAGAAATCTTAAATTTGAGTTATATGGCGTAAATTAGGTAGGTGAAATGAGTATGGATCTTCTCTAATATCAAAGTCCGCCCTAGCAGTGTATGAGTGCATATTGATAGGGGCTAGGGCAGCTTCAACATTGGCGGCATCATGGGCACTCTTGCATGTGAAAATCCCTAGTGAGATAGGGAAAGAAACCTACCTCTTCTTCCTACTCTTTAGCTTATTGTTCACATGCACCAATTGTCTACATAGCTCCATCAACAAGACCCTGTCGCTTGGATAAGCGAGGCAACCTCCACAGAGTGAGATCAAAGCCTGACATCCTGATGTAAGAGAACGTTGAAAACTAAATGAAGCATGAACCATACCTCCTAATTAGGGAAGTGGCTTGATGAAGACATCCTCAAATGTTGATTTCCTTCAAGCAGCTTGACCACATACATAGTGAAAGTATTGCATTTACCCTGAGCATAGTGTTGATTACTTTCCTTCAAGACCAATTGCAGGTACTTCTCGAATGCAGGAGACTTTTTGGGAGACATTTTAAGCAGGTGTCAAGCCCCTGAACGGTCTTGTGTTCACCAAGGCGTAAACAAAGTATGAGGTCATGAAGAATTTCTTAGAAGCCGAGTACCTGGAGCAACCGGTGGTGCAAATTTTCACTGATGACAGCTGCCCCCAATTAATCACCTACTTACTTTCGAGGATCATGAGGATGAAGAGTGTCATCCAGTCATGAAAAATGCTTTGTGTTTTCCTCACCCATTACTCGACCTCAAGAGAATGAGTGGCATCGGAGAAAGCCCTCATGGAATTCACTAGCGAGAAAGAATCTTCAGTGTGCAAGAGGCATTTCTTTCATGCTTCAACTAGGAGCCGAGGGCAAGGCCTTGCAAGATAAGACTTAGTCTTGGACCACTCAGAAGATGCAAATTCTTCAGTGATCATGACCATATCTTTTTCAGTTAAAATTTGCATACCTTGAGATATGGCTTTTGGATTGAGCACGGCTAATACTGAGTTGTCGTCAGCCCTGATTGTCTTGGTGTCTGGTTCATAGTGTTGGGAACATGCCAACACTAACTCAATGCTCTACAAGGATATAGGATGGGCCTCCCACTACGTACAATCCACTGGAAAAAATCTTTTCCTCAACATGTTCTCTCGGTCCTGGCCAACATTCTATGCTTGAGCTCCTCTAGGTCCATGTGAGTAACATTGTTGTCACCCACACTTAAGAACTCTGATGTGAGAGCCAAAATAAGCTCCGAGCTAGTGAATTTTAACTTCATGACGATAAAAAGCAACGATATGAGTCACCCCAGGGGTGATAACAAATAATTGCACTTGAAACCAAAAACCTTTTAATTTTAGACACTGAGCTTTGAGGAGCTACTATTTTGGGCAGGGTTGTTTTTTTGCCTTGAGTGTCAATACTGACAAGTTCTTAATACTTGTCATGTTCGAAGCATGTTCGTAGATGTCTCATCGCATAATTATGAAGCACTTTCTATTTTTAGAAAGTTGTCTTTTTCACTTTTTTGATTTTGTTGCTTTTTTCGTTTTGGACCAGTGTGCCCTAGTTTTCCTATTTTTGTGACTTTCAGTGTTTGCTTCTCTATGAAGGTTTTTTGTCATTTTAGGAAAATTACTAAAAATAGTAAGTACGACCCAGCGACACTTACTATTTTTGGAAGTTGGTACTTATGTTCCTCGGTTTGATGAAAAAACATGGTCTTCGTTCAGGGTTTTTCTTCTGGATGCTCCGTGCAAATTTTCGGACCTCAACCCGCTTTCCAAGATCAACAGCAAATGGCGGAAGAAGAGTTTAAGGCACAAAACTTCAAATGCCTACCATAAAAAATTTGAGGCACCTCTGTAAATTTGATTTTTTGCAGCATCAAGGCGCCTGGGAGAAGAAAGAGATGCTCCAGAGTTTAACGTTGAATTCCGCCTTGGGGTTTGCAAGATATGAGCATTTCTTTCATTTTGGCTCACAAGCGTTTCTAGCAAAAATTGGGGATGGTAACGGTTTGAAGAAGCAAGGTTTTGTGTGTGGTAGCATGCAACAGAGGGTGAAAAATGAATGAGGGAAGCGATGGTGGAAGAAATGAAAGCGGCAGTGGTGGAGGGAAGTGAATAAATGCTGGCAGCAAGGGTTTCTCGTGCGTGTGTGCACGCACAGGAAGCAATGTAAGAAGCAAGAAACGACAATTAAAACTTAAAAACTTTGCAAATTTTACCAACTTGAGCATGGGTGCACTTTTTTGTCCCAACCATCCCAAATTTTTGGGACGGTTGGTGCAAAAAAGTGGGCTCCCCTTTCCCAAATTGCTCCACTGTGTCGTATCATGATTTTTTGTTGAGGAAGAGAGGGGGCCTGAAAAAAGACTTCAATAGGCAACTTTCGAGGTCATGTGGGTGACCACAGAGCTAAAATGGGAGGGGGGGCAATTTTTGTTTCTCAACCATCGTAAAATTTTGGGACAGTTGGTGCACAAAAGTGTGCCCCTCTATCTAATTGGTCCATGTGACACTCCATGACTAGGATGAGGCTGGGAGCCAGAAATCAGTGCACAGGGGCTTAACTAGTCATTTTGAACTCTAAGATGGTCGCCTCATGGTCCAAGGGGCTTCATGTGAGTTGAGAGCACATTTTGTGTCCCAGACACCCTAATTTTTTTGTGTCAATTGGTGCAAAAAAGTGTGCCACTCTCTGATTGGTCTTGACATTTTTCCAGCTTGAAAATTGGCTAACTCTTAAACTATACCTTGGGGAGTGGCTTGACAGAAGCATAACTTGAGCTCCCGATATGACTTTTTCTCACACTTCTTTATATGAAATTGATTGGAAACAGGCTTTTTGAACACAATGGGATCGTGGTCTCATACCTTGATTCTTCCTGACAACCTCCTAAAAAATAGGCTTTTTCTTCGGGCTTAAAGGTTGTGCATGCTAAAAATAGGTTGTGGGCAGAATTTATCTGAGTCTTGTGAAAAATAGTGAGACCACCATCCTCTAGAGATTTGAATTAGCTTTCCGACGATATTTCATTTGGCTTTCAACTCCTTCACGGAGCTCCCGGAATCACTTCTTAAAGCTCAGGGGCTGTTTTTGCACTACAAGACCCTGCTTCACCCTCCAAGACCCGCTTTTGCTGAAACTGTCTCCAAAACCTCTGAAACTTCCCAAAATCTTTCAAAACCAATTGCACAAAAATTCTTAGCTCTTTGATACACCACCTTGATGAGTCTGGAGTCTTTCGTTCTGCTTCGGGGGGGGTGCGTACCAGCCTTAGGAAAGACCATAGAAACTAGCCTTTCTTAAGCTCCTCGGAGAGCCTGTCTTGAAGAATCCTACCTTGGAAGTACCTAGAGTGGACTTGGCATCCCTAAATCACCTATAGACATGATGACACAACACATTGGACTGCTCAAAAGTACGGGATAGGACTGATACGGGGGCTAGGATGATCTGGAGCTGGACTCAGGATAATCTTTAAACAAAAATTTTCACAGTATGAGTATGGTTGTCATGCTTTCAATTGTGAATTTTGCCCTTTCAAAAAATCACGACAACACGACGAGTAGTGACTACATCGATAGTTGGATCATCCATAGGAATAATGAAGCGAGGAGGATGCTGAGTATGAACTTGCATGAAATCACCAGTAGAAGTAACGATGTCATAAATCTTGGTTGGAGAAAAGGAAGGATAGGAATATTGATCCATGAATTCAGAAGAAGGATAAATATTTTGATACATGATCAGAAGGTAGTGTTGGAATGGATGGGTTCACCAAATGATTTAACAAATATTGAATGTTTATTTGTAAAATCCTAAAGGTTATTTTAGAGTCACATGCAATAGATAAAATAGTAAAGCACATATATGATGCAAGCAATAAACAAATGATAAATTGAAACCCTAAGTTCAAGAGGAAAGAAAGAAGACTTAGTTGATTCACAATAAATCTTGAAGTGCACAGAACTGGAAAAATTATGAAATAGGAGTGCAGACTATCATCACCATGCTTAGAAAATTGTGTAATTTCCATAATAGGCTGGACTAGGGTACCTAGGCATCAGAGACCTTGTCTAAGCACCTGTGACTGCTCAAAAGTTCAGAAACTAGTTTTCATTGTGTCGCAATAGTGTCGCTAGTCTTTTTTGTTGATCACATGTGTGTTGCACTATTCCTGTAAAATTATCTTGTAACCTGAAAAACAAATGATCTCCTGTAAAACCCCGAAACACATCAAATCCTAAAAATAAAAAGATGCAAATGGGGAGTCAGACTAACCCCAGTGGTCACATGACTAAGTGAACTAACAATCTGGGCGTTGCACTACATTTCAGAATCCATGTATTTCTCTCTCTGTGTGTAAAATCATGCCCTAGGAATCTCTTGTGCAAGATGCACTTGATAGCAAGCAATAGCTAGATGTTGCAACATAGATAGATGTGTGGATGTCAAAATGAACTTCCCCTCCTATGAAGTGTATGCAAAAATGTAGTCCCTTGTCCCTTGAATGAGTGATAGATGGATGTTTTGATACTTTTATAATGCCTTTGGATGTAACCTTAGGTGGTGATAGTAGATGTTTAGAGCTTGGTCCCTTATTATGATCACATAGCTTTATATTTATATGATTCCCTTGTTTGAATTTCGTAATTAACCACTAAAAGGATGACCCATAAGAAATCAAGATGCCCAATGGATAAAAGAGGTCCAAAAGAGGTTAGTAAGATACAAAG
This sequence comes from Taxus chinensis, assembly GCA_019776745.2. Lineage (NCBI taxonomy): Eukaryota > Viridiplantae > Streptophyta > Pinopsida > Cupressales > Taxaceae > Taxus > Taxus chinensis. The sequence continues at coordinate 668,824,347 of CM034153.1, read as the reverse complement.
AGGTTGGGGGTGCCTAGAGGGGATGAGGGTGCCTAAGCACTAACATCCTGGTCAGGCGCTGGTGTCCAAACTCAAAGAAGCTAAAGTGACGAAGGTTAGACTAGGCAGTGGGGTGTGTAAGAACAAGAAGTAAACTAGAAATAAAGCAAAGAGGCAAAAGATAGTAGTCAATTAGTACTTTTCTTGCTTAGGAATCATATGAATGCAAGTATGCGATTATGACCTAGGAATGTACCCAAGTGCATGATTTTGTGTCTACACCGAGAGAGTGAGATGAGATGAGTCTAGTTTAGTCCTTGAGGCATCTAAAATTGTAAAATCCACATCATGGGAATATTGTAGATGCACGTGGCTTTCTAAAGTAATGAAACATAAATAGTTTCAATCTATTATGTTGGAATCTGAAGAAACGATGGGCTCAGGGAGCACATGGTGGAGTTACGTGTTGTCACATACTCAAAAGATATTTTTCCATTTCCCAACATCTACATGATTTTTAATTCTGTTGTCAGACATAAGATCCTTTCATTCATGGATAGATTTTTGGGATATAACCACGATACAACCAAATTAATATTAATCATGAAATTAAATATAAGATGAAATTTATGGTCCCATGGGGTACATTTTGCTATGTGGTCATACAGTTTTGGGATGAAGATTGCAAGAATGACATACGAGAGAGATATAACATGCATATTACATGATTACATTCGTAAGGTCATTGAATATTATATGAATGACTCACTACAGATATCTAAAAAGTGTCAAAGACCATGTATTTGATTTATAGAAAATACTCGAGAGACTATATAAATATGTTATTTTCCTAAATAAATAAAAAACAATCTTCAGGGTAATTTAAAGAAAATAGTTATGTTTAATTATTTCAAAGAATAAACATTGAGGTTGATACTAAAAAGGTAAAATCCATCATGGACATAATATCACTAAAAGGATTAAAACAACTACAAAGTTTACAAGGGAAAATCCAATTTATATTGTGAATTATTGCATAACTAGTAGAGAAGACTATACCATTTACACATTTTTTACATAAAACTGTTAAGTTTAAGTGGGATGAGGGGTTAAAAATATTTTTAAGATTTTAGAACTTATTTAGTGAATCCATCAGTCATGATGACACTAATACCTAATAGACCATTTCTACTATAAATCTCTATCGTCGAACAAGCACTAGGAAATGTGTTAGCCTAGTGGGATGATAAACAGAAAGAGAAATTTGTTTATTGTGTTAGCCACACATTGATGGTTTATGAAAAGAACTAAAATCCCATGGAATTTTTTTTTCTTTCTATCATGTTCGCTACACAAAAACTCATACACTATATGTTGAATGCAAAAATGCATGTTATTGCTCAAACATATCCCTTAAAGTACGTTATATTAAAGCTATATTGGTCAAAATGCATAGATAAGTGGGTTATGGTTTTCTTGGATTTTTTTTTAATTAGAGAGTAAAAGTGGATTTTAAATGGCCTAAACCTATATACATGATAAGAAATCAAGAGATTCATAAAATCTCCACAAAAATAAAGTCATCCTAAAGATAAAACCTATGTATAGACATAGTTATAAGAACATTATAATCAAGTAGATAAAAAAATAGAATCACCAAAAGATATATTAAAAAGAAGGTACATACTACTTAACATAACATTTAGGCTCTTAACAACCTCCCATTCATCATTTAGATACTATAGGTCATCCTCAACAACTTGCACCCTGCCTCCTTTATTACTTCTTTTTTCCTCAGTTTCTTAGTTCTCTTGCTTGGGCCAACACCATCATGGGTCTTCCTTAAACCACACAAAACCAATTTAACTAAACCAATACTATCAACACAGTACTTAATAGTGTCTCATTTCTTAGTAATGACTACCTTAAGATTAGATTCGATGTTTTACAACTAAATTTCAACAGAATTTATCCTGGTAAATGTCTAACATGTAAAATTAAAAAGTTTGATCATGACAACTAAGCCAACCCACCATTTGAAAATCTCTCTCATAGTCATTGTGAACCCTTCCTCTAGCCAACCCCCTAGTTCGTGTAACCCCTCTGATTCAATTTCACCTTCAATGGATGAGAGGAAAGTGATAACATGGTTTTAAAGCGTGTTTCATGTGTAGGGAAGCATGAATCCAAGTTGATTTCGTAGTGAGACTAAGCTCTATGGTGGAATAAGTGCTCTCAAGAGCACTAAATCAACTAGTTTTTGAAACATATTGCAGCATGAGGACATCCCTCTTGAAGATGACTGGAAAATGATCAATCCATATGGGGGTTGTGTAGGATAAAAATTAAGTGATCTAAGGTAGTATAGGGAAAATATTTGAAGGCAAATGATGTTGGGAAAAATTCAAGAAAAACTCAAGTTATTTTAGGTACACAGGAATGAAGGCTTCAATGGAGAAAGTCACCTTTTTCTGAAGATTCGAGGAGTTTCGGGAGGATTTAAAAGCTCATCAAATATTAAATGGAAATATATTGGATTAACCTACATTATGGATGTCATTAACTTTGATCCTTGGACCTCACTACTCTCCGTGGTAGTCCGAGTGACTACTGTTGATGCTCCTTCGTGTTGAAAGGGGTGACTGGTAGCCATAAATAAAATTCAAAGCTATGAATCAATGTCTTGAAAGTAGTTCGGATGAAATAAGTGGATTATTTAGCAGTCAAAATCATATAGGGTTTCACTTTTAAACTCCAAATGTTTCTCCCGAGGCAGAAAAGGCAAGTTATGTGTTCAAATTTTGCCTTGGGATGATGACAACAACATCACTTAAAGGCTTGAGCACACATTTGAACATTGTATATCCCTTTTCCCTTGTCCCATGGTACACAAGGACACGAGGGACACAAAATTGCACTCCCCATATGTATGTCCTTCTTTCATCACTTAAGACTTGTGACTTGGGTTGTTAGGTGTGGATAATGCAAAATCAAACCCCTTCCTCATGTTGTGGATCCCCTTGGCCCTTTTTCAAGGCTTAGTGTCCCCTTTGTTTTTTCTAAGGTGTAAGGGGACATGAGTGAAAAAAAAATACACTCCCCTTCCATAAGCTTATTTTTGTCACTTAAAATTTAGAACTTGGAGTGTTTGAAGTGTCAGAAGTGAAAACTCAAATTCAACTCAAAATCAGTCCCCCTCTTCATGGTGCATGCACCCATGGAAAAGTTTTGAGTTTTTTTTCTCCCCTTTATTTGTCCCAAGTTACAAGGGGACATGAGGGATAAAAAAATTTTCTCCCCCCTCTCAGTTAGCCCTCGGACACATGCAGAACCACTGTTGATCCATGAGAGCTAGTTTTCAGCCCCCTTCATCTCACTCTCATTAAACCTCTTGTTGACACTTGTCTTGATATGATGAAAAATACATTTTTGTGTCCCTCTTGTCCCCTATTTTTAGGGTGAAACTCCACATCAATCCTTGTTTGACCTTGGTTAAGCCTAGTTGGGTTAAACATGAGTTAAGATGTGCAATGTGAGAGAGAAATGCTGAAATCAAGGACTTAACCATTTTTCCTGTTTTCAAATGCATATTTTCCATCCCAAGCTCACTCTCTTTGTTATTATGTTATTGGAATGTGTCTAATACCTCATATACAAAAAATGGAAAGTTGCTCATATCTCCAAAACCCCTTGTCCATTTTCCATGAGATTTAACATCAACTCCTCAAAAATTCCCTTGAAATGATTCCAACCTTGCATTCACTGGTGGTCTAGATTATTTTTAATGTCCATATGAAGTTTCCATTTATAAAAACTCATTTTTTAGATATACAGAGTTCTGGAGATTTAAATCCTCTAAAATTTGGAGCAAAGTATCCTTGTGAAATAATTTTTTTTTGGGGCCATTCTCATTTCATTTCGATGTCGGGAAGACCCACTTCTAAAAATAATAAGTATTACTAAGATTCACATTTTATAAATAGTAAGTGCTTAAAATAGTTCATTATCTGAGTTGCCATTTCTCCTTGCATATTAATAATACTCAAAGGTGTCGAATCGAGCAACTGGTAACTAAAAAGAAACTTCCTAAATTAAGACTTACTAAAAATAGTAAGTGTCAAGATATTAGTCAAGGAACAAGGATGCTAAGTTATACATTCTAATGGAATAACACATGGATGTGTTTGGGCCAATTGTGGAACATCATGATGACTTGATGGACTCGGGATTTTAAAGTATACACTTTTAGTTGAGTATGGAATTAGTTTCTCTATTTGGATAAGAAGACCTTTTCAATGGGAATAAATGGACAAAAAGGTGTTTGAGTCTCCCAAGGTTGATTCCATTCAAAGAAGGAAACACCTTTGTCATAGAGGTGAATTTTGAAGTTTTAGGGAGCCACGAGGAGGATGGGGATGATCTCCATATTCCAACTCCGACCTTGTGTTGAACTCTCTTTCCTAGTGGTGGCAGAAGAGGATCAACATGTTTATAAGATCACACATTCATCTCAGCTCCACACGGTGCAAGCCTTGTAGTGGTGTTTTTGAATTCTTATTCAATGCTTTATAATGTGTCTCCATCTCATGGGAAGAGGGAATTGCAATCACAATGCTTCAATTCAACTGGAGGTCAAATGTAAGGAGCTTAATTCTTGGCACATTCTCTCGAGATCCACCAAAAGTAGATTCTTTATCAACTGGAGCTTTCCCGTCTATTAGTTTTGAAGCCCGATCTCATTGGTTAACACTCATAGCATGGGGGTTAGCAAGGGGGTACCCCCTTACGGGGTCTGGTGTTGTGTGCTTGGGCAGGGGTTCGGGGGAAGCACCCCCAAAAGCCACATTTTATATGTATTTATTCATTGTAAATTCTAGGCCATTCATTATTAGGTCACACATCTAACAGTATAGGCTAGGGTGGTTTTTTTTCTTTGTTTCCCTAAAAAGGATTGTCCGGTGTGGCTCAGTTTGTATTCCTATTTTTCATTGTAATTGTGAGGAGGAGACTGTGATATAGAGAAGAGGAAATTAAAATGGATTTGATCTAGATTGTATCCCTTCTTGTATTTTGTTGGACATGATAATAGGAATGGTTGTTTTGGTGGATGTAGCCCGTATCTAGGTGAACCACGTTAAATATTATCTCTGAGTTGTGTTATTTTATTTTCTATGCACCTTTATTTTCAGATCTATAATATATTTTACATTTTATTTTCTACTTTTGTGATTCTGTGTGATTGTTTCGCCTAATATTAATCCCTTATCTCCTAAAAATTGGTTTCCAAGAAAGGTTGGTTTTCTAAAGTGTTGAATCATGGGGAAATTTTGAGCTTGAGTGGGAGCTATGGCAAATGATGGAAGATCAAAGGTTGATAAATTCAATGGGCATAATTTTAGTCTTTGGAAGATGCATATGGAAGATTACCTTTATCAGAAGGATCTTTATGTTCCTGCTGACCGGAAAAGGGAACAAACCCTTGAGCATGTCGTATGTGGATTGGGAGTTATTGGATAGGAAGGCACTCAGGACAATCTAGCTATGTCTTGCATCTTTGGTATTATTTAATGTTTCAAAGGAGAAGACTACAAAAGAACTCATGGATGCATTAGGGAAGTTATATGAAAAACCCTCTGCCTCTAATAAGATATTTTTAATGAAAAATTTGTTTAATATGAAGATGTCTGAGAATGGTTCATTAGCAGATCATTTGAATGATTTTAATACGGTTGTGAATATGCTATCTTTGGTTACAATAGAATTTGATGAAGAAGTTAGGGATTTATTAATTTTGTTCTCCTTACCTGAGAGTTGGAATAGCCTGGTAATGGCGGTAAGCAACTTGGTTCTAGCTAATTCAAAGTTGAAGTTTGAGGATGTTGTAGGGGTGATTCTAAGAAATGAAATGCGAAGAAAAATATCTGGGGAATCTTCTACTTTAGGGAATGCTTTGATGGTGGAAACTAGAGGGAGACAGAAGAATATAGGGAGCCATGGAAAATCAAAAGATCAGGCAAGGTCAAAATCCAAAAGCAAGATGGAATGTTGGCACTGTGGTAAGGTAGGACATACAAAGAAGGAATGTTGGGATCTTTGGGAAAAGAAGAAACAACGGGAAGAAAACAAGGAGGTGAATGTGGCAATAGGTAATGTTTGTAGGATGCTTTGATTCTTTCTTTGGATAATATTGTTGAATATTGGGTTTTAGATTCAGAGGGCTTCTTTCCATGCTACTCCACATAGGCATTATTTTATTGATTATGTTCAAGGGGATTTTGGGCATGTTTATCTTGGTGATGATGAGCCTTACAACATAGTTGGAAAAGGTTAATGTTCAGGTTAAGATGTAGAATGAGAACACATGGCTATTGAAGGATGTTAGACATGTGCCTACATTAAGACAAAACTTGGTATCGTCGGGGTAGTTGGGAAATGATGGTTGTATTGTGACATTTACAGAGAACTCCTGGAAGGTTACCAAGGGTGCTCTTGTGGTAGCAAGAGGTAAGAAGGTTGGAACCTTGTATTTAACCACTGGTAGCACTAATGTTTGTAATCTTATGGCTTTAGACGTAGATACAACATTGTGGCACTATAGGCTCGGTCATATGAGCCATAAGGGCATGCAGATCATAAAGAAATTTTTTCCTAGATTTATAGAAATGGGTTTTGATTTCTGTGAGCACCACGTATATGTGAAATAGAAATGGGTAAAGTTTCTCAAGGTTGGACCTACAAAGAAAGAGAGTAAGTTTGAGCTGGTACATTCTGATGTGTGGGGGTTGACTCAGGTATCATCTCTTGGGGTTCAAATTATTATGTCACTTTTATTGATGATGCAACAAGGAAAGTTTGGGTATATTGTATTAGAAATAAATCTGATGTATTTGACACTTTTGTTAAATGGAAATCCTTGGTAGAGAATGAAACATGTCTTAAGGTAAAATGTCTCAGGTCAGATAATGGAGGGGAGTATTGCAGCAATGAGTTTGATGATTATTGTTCTAAGAATGGAATCCATAGGAAAAAGATGGTTCTAGGAACTCCATAGTAGAATGGGGTGTCAGAAAGGATGAACAAGATAATAATGGAATGAGCTAGGAGCATAAGGTTACATGCAGGATTGCCTCTTTCTTTTTGGGGAAAAGCGGTGAGCACAACTATGTACTTGATAAACAGAGGACCCTCAAGTTCCTTGGATGGAGGCATACCTGAGGAGGCTTGGTCTGGTAAGAAGGTTGATTATTCATTTCTTAGAGTCTTTGGATGTGAGGTGTTTGTCCATATTGACAAGGATGATAGGACCAAGTTAGAGGCTAAATCAGATAAATGCACTTTCATTGGTTATGGTGGTGATGAATTTGGATATAAATGTTGGAGTATTAAGGACAAGAAAATCATTCGATCTAGGGATGTGGTCTTTAATGAGAAAGTTATGTATAAGCAACAGTTGCAGGAAAACAGGGAAGAATCCAGAAAAGAATATGTAGTGTTAGAGGATCTTCTGGATGGGAAAGTGACACATGAATCAATTCATGAAATTACTCAATAGGAACCCCAAACTCCTATATTGAGGAAGTATTCTAGGGTAAGAAGGGTACCTGAACATTTTTCTCCTTCTTTTAATTATTTATTACTCACTGACAATGGAGAGCCAGAGAGATTTGATGAAGCAATGTAGGTAGATGCCAGGAAGTAGTGGGAGCAAGCCATGGATGAGGAACATCAGTCTCTCATGGAGAACCATACTTGGGATTTGGTGAAGCTACCTGAAGGCAAAAGAGCATTGCAGAACAAGTGGGTGTATAAAGTCAAAGAGGAAGAAGGAGGCAAGAAAAGATACAAGGACCGATTGGTGGTCAAGGGGTTTGCACAGAAGAAAGGTATAATATTTTGATGAAATATTTTCTCCAGTTGTAAAAATGACTTCTATTAGAACTATTCTTAGAATAGTGGCAGAAGAAGACTTGCACTTAGAGCAACTAGATGTAAAGACTACATTCTTCATGGTGATTTGGAGGAGGATCTATATATGGAATAGCCAGAGGGCTATGAGGTCAAAGGTAAAGAGGAGATGGTGTGTAAACTAAAGAAGAGCTTGTATGGCTAAAACAAAGCTCCACGACAATGGTATAAGAAATTTGATAGTTTCATGATGGAGCAGGGTTACTTTAGATGTCATTCTGACCATTACGTGTATATAAAGAAATTTGAGGATGGTAGTTATATTATTTTGTGCTTGTATGTGGATGACATGTTGGTTGCAGGTAAAAACATGTAGGAAATAAAAGTACTCAAGAAGCAACTAAGTGACTCCTTTGCTATGAAGGATTTGGGGGCAGCCAAACAAATCCTTGGTATGAGGATATCTCAGGATAGGAAGGAGAGGAAGTTATATTTATCTCAAGAAGAGTACATTCAAAAGGGTCTTAGAAAGGTTTAGTATGCAGGATGCTAAACTAGTTGTCTACTCCTTTGGCAGGCCACTTCAAATTATCAAAGGAGCAGTGCCCCAAGACTGAGGAGGAGAGTATATCATATGTCCAAGGTACCTTACTCATCAAGAGGTTGGAAGTTTGATGTATGCCATGGTATGCACTAGGTTAGATATTTCCCATGCAGTGGGAGTGGTGAGCAGGTTTATGAGTGATCCAGGTAGAGAGCACTAATGAGCAGTAAAGTGGATCCTTCAGTATTTGAGAGGGACCATGGGGTTATCTTTGTGCTATGGTGGATTAGATACCACTTTGCATGGTTATGTAGATTCAGACATGGGAGGAGATGTAGATGGTAGGAGGAACACGACATGTTATATTTTTACTGTAACGTGGGACAATGGTGAGATAGATTTCATGACTACAAAAGGTTGTGGCTTTGTCAACCACAAAGGTTGAGTATGTTGTTACTACAGAGGCTAGCAAGGAGATGATTTGGTTACATAGGAGTTGCTTGATGAGTTGGGGCACAAGAAGGAGTTGGGGAAGCTGTATAGTGATAGTCAGAGTGTTATACACCTAGCAAAGAACTCCACATTCCACTCTAGGATGAAGCATATACAAATACGGTACCATTTCATCAGGACAAACTTTGGAGGAAGAGAAATTGAAGCTGGAGAAGATTCATACCAGTCAGAATCCTGCAGATATGATGACCAAGGTGGTCATAAGGGAGAAACTGAAGCTATTCTGCAGCTTCAGTTGGTCTTCAAGGATGATTTTGAAGATGAGAAACATATTAAGTCCAAAGTGGAATCTCGTCTAGTGGGTGCAATAGCGGTGGAGTTACTGTGATCAGTCTCTAAGTGGGAGACTTTTTGTTGTGGAGCCTGATCTTATTGGTTAACACTCATAGCCTAGGGGGTTGTAAGGGGGGTATTTGTAAGGTTCACCGTGCCCCAAAGCCACATTTTATATGTATTTATTCATTGTAAAATATGGCCCATTAATTATTAGGTCATAAATTTAATAGATATAGGTTAGGGTGGTTTTTTATTTGTTTCCCTAAAAAGATGTTATGAGGTGTGGCTCATTTGTATTCCTATTTTCATTGTAATTGTGTGAGGAGACTGTGATAGAGAGAAGAGGAAGTTATAATAGATTTTTTGTAGGGTGTATCCCTTCTTGTATTTTACTGGACGGAATAAAAGGACTGGTTGTTTTGGTGGATGTAGCCCAGATCTAGGTGAACCACCTTAAATATTGTCTCTGAGTTATGGTATTTTATTTTCTACACCTTTAATTTGAGATCTGTGATATATTCTACATTTTAGTTTCTATTGTTGTGATTATGTGGGATTGTTCCATGTACTTTTATCCCTTATTACCTAACATCATCTCTGGATTATCACTTCTCACTCCTCCCCCTCTCTCTAACATTTTATTTCCTCATTGGGAACTTACTTGTACATTGTTTTGTCTCATTCACTTAAGTGGCCTTGCTTTACATTGTAAAATTCCTTTTTAAAAAATAAGAAAAAGGAGTTAATTTCATTCCTAAAGGTAATATGAAATTTCACAAGTGGTGGTAAGATGAAAAATCGCATGAGGGGAGAGGAAGAGACATTTTTGTATGCTATAAATTAGGATGGCCTCTCCATTCGAAGGAGTTACCAGTTGTTGGTTGTTGTTAGTTGTTATCCTTTGTTTCACTACTAATGTAAGCAATAAGATAGATTATTCTATCTCTTTGCCTATGTTCTTTTAATCTCTCTACTTTCAAACTTTGCAAGCATTATAATATTGTAAAACCAAGAAGGAACTTTGTGTCTCTGATTTATTAGTCTTTGTATTGCTTACACGGTTGATTTATTCCTATTGAATGTGGACCTACTCTATCTAATGTGTGTGAAATTTGTAAGTTTACTCACAACATTAACTCCCTCTTTCAATTTCCCCATTTCCCCATCTCCTCTTTGCCTCTCTTCAAAGAAAATTCCTCCCTTGTACAATGTACAAGTAGTTTGCTACAAGTTTACTAGAGTATTCTTGTGTGATCCTCCTCCTAACGGCCACCCACAATTTTATTTAGTCCTTGTATTCAATAAATGGGAGCCTCCCCATACCCAAGAAGGAGGGTCCTAGCCCCATGATCATTGGGAAAAACCATTAAATATGTCATGCAACAAATTATTTCATTAACATGATGCTAACCATCTTATTATGCTTAAAATGTTTAAGTGGATTGAAGTGGTATGAAAACATGCATTTAAATCTTCCTTCCAGAGTAATGTACTTCATTATTTATAGGCATTTCTCATCCCTATGTGGCAATAATGAGTCTGAGATAAATTTCTTAGAATTCACAAAATTTTCCTCTTCCCTTGAGAAAAAATTGAACGGGATCCTCTTTACTTCTCCCACCTCTTTATAATTTCTAACCTTCCAGGGATATTCCATTAACATGAGCAATACTCTCTTCCAAGATACTCATTTATAGTGCTTGAAACATCAATTTTCTTGCACTTTCCACACCCTAGTAAATTCCATCAACAAAACCTCATAAAATTTAGTGATCCTTTTTATGTAAATAAATAGACCTTATTTCTTAAAAATAATCTAGACCATCAAATTTTTCTGACCTCCTCATAGGATGACGATTCCACTCTAAATTTTTCACCACGTATAATCACCGAAACAACTCTTCCCTTATTTTGTGTAATTGAGATAATTACCAACAAATAAGACTCCCCTATTTTCCCTTTATCCAAAAAACCCACAATAAATAATGATTATTCTCACCCAAAACTAGAAACTTCCCTCTCCTTTCGATTTGAAAAAAGATCACACATGAATTTTCAATAATGAAGAGATGAGTCCCCCAAGTTTTATTGAATGTGAAGCATGTTGAAAAGACTAATAAAATCCCTCTTAAATTTCCTTCACTCATGAACTTGTCCATAAGACAAATCTCATTATGACTACTTAAAAGGACCTAAAAATGAATACAACATTATATTTATCATTATTAATTAAAATAACACCAAATCTAGAAAGGAAATAATATCATTCTACTTCTCCGATTCTTTGTGATTCACATCTTTCAAGTTCATATCACATAAGTCATTAAAAGGACAAGTAATTGTTGATAAACTACTGTCATCTCCTTTACAAGATTATGAAACATTAAATGATGTCTTTCACGATGAATTTGTCATATACATTGATTCAGCTAATGTTTGGATCGTGTATTTTGATAGATCAAAATGTTCCTTTTATGCATGTGCTATGAGTATCTCAATAAACCCCCATTGAAAACTTATACCATTAGCATATAGGTTTAATTTCCCATGTACAATTAATATTATAGGGTATAAGGCCTTAATTTTAGATCTATTGTAAAACTTACATTAAATTGAGATCTATTGAATTCTATGGTGACTCTTAGCTTGTTCTCAATCAAGTGAAAATGTTCTATCAAACAAAATAAGAGAAGTTAATTCCATATTGCTACTTAGTTAAGCTTTTAGCAACTCAACTCAAATATTTTGAAGTTGATAATATTCCTAGAAAAGACAATTGTCATGCAGATGTGATGACAAGTGTGGCCTCCCTTGTACCTATTGATATTTATAATGATAATACAATTTAACTCACTACTGAATCATTTTCTTTCAAAATTTAGATTTACTCACTCTCCATGCACTCGACAATGTGCCTAAATAATAAAGTAACATCTTTAATTTACTATCCAATGAATCTATTCTGACAAAATTTACACAATAAAAAAATAAATATTGAAACATGATGCTTTAAGATGCATTATTACTAGATATGTGTTATTTAAAAGATCATTTGAAGAAAATCCACTTCATTATCTTAATAGTGACAAGGATAAAGTTAAGTTATGATACTCTCATGAAAATGAATGTGGGGGACATTTTATTGGACAATCGATAACATAAAAATTAATTTGTATAATGTAGTACTTGCCTACAATGGAATAATATAGTTGGGATTAGAAGAATTTTGTATACAATGCCAATGCCACAATACTCTAACACACACATCTTCCTAGAATTATAACCCGGTCATGTCGCCTTAGTTGTTTTCAAGGTGAGGATTTGATTTAGTTGGGATTATCAACCTGATATAAACTGAGGGGCAGAAATTTATCATCGCAACTAAAGAGTATTTTACGAAATAGGTTGAGGCCATACCTATAGAGTTGGCCATGAGTGGAAACATCTATCATTTTCTAATGATATGAATTATTACTTTCTTCATAGTCGGTTCTAATATTATTACAAACTATGGGTCATCCTTTAAAAATAAAATAGCTGAGAAATAACAATCTGATACATTATCCACTCATTATTATCAAGAAAAAGATACAAATAAAACAATGGTGAAACTTTTAAGCAAAATCATGTCAAAACATGGAACAAATTGGCATAATCAGATTATTTGAGACTTGTGGGCATATTTTACAAGTGTTTAAACACCCACACGAGTTATATCATATTCCCTAGAGTATGGAATAAATGAGTACCATTATAACTCGAGATAATATCACTTCACGTATCATTGTGAAACATCATCAAAGACAATATTATTCGTGCCAAATATCATTGTGACTCATAAAGGAAGCTCATCATTGGGCTGATATTATTCGTGCCAAATATCTTACTCAAAATACAACCATGAGATTCTTGAAAGAGTATAATTTGTATTCAAGATCACTTTTCTGGAACAACCTCGTAAAGATCAGAAGGGGCTTGGATAAGGGTTGTAAGTGGTAGCTTAGAAATGGAGAGGATATTCACTTCTAGAAGGACAACTGGGTGGACTTCAAGGGCTTAAAAGTAACAATGACTGGGAACAACTTCAAGACAACCTCTCTGTAGAACATGGGAATAAGGTCAGAGACTGCATGACTTGTGTTGATGGTATACTTCAATGGAAGGTTCTAAACACTAATAGGCCCACATTTAGAAGCCTTATTGAAGGAATTCACTGAATTATCTCTAATATTCAGATTAGCCAAAATCATGATAGAGATGAATTAATTTGGGTTAAATATTTTGATGGTTCCTACTTTGTCAACTCAGGATATCAAGTTTTCTTTGGTGAAATTAGTTGTGATTTTAACTAGAGAAAAATTTGGCATAAAGAGCTTACCCCCAAAATTAATCACTTTTTATGGCATTTTCTCAACATAAAAATTCTTACTATTGAAAACCTAATCAAGAGGGGATCTACCTTCCCTAATAGATGTTATTTGTGCAGGGATGAAGCTAAATCTATTCATCATCTCCTTCTTCACTGCCCTTTTGCTTTTAGTCTCTGGGATCTCTTCCTTGCTAGATTTGAGGTAGTATGGAAATTCCTAGAAGACATTCTTCATGCTTGGGAGCAGTGGTATCCTCCTTTTAAACATAACATACTCAAAAAGCTCTGGAGGTTCACTTTCCCCCATGTCATTTAGAGAATTTGGAAAGCCAAAAACTCCCTCATCTTCAAGAATGCTAAATATAACAAAAAAAGACTTCAGAAAGAGATTACCATTGATATTAAAGAAAATATTTTGAAATTCAAACCTTTTAAGAACCAAAGTTTTCCCAAAAGAGAGTATAGAATTCTTCTTAATTAGAGCATAGATTTGGAGAACCTCTAAGCAAGGCCTACCACTATTGACAGATCTCTAATCCAATGGATCCCCTGACCGGTTAATTGGCGTAAACTCAATTTTGATGGTGCCTCTAAGGGAAACCTTGGTACAACGGCTAGAGGCGAGATTATTAGAAATCAGTTTGGAAAGCTTATTGTATCCTATGTTGGTCCTATGGGGTCCTAGACCAATCGCTATGTGGAGGCTCTAGCCACTTTATGGGGGCTAAGAGAAGCTAAAAAACATAAAATATCCAAGCTCATAATTGAAGGTGACTCTCTCAATATTATTAATAACCTTAATGACAATAACCCCCCTAATTGGGCCATTAAGGACTTCATACAAGAGGCTAAAAATATTTGCAATAACTTTGATAATGTTAGCATTTTCCATACTTATAGAGAGGGCAATAAAACAATAGATCATTTGCTAACATTGGTGTGATTAGTAATCATTATAAATACTAGATTAGAAATGAGGAAATCCCAAAGATTACGAATGAAATTATTATCAAGGACGCCTTGGAAAACTGTCCCCATAGATAGTACAGGCCTCAGTCTTTGACAAATTACCTCTCGCTATCATGAGTATCCCATATACTTGAGCAACCTCTTCACCCAATGGATGTTTCATGGATTTTCTCCTTTTCTTACTCATTTCTATCTATGCGGCTTTATCGCTCACTGGTTTCTGTCTTATTCTTGTTAATCCCTTGCTTTTCAGTGACTTGTACTCTGTTATCATGGGGGGACCTCCTTGTGGGTTTGAACCTAGATTTGATCCAGCTTGGAAATCCAATTCAAAGCTTTGGAAACTATTGTACATAGATGGATTCACTACGTTCATTCAGAGGATTAAGAGTTTCAATAAGCGTATCTCCATTCTCTTTGCCAAACATTGGAAAAACAGGGTTTTTAATTATAAAGGAAAAGATTTACCAATCACAGAGAATTTGATTTCTTTTGTAACTGGACTGGGCTTGAATGACATCAAGTTATATTGAAACAAGTTTGAAAAGGATGCAGAGGAGAAGAAATTTCTTTAGGGATTTGAAAAAATGCAAATTGGCAAGGTAGGTATTGTCTGTTCCTCTATTCTAGTCCCCCACGACGATGTTTCCTAAATGGTGGTCAAGTATATTAATCTTGAAGGACATTTTTATACCCTTCCCCTTCACCATTTGGTGATTTTGAATCATTTCAGAAGATCTCTTAGGGTTAGTCTTTCATACTACATTCTTCATTCTATTGAAAAATCTATTCAAGAGGTTCATTCCCAAAGGAGATCTATTCCCCTTCACTAAGGTGTAATTCTCCTTCTTCACCTGTATTGTCATGACATGGTTGCTAATATCCCATCAAGCTCTATTCCCCCTCACCCTATACAGCCCAACAAATCTAAAAGACTTAGAAAACCTTCTCCCCCTTGCCAAAAGGGTTCTCAGAAGCACTACCAAAGGGAAAGACCTAAATGTGGTAGAAAGCTTGCTCGCCATCAACTAGACTAACCTCTCCTTGATCGCCAAAACCTAGTTTCAGGGCCCTCTTATAAATTCAAAAACCCTAGGGGAGGATGTGCCTCTCATGGTTAACATTGGAAATAAGGGGAAACAACCCTCTAATTTGGAAATTGAGGAAAAGGTTGCAGAACTTAATAGGACTTAGAAGGAACTGATTGCAACTCTTGAGAAGATTGTCTCTAAAAAAATCAACCACCTCACCATGTAACACACTTTTCTTGAGTTTCTGCATATTGAGGTTAAGAAAATTTGTGATGTGAGTGGTATTCCAAAGGATCTTTGGAAAGGCGAAAAAGCTACAAAGAAGGCATTATACTCCAGTAACAAGGACCCTACAATGTAGAATACCCTGAATCTCTTCAAAGCTTTGGAGGAAATGAAAAAAGTATTTCAAAAATGTCTCAAGTAACTGGACCAGGCTCCTCCTGGTGTTTGTGTTTTTTTATTATTTTCTGTTGGTTGTGTAGTTGTTGTTATGCTATTGTTTATCTATTCTCCTGCTTCTTTCTAGTATATCGTCTCTTTCTTTGTTTCTATGTGTATTTTTTTGGCATGTAGGCCTTTTGTTGGGGTGTGGCCCCCACATATTAAAAAACCACATTGTTAATTTCTGTTACATCTGGTAGTTAGGCCTTTTTACTAGCGTGTGGCCGCCACCTATAAAAAAACCACGTTGTTACTCTTGCTTATTTGTCCATTGGGATTTTTGTACTACGGGGTATGGTCCCCCCCAAAACCATTTACCAAAACATCATCAAAGACAATGATTATTATGAGAAATGGTTACACCAATTGGAGATTTTAGATAAAAGATGTATCTACATTATTGAACACTTGCACATTTATCAAAATTGTTTAAGAGAAACATGTGAAAAAATTGTAATCGATAATTTGAGATTGGGGATTTAGCCCTAAAATAAAAACAAAAGAGCACAAATATTAACAAATATACAAAGGGGAATTTCTAATCCAATCAGTTGGGTCCATTTGTGATTATAAAAAAGTTTGGTACATGGGCTTATCACCTCTTAATGCTTAAAGGAAAACCTCTTTGAGAATGCAATAAATATCATGTTTTACCTTCAATTCTACACATGAATTTTATAGTCCCTAAATCTCAATGATGCAACACATTTCATGGGTTCAATGTGATTGTCAAGGGAATCATAGCTACATATAACCACACCCAGTATTCCATGTCATAAAATATAATTTTAATCCCTCTGGGTATTGATTTTAGTGTTTTTTAGTGTATGTATTTTTTTAAAAATCTAAAAAACATTTAAATATTGCAAAAATCCAAGGTGATGGTCTACTAATGACTTGCATTTTCATGATATACATTCAAATAATGTTGTTATTAGCTTTAACACTTGACACATCCTATTTCCTTGTGTACTTCTACTCGTAATTCCATACGAGTTAGCTATAAATACATATCAAGTATATAATGGCACGGACACACACATGCTTCACAACCCCTCGTTGGTGATATAATCGAGGGAACCTCCTTCTACACTTGTGGGGGATGCCTATATTAGAAGCATATCACGCTACATTTTTATAAACCCATATTCGTTACAATCTCGTTCATTGAAAATACCATAAACACATACATGATGCCTTAAATAGATTTATACCTCGTGACATATAATTTATAAAGGACATGTTGTGTTATTTTAATTAGTCTTGAGACTATTTGGATATGTCTTTTTAAATTGTTCACTCCAAACACATTTCTTTACTAGTGATGAGCTAATTTTACTACATGATATTTTTTTGTTATATTTATGTCTCATAATTTCATTCAAAAATAAGGTCAAATTTAATCACTTTGTTCATATAGGAAATTCAAACATAGTTAGTTTGATTTTGTTAGTGTTTTACATATCTATTACTTTATTTACTTGATTTAACCACTATACACTAGTTACATGACATACATACTGAAAATCACTATGGGCACATTTATATATTGTGACCTTTTAGTTCTATATATGGATTTTTTATTCATAGTTAGAGCATTCCTACATTGGGGGTATCTTCACACATAACTTTTCAAGTGATATATTTTGATATCTCAAGGCCCATTTAACAATATAAAACCGCTTCTATGATGACTTAAATTAGTTTATAATTCTTGACATGTACAATGTTATGGATATTATATTCTATTTTTAACTAACGACGACATGACTTGTGTTAGTTCCCAATCTAACACTCCCAAAACAAGATTGAAATTCAAAGTTGCATTAGGGGGGAGAAATGGAGGAAGACAAACCTGTTGATTTGTCGTTTTTAGCCGAGGATGGATCTATCTTCTCCTCATGATCAAACAATTTAGGGATGACATGGAGGCACTTTATTGAGGGTGTGGTTGTTCACCTGATACTTTATGGATCTATCTGAACCAAGGTGAGAGGACATGAGGGGTGGCTTGAAAGTGAGAGTGAGATATTATATTTCAAACCCTAAAACTTGTTGGAACCATAATATGAAATCAAATGCAACCATAAAATGCAATGTTGATTAAAAATAATGATAAAAAAGCATTGCAAATACTTGATACATTAGACACAAGCCGCTAAAGATAGATTTAATGTGATCACAAGCATCATTAGATGAAATCTGTTGATAAATTGTAGTGAAATAAAACATGAGATGCTAAGCTTTGTGAATCAAGGCAAACACACTTCAAATATTGCAAAGGTTGTGTGATTTTCCTAGAGATAACATGTGGGGTATGCAATGATGATGAAATTTACATAGGGATGGGACAAAAGAATAGTGTAAGACAAGATAAAGGAGGATGGATATGGTGGAAAAGGGGACTAGTGAGAGGAAGTAACTAGATTAACCATTATGTCTTGAAAATTCTTCATGCATTCATACATGGAAGCAACAGAAAATCACCCTCCAAAGGTTATTTATCCTCATAGACATCCAAGTAAGATAAAAAATATATAATAAATCGTGAAACCCCAACAAAAACACCTGAGAATGAAGTTTCATGCACTCATCACACCAAATTTCTAATACTAGAGGACACCCTAAGGCAAACAAATATGCATTTTCAGAGATCGCAGAAAGGAATTTTATGATTGAATTCAATGATGCAAGGTAACACTATAATGCAAAAAACCCTCAATTTCCAATTAAACAATCAATTACAAAATTCTTCTATACACTTATCTGGCTCGACCAACACATAATTACTAAGGAGAAATGCAATTTATTGATTTCAGATTTGTTTACAAGAGGAAACATCAAAATTATACATGACATAAAGGTTTTGTGTTTCCATTTGCAAGGGAGATAAGGTAAACGTTTAAGAATGAGTCTCAAAGACTGCTAATGGTTGCACAACAACAACCACCTTAACATGAATTTGCAAATGACATGCACAAAGCACCAATTCTCTGCAAAGTCACTTCACAAACAAAAATCCACACTTCTGAAGTAGGAACCTCACAATCTACAACCAAAACCAACCCAAAGAAGAGAGAGGAGGAAAAGAGAAGATAATACTTCACCTTTTATACAAAAATGTATCAATCCCAAATAAATATCCCATAGATGCCAATTCGAGGACTGAGAGTATAATATTTGGTGATCCATGTGCTTAGGGAGAAAATCAATAGAGAACTATGTAGTCAAGAAGATGGATGAATTTGGAATTGCAAGCGTTTTATTCTTGGTGTTATGATCATCCATTCTTCATTTAGTGGGGGCCAAAGAGGAATATTATTCTTCAAGAGGCATCCATGGGCGAAGGAGGATCATAATAAAGCATCTTCAACCATTTTGATTCTTGAAAAAGACGTGCAACTTCCAAAACTTCCGTAGTCAAAATATCATGAATTGCTTTGCTGTTTACTACAAAATGTTCTCTTTGAAAATCATTCTTTAAGAAATTCCCAATGCACTTGGTTTGAGGTGAAATGAATTCCTGAGTCGAAAGTTATGGGAAAAAGTGCAAACATGACCATTCCGTGTAAAACTTCCTTATTCTGCAGATTATGGATAATCCACCTTTACTTCATGGGCTTTTGAGTATTCATTTCATGTCATGGATTTGATTTGGATCATTTAGGTCTATCATGTCTTTTTCTTGTTCTATGGGGTATTCCTCGATGTACAACTCTTCTTTGGTTCCGTGACTTCAAAATTTCCGTGGAACACTAAACATCTAATGTCCGTGGAACGCAAAAATTTATTATCCCGCGGGTTTTCTATTTTTCTACACTTAGTCATTTGATACTCTCCCACACTTACTATTCTTATGTCACCATGTCATAAATTACCACACCATATATAATGATGTCATGAAGGTTCGATTCCTTTGTTATGTGGCATCCTTTTCCCATGACCACACTTCTTTGTTATGTGGCCTTTTTGTAACTCTGCGAAACACCAAACCTTGAGACGCCCGTGAAATACCAAGTTTCTTGTTCCACGAAATCCACACTTGATCACATTCTAACTTCCTTCTTCCTACTTTGTGGATCCCCGCGGCACTTTCTCTTAGCATCAGTACTTCTACTGAGTACATTATACCCTTTTGTTTTGCATAAATAACTACTTCTATGGAACACTATCATCATCTAATTCCGTGAAGCACTAAGTATTTTCAACCCTTTGTTCTACAAATTTTATTTACAAGTTCCATCAGCCCATGGAACAATATCCTCTGACTTCTGCAATTTCTTATTTTGATTTAAACCCTCTAAAGACTACATTTTTGTCAATCCATTGACTACTATTTCTTGAAAGCTACAAAACACTGTAAATTTGTGAAATCATCAAAATCAAAGGAAAGTCAAGATGTAAGTGTAAATCCACATTAGATGGTCATAACATGATAAAAATATTACTTTGAGGATCAAGGAACCATCAAACATTTTGCAAAACAAAGGGAACAAATAGGGTGACTGGCAAGGTCGTCTCATCATGTTTTGAAGTGTTTTGTAAAGATGACGCCTAGAGACAAGGGGATCAAAATGGGCACCAATATTAGATTTATCTCGGGGATGGACACCCCCAGTGGGTGTACAAATAACCACTTAAAATTCATGGAAGTAAACTAGACGCCTATCCATTGGGCAACAAAGTCAAATGAGTAAACACTTGGTTTTTGTATTTTCAAATCACATCAGCTAGAAAACCTACTAAGTACAACAATAAGGGTCAAAGGAAATAGAAAAAAAAACAGAGGAAAGACTATATAAATTATATAAATGGAATGAATCGAGATACACCTAATAAGTGTTTGAGATGCCTACCATTGATAGGAAACTCAATTATTTCACCATCCAAATCTCTCAAGAAAAAAGTATGCTCCCCAATTTCGACACCTATGTAGTAAGGGCCCATCCAAAGAGCTTCAAAATTTCCATGTTTGCCCTTATCTTCATGTTTTTTGTCCAAAAATAACACCAAGTCTCCAATCTGGAAATTTCTTGGAGAGACCTTTGTTAACGTGAAATCACAACACCCCTAAATGAGCTCTAAAAATCTGCTTTTCTAAGGCAGACTCATTTGGTGTGATTTGCATAACATTGGACCATCTCTCAAGTTGTGGGACTTGTGGACTTAAGATGGCCCTCTAGAGAAAGTCGGCTTCTTCTTCCTGATCCTAATGCTAAAATACTCCTAATGTAGAAATGACGTCTAACTATACCTATCCTAACAATGCCAAGGAGACATGAAGAGAGAAAGTGCATAAAGAGGGAAATCCTACACTAACGAGGTGATAGCACCAAGAAAAGGGGAGTGATGGTCACAATCTCAGCTGCCTGAAGTGGAGAGGTGAGTAGAGGAGAGGGTGGACAAGATGCACCGTAGACTAGAGATAAATTTCACACAGAACACCACTTCAAAACCCATTAAACACAGCTCCCAGGACCTGCTACAAACATCAAAATATGCACAATATACCCTGGAACGACGAGAGGCGAGGGAAGACAATAAAATAAGCAAAGCATGGGTAGATGCATCACAAAACATAATTTATTGCTCCAAAAGTTCACACAGTACATCGTTAGTGGGCAAGAGGCAAGAGAATGCCATTACATAGCCGTGAAAGGAGGTTCAGACTCCATTTTCGACCCTGGGGAAGAAAAGAGAGAGGGGGACAGGGAAGAAGAATGAACAACCCTTTACAATGAATAATGCCCCTGTCTTTATAGATTTGACTGGAGAGAAGAAAGAGAAAGAGAAGCGGGAAAAGTAGATCGGAACTCAACCACTGTTGTTAATGCTTCTGATAAAATCTACCCCCAAATCCATCTTTACTGCATTGATCCTTGGTTTGATGCCTTGAAAGAAGTGGAAACGATGGAAACAGATCGAATCCAATCTGGTTGTTGAGATAGATGGATCCTGCATTGAAGGTCGGAAGATTTTTCCTCTATTTTTCTTCACCTAACCTCCTCAAAACTAAAGTTTTAGACCTTTGTGGCGTAGGTGAGGCCGAGATCTTTCCAATGGTGTCAAATTTGCAATAATTCAAGCCCTGAGTTGAAAGATATGCCCCTTCAAAGTTTGTATCGGGTCCGTACAGGAGGGTGGGCTTTTGCTTGACTCAGGCTCAAATGCTGACTTTTTCCCTTGGGTGGAGTTGCGGCCCATTTTGTAACTTTTACCCCTTTTGGAATAACAAGGGGCAAAAAACCAACTTCCCCCCGATGACCCTCTTTGACCTGGGACACGTGGAGATGCGGGGCTTGTTTGAGCCTCCCTTTATGGATTCATCTCTGGAGAAGTGCCGCTAGGACACGTGGCTCTCTCTACGACACTGCTCCTTCATTTTCGAGCCCCACTGTAACCTGTTTGTTGTCCTGGAATGTGAGTTCGTGGGTTTGAGTCATTTCCTTCATAATTTCCTTATATGCAAGAGTTGTCTTGCCCAAATTTTCTGAGGGGGCGAATTTGGGATAACAACCTTCTTGTCAAAATTTTTCTTTAGTTTTCTTTGAACTTTATGTGTCTTTAGTGAGATTCTCTCCAAAATTCATCAAGCTCAATAATCTAGTCAACCCTCTCGGCATAAGGATCAATTCCTTTCTCCTCTCCAAGTCGTTACATGAATTGACATAATGATAACTTCAAATGATGAGGAATAACTACTTGGGTGCCATAGATTATCTCAAATGGGCTCTTTCTAATTGACATCTGGGGTGTGATTCTATCATCTTGTACTAAAAATTTCAATTACTTACCCCATTTCTTGTTATTAATCTCCAAGTTCCTCCTAAGTATATTGAGCAAGTTCTTATTGCTTGACTCAAATTTCCCATTTCCTTGGGGGTTATAGTTGGAGGCATAAGTTAGGTTTGTCTCATATTCTGTACACATTATGGCAATAATTTTAGCTTTGAAACTCATGGCATTATCAGAAACTAACATGGCTAAGACACCAAACTTACAAATGATGTTGTTGAAAAGGAAGTCCATGACCACTTTGTGAGTATCTGTTCAGAAATAAGGGATAAAATATGTGGAACAATCCCACACATAATTGTAATAGTAGAAACTAATATGCAGAAAGATATTACAGATATGAAATTAAAGTGCAGAAAATAAAAGAACACAATATAGAGACAATATTTAACATGGTTCACCCAATTTGGGCTAAATCCACCAAGAATAACTTGCTCATATTTTATTGCAAGCCACCTCTTTCTATTGATACAATACCCAGATCTATTTGGAGCTATGATCTCCAAAATCTACTGAATTCACACTTGAACTCACACACATCTACAATGATATCTCTCACCTATCAAAAGTACATGAATAGGCAACTACTTAAGCAGTTTTACAATACTGTGGGTACAAAAACCACGTCTCAAAATTGCCCCATAAACCTATGGTTCAAAAATCCCACCCATATGAGAAGAGCGCATTTCTTGAGATATCCACACATGAAAATAAGCTCCACAACATAACCATATCCTTCTTGGTGGGGATTGCTTCAACCCACTTAGTGAAATAATCTGTAGGGACCAAATTGTCCTGAACTAGATGCCTATATTATTTCACCAATAAAATCTAGCCCCCATTATCTAAAAGGTGCCTCCATTGAGATGGGTTGTAATGACATGGATATTGAAGCTTTTAGCTTACCTTAGAAATGTTGACAACCCTCACACCTCCTCACAACTTGAGAAACATCCTTAAACATATATGGCCACCAATAACCTACCCTCAAAATATTATGAGCGGTTACTTTAGTAGCATAATGGCCACCACAAATTCCTCCATGAAACTCATCAATCATCCTAGGATCTTCATCTTCAGTTATGCATCTTAACAAGACCCCTTCTAGATTTTTCAATGCTAAACCAAAGTTAGTCAAGATGTATTTTTGGAACATCAAATTCAATGTCCTTATTTGATTCTTATCTAGGAAAAAAGGAAAATTCAAATTATTCAAGTAATACACAAATTTCTTGTACCAAATGGAAGCAAATACCTTTTCACAGGGATCACCTAGATTAGCAACAACATTGTTCACTTTAACAGCTTACAGTTTTGCTTTTGCCATTAATCTTTCCAATTCAAGGCCTCTTACCAACTTGGTGGTTTAAATGTCCATGCCATACTCTTGGAGTTTGTTAACCCATATGTATATTTTTCTTGAAGCTTCCATTTGTGTCAAAATGTATTTAATTATACCGTGTGACACATAAAAAACAACTGTTGATCTCAAGATGTAAGGTCTAAACATTTAATGACCTTTACTAAAGAAAAATATTGCTTCTCCATGATTTTATACTTTGATTTAGATCCTTGGAAGGCATTTCTAAAGAATGCAATTGGTTTCTCATGGCCTTCATGATCCTTTTGCAATAAAATTGAAGCAATGGTAAATTCATATATAAAAGAGAAAATATGAAACTCTTTTTTATAATCTAGACTATCCAACACATGGGAAGTCTTCAATGCATCTTTCACTCATTTGAATGCTTACATTGCCTCATCTCCCTATTTGATAATCTGATCTTTCTTCAACATACTTGTGATAGGTAGAGTGATCTCAACAAAATTAGACACAAACCTAGAATCAAAAAGTTATTTTGACTAAAGAAAGATTGGATACCTTTCTTGGATTATGGGATGGGGACTTCGTTAATTACCTCTAACCTCTGAGGGTTAGTCATAACTCCTTCTTAATACACAATATTCCCCAAGAACTTTGACTTTTGCATGCTAAAATGGAATTTCCTAGGATTCAATGGGATACCAAATTCTCTACATCTGATAAAGATCTTTTCAAAGTAATCTAAGTGACCACTCCTATTCTTAGAGAAGACAATTATATCATCTTGGTAAACCACAATAAAATCATATATGAATCCAGAAAATGCAACATCCATTTCTCTTTAGAAAGTAGCTCCTACATTCATTAACCCATATGGAATTCTCACATAGAAATAGGTTCCCCATGGAGTTGTGAAAGCAATCTTGTATTGCTCAATTTCTTTAACCACCACTTGATTGTAAGTAGAGAAATAATTCAATATTGAAAGCATTTATGACCCTGTTACCTTTTACAAAAGGGTAGTTATATTTCAATGAATCATTGTTTAAATTTGTAAATTCAACACACAATCTGATGTCCCCATTTTTATTTCTTACTAGAACCAGATTAGAAACCCATGAAGAGGACCTTGTAGGCTAAATGATACCTCACTCCTTAAGTTTCTTAAGCTCTACTTGCATTTTATTTGTAATGATGGGGTTTATTGACATTTGTTTCTTCCTAAAGGGCTTGGCACTAAGCTCCAAATGTATCACATACTGAAATGAATCCTCCCTATAGGATTTCAACTAAGAAGAGGACCATGCCAAATAGTCATGATATTTTCTTAACAATTTGATATAGGATTTTTTTCATCTGCATCTAAATTCCCGCCCAACTAAACTTTTCTTAGATATTGGAAAGTGTTTTAGTACTTTTAGATTGAGTTAATTCATGTAAGGAATGAAACACTAAAAATTAGAATAATAACAAGGTTTAGAATTACCCGCGGGATGAAGAACACCCACCATTGAGTCCAAGTGATGTAAGAACTCATTTTTGGAGGCGAAGGAAAATATTTACACAAGTAAACAACTTCACAAAGATAGATTAGTAAAATAATAGGTGAGTTTCCTGACAAGTTCTAGTCCTGAAAAATGAAAAGACTCCCTTTCACGGATTTCAACCCACTTTTAAGCAATCAAGCTAGATATAACAAATAGTGGAATTACAATTAATGATGTATGATGATATGGGTAAAAAATTACTAATATGTAATGCTTAGATACTGGGACTTAATTGACATCTTCAATGATGGGTTGAGGTGGATTGAAATGATTGGTCCAGTAAATATTGGCTTCGTTGTTATTTTTAAGGAGGACGTCCAATTGATTGGTGATGTCATTTGGATTAGGTGTATGGATGATCACACATATACTTAATTTGTGAGTGATATTTGATTTCTCCCACATGAAATGTTACAAAACTATGGGGAGGTCGTAGATGTTGATGGGTTTGAAAAATTATCCTGAGATGGTCATCTAACATAGAACATGCTTACATATAGGAGAACATTAGCTACGAATTTGAAATATGAAGGAAATACACCTAAATATATTGAAAAAGCAAATTTGGGTATTCTTGATAGGGATCGATGTTGATTGTTATTTAAAGGTATGTTTTTAATCACAAATGTTTCTCAATGCCAAATTTTCTAAGTGGATGATTGGGTGGGAATGTTTTGGGATTGGATGCTTGGATAAAATAAACAATGTTGTTATGGAATCTGAAAAAAATAGCTTCAAACTGAAATGAAGAGTATACCTTTATGACGAAGATGACTCAGGTGACCAAGTGATGAAAATGACTTCTCTAAGGGAAGCTAGTGCAACAAGGCACTTTTTCTTCTTCATGCCTTGTCACTTAATTTTTTTCGGATCCTTGGGTAATGACATGTGCTAATTTATATAGAATCAATACCATTCAAGAGAATCGGTACCATTCTGAAGTGATTAGAACCGATTCAGGGACTCGGTATCAATTCCTAGTTTTTTCGAGGAATATAGTTTGATATGGTTACAGATACATTATTTTTATGGTTCATGCAAGTTATAATGGTATTTGGGGTTGTTTTAATTTTATGGGGAGTTTTTTAGGGGGTTGAGGTTGTTTGGTTTGTTTTGTATTTATTATTTATTTATTTTATTTGTTTTATTGTGGTTACGAGTGGTTTGTGAGGTAAAATAGTGAATACGAGTGTAAATATGGGTCAATAAATATTGTGATGGGTAAAGTGGTCATGTGGGTTTATGGAGGGATGTTATAAGTTGTGTACATATGGGTAGGAATTAGGGTGACCTAATTCTATTTTCCACATTTACCCCTTTTCAATTGCAACGAAAAATTGTGAGGTAAAATCCAAGAGTGTGTGTTACCTAAGCCTTGTGGTGAGAGAGTGTTCCCCCTCAAAGTGGGGATTGACGAGGAAAGATGAGTCGGGCACTAGTTTAAAAATGTGTGGATGTATGGGTGTATATTTAAATAATTTTACACAAGAAAATATGTATATGTGAGTTACTATGGTGCACCAAGGATGAGGACATGTATAAATATGTGTAATAGAGTGGAAAATGGGCAAGTTATTGGAAAAATAAGTGACAGGAAAAACCGTCTTGTGCTACTAAGGGGACACACAAGGGGTTCATCTTGTAGAAATATGTTTTTACAAAAAATGTGTGGTATATAAGGTAGGTTTTGTAGGTTACGGGACCATCAGGGAGTTTGTATTTCACTAACCAAATGAGAATGGGATAAGTATGTAATGGAATGTATATATTGGGGGTCTTGGGGACCAAAAGGGATATTAGTGTGATAGTTTATGCAAATTTAAGGTGAATTGATACCAATTCATAGGATCGATACCAATTTAATAAGATCACCATTGATTTTGGATCGATGTCAATTGTTGCAAAATGATATATATAGAAATGGGTTGTTTGTGTGGATTCATTTTTCATGCTATGATCTTATATGTTATAAATATATATTATGAGTATTTGTGAGAAATTGAGGCTAGCAAGAGTGGATAGAGGAGGTGAATACCATCTCAAATATAGGTAGGTGCATTTTTTTATTTTTTGGTTTTAGGGGTCTTTTTTTTCTACATCGAGATATAGGATCGATGTCGATTACTATGGTCGGTATCAATTTTTAGGAATTGGTATCGATTCATAACAATCAAGGTCAATTACACACACACACACACACATATCAGTTCCAATTACATGTGTTTTTGTTGGTTTTGGAGATTTTAAATGAGTTTTTTGTTGATGTGGCTAATATTTTCTTTTTGCATTTTTTGTGAATGCAGGAAAAGAGGCGTCTTATGATGAGGGACTAGGTGCCAAAATTGTTGGAGAGGTTGCATCAAGATATGAGTGATGATGATTGGGTTACTTTGGAGTTGTTGGGGTTGGGTGGATTGCATCATTATAGGCATATCCATTGGGATTCAGAGATGATGGTGGTGTTGTTAGATCAGTGGGATTGATTACAAAGACATTTTGGTTGCCTATAGGGGAGATTACTATCACCCCAAAGGACATATATCTGATTTTTCGGTTACCTATTTAGGGAGAGGATATTGTCCCTATTGATGAGGTTAGGAGGGTATAACTATGGTGAGGCTATATGGACATGATGCATTGGATGTATCTTATGTTGCGAGGGGTTTCACTTTTGAGCCTCATTGAGATGAGAAAGTGCCTAAGAGTACTTTGATTGCTATGATCATGGTAGGTATTTGTTACTATGCATTATCAGATTTAAGAGGAGGTCAATTTCCATGGTTATTGACAGGGGTTGTAAAAGATAGGGTAGAGCATCAGACCGTCTTTGTTTGGGGTCCATATCTACTGACACAGATATATAGGGAGTTGTGGGAGTGTTCCACAGGGAGGAGATATGGGTTGTATGTGAAATTTATGCTATAATGTTGGGCCTATGAGCAATTAAAATGATTTGACCCTGAGGTCTTCCATGGGTTAGGTGGTACGAGAGTGTGTTGTGTTGGGTTTATGAGATGAAAAAGTGATTTTATGCGGGATGTGGTGTCATGGGGTCTGGAGTATTGTGCAGGGCTACTAGATAGTCTTGGGGTAGATGATGTGATATGGAGGCCATATGTGTGGTTTTCTACATGACTGGGAGAGGTACATGAGTTGTGTATGATGAAGTAGGATATGTGGATGCGTGGGTGCCAAATGGAGATGATCGAGGTTTTTTAGTTTAGGTGGGTGAGGTGATAGTTTGAAATTATTCATGATGTGCTAGTGGAGCCTATTGTATACAAGAGAGATGATGGGTACACCGAGATGCCAATGGAACATGTGAGAGATATTCAAATGATGACAAAGGAGGAGGTAGCATAGTGTAGTACTATGTTTTTATAATGACAAAATTCAACTTGAAAACATGACAACTATACCCCAGTGTCAAAAAAATTCATTGTAAACCTTCCTAGACACCCTTCCAAGTTAGTCCGCCCCTTGTGCCAAGACTATCCCCATCCATTTAGTATCCATGTCTGCGGTCCCAACCTTTCCCATGTGTTGAAAAAATGAAAACAAGCTCACAAGATCCTTTTGAGACAGTGTCTTTTGAGTTGATCTTTCAATAGGCTTAGGAAGGGCTATTTCTGGCCTTTCTAAGGCTAGTGCATATTATCCGAAATGGATTGGGAGCCCTAAATTCATAAGGGAGGTGTATTCATGAGACATGATCATTTTTCAAGTGATTTAGGAATATTTTGGAAATATCTGGAGGTTTAGGAGTAGGTTCAAGAAAAGTGGGTTTTTTAGGCCGAAGGAGCTTACACTGCAAAAAAGCACTTGAGCTTCAGGAGATGATTCTGGGAGATCCAGAATGATTTGGAAGTCAAAAAAAAAATCAATGGAAATATTATTCAATGACCTACATGGTGATAATCCTAGATGTTTCACAACACCCATGTAGTTCTTTCCACAACTCATTCTTTGTAGGCACAACTGGCGGTCCCGATAAAAAATAATTTTTTTGAGGATGTTTCAAGCTGAATAATACCTTGAGAACCATTCCACCCTTCTCTAAATGTTGTTTCTAATTAAAATAATATAAATAAGTTCGCAAAATTTTATCTGGGAGCTCCAACAATGTCATTTTCAAGCTTCTCTCTAAGGTACAAGCTCCTTCAGTGACATGTGTCACCATGAGGATAAGGAAAACTTTTGGTGTCCCTTTACAAGGGGAAAAGGGGGAATAAAAATATTCACTCTACCTTAATCCTCATGGACCCATTATATGACCCTAGAGGCCTCTGATAAACACCTTTTGCTAGTTTTTGAGCTCCCTCTCCTCACTCTGCATGCATACCAAGTGTCATCATCAGGTTAATGTGCACTTTTGGAGTCCCTTTTTCATGCTTTCCAAGTGTCATCACTAGGATAATATGAAATTTTTTGTCTCCCTATCTCATTCCAAGGGGGCAAGGTGGTAGAAAAATGCACCTCCCACCATACTCCTGCCAGGTTCCTCATGTGATAAAAAACTAGCTCCTGAGTGCTCAAACTAAGCTCTTTTCGCAAACCTATGCATGTGTGCCATATGTAACTCTAGGGATAATGCACACTTTTGGTGTTCCCTGAATTTTTCCAATGGTACAAGGGGGGCAAAAAAATGCACCCTCTTCCTCTCTCTCATGCCCATAAAACTTGGAGTTAGTCATTTTTTCACTCCCCCCCACATTGCTCCATTTCTATCGAGAACTCTGGAAATTTTTTCCAGATTCCTTTATCTCCATTTTTATAATTGCATTCACCCCTCCACTTTCCTCTGATCATGACGAAAGAAATTTCATGAAAAATTACAATTTTACAAGGCTTCGTGCACTTTTCTTGTCTGATTGACTCCATAGTCCACGAAGAGAAAATCTTCATAACTTGCAAACCGATGGATGGATTGACATGGGATTTTTTGTATTCTTCACCATTTCTAAGCACCTTGAGAAAACAAGTGAGATAATTTGAATGCATGGCTCAATTTTTTTTACGTCAGAAAAACCCCGAATTCATGCCCTCATTTTATAAAATTTTATTTCCCATCATTCTAGAGATCGGTTTGAGCCAAAAATTTCAATGTGAGATAAAGATTAAAATCCCATCTCAAAAAATTTGGTTCTACCAAAACCCAATGTCGGGAAATTCACTTTCCAAAAATAGTAAGTCTCTACATGAACACTTACTATAAATAGAAAATTCTCACATAGGGTGAAATATTCAAGGGTAGAGTGTACGAGGAACATCGAGAGGAATGAGAAGAGTGATGAAAGGTGAAAAAAGTTGAAAGGGGTGAAAAATCTCAATATAATAAAAATAGTAAAATTTCATTCCAGGTATGGAGAAGTTCCAATGTTAGACATGAAGTTCAAATTTACAGGCCTCGAACCAGTCTCAACTCTCTCATCTGAGTACTCAATATGTGGGGGATAATGATGTCACCCACATGGACCTTGAATATCTCAAAAATCAGAATGCTTGGAGGACCAAGAGAGCCAGTGGAGGACAAAATTTTCACGAGTGGGATGTATACGCGGCAGTTGGTCACCCATTATCAATGTAGAGTATCAAATTGGTCTTGGCATGCTATCACCAATATGAACTAGAAACCAGCTAACCATTCGAGTAGACAATGGCTCATCCCTGATAGTGCTTGCTCCTAAAGTCCATCTCTAATTCGATGCAAATTCTAACTTGGAGCAATATGTCTGTCATCTCAAAAGAGGTTGCAGTGAGTGAATAAACCAAGATAAATTATTACCTACAAGGTCTTGCACTTGGGATCATGGTTAAAGAAAGGAATAAAGCCTTCCCGCAGTGCCAAATTCTCTCCCACAGAGTGAGTTTCATGAAGGGCTACTCGGACGTGAAATCACCCTTCTCAGTCAGGTGATGGGAGATAAGAAACCATGAGGGACTTTCAAGATTGGATGGCACTATTCATGCTCATAATCATCGAAATATAAGAAAATAATTAAATGGGGACAAATCATTAGTGACAACCTGCATCTGTCAATTGCTCTATGTATCAGGTCTCTGAAGAATTTCTCAATGACTTCGTGTTTGGTGTATGCTCTTGTACAAGCTCAAGACCATTCAAGGGGTTAGACACTTGCACAAAAAATCTCCCTGAAGGCCCCAAGTATTTGAAAGATATCCTTACATTTTGATCCTCAAGGAGAGAAATCGTAATTTAACAAGAGTGAATGGTGCCTTTACCATGTTTGTCATCAGAACATTGGAGGGGAATCTTCACTCAAGGATGTTGCCACAAGCAAGGCCTCTTTAATCAAGAAATATGGATTGTCATATTTCACACAATTTACCACTTTCTCATACATCTGAGTTTTTGGTTATGATCTTGCTCTACTAAGGCTACCTTTGTATCTCAGCGACAAGATCGGCCTATTCGTTTTTAGCTATGCAGACATCTTTTTCCAGGTTCAGAGTAAGCCCAAGAACCAAAAAATGAAGAATATCTTTTTTCCCATCTCACTTGGAATCTTCACCTACAAGAGTGTCAATAATGCTATCACACTTGGAAACTGTACGTCGCACACCTCTGAGCTTGTATTCATATACTACCAAGGGAAGACTTGGAACATCCGAAGTTGATCCAGACACTTTCCATCTTCTAGAGTCATATCATGTTCCCCAGATCGAATATTATTTAGTGAATTGCATACATGAATTTGATGTCAAGGAAAGAGATCTATATGTGAATGACAGTCGGATAAATGAAGAGATTCAAGTTTGATTGGTATAACAAAGGGAATTCAAGATGATGGTACATAGAATTATATAATCCAGAATATAAATTAGTGAAGGCTTCACCTCTGCCATAGGTAACATGGAGTGTTTACGAGTCGGGAGACATAAGTGAGCAGACTGAGGTTGTAATCAGAAGAATCAAAGGAATATTTCAAAAAGAAGAAGGTTTCCGCCATCTATCACATCATGACATTTTCTCCACCCTTTAGAGGACAGACATCTGTACCACTTTTCATCGAAGGTTGTGGAAATAGACTTCAGGCTCAGTTCATTCTTGGAGGGAGTTTAAAGTCACAAACCGTAGTGGAGTTGGAAGCCCCCTACTACAAAAGATTACACAAGAAAGTCATAACAACAGAAGAGCATCCCGTAGTATGAGGAAGAACTTGAGGAGAATGAGCTATATCCATCTTTCAGTCTTCTGAGCAACCCCAAATTTTTCCACCTTCCACTACCACTCTTGTTCCTTTTATACAAGATGCACCTCCTCCCCCTGAGTACGAGACAACAGACATGCATCGATTGTAGAATGCCTAAACATAGATGAGATGTTTCCCTAGATGAAAGAAATGACTTATAAAAGAGGATCTTGTATAGTCTAGTAGGTGACGAGTTCTTGATTTTTCAGCAATATCATCATTATTGAAAGGGAAGAAGAACAAGTTTGCTCAAGCGGCTTCTCGACTTTTTCAGCGGTGTCATGGGAAATCAGTATGTAGAAGTGGTCAGGTTGAAGGTAATCAATCCTATTGAATAAATGACACTCGGCTGACTATGAGATGAGCAACATTCCCTTTAGGCCCAGACACACATGAAGAGAGATGCACATATGTTCTAGGAGTATTCCACTCACCTCCTTGATGAGGAACCAAGAATAAAAAGAGAAGATCGATCAATTGGAATACCACGTGTAAACACTCACCTCGTATGTGTAATATTTCATGGATTTAAATGCTTCATCATCACTTCCAATTGAAGAGGTTACTACAATTTGTAGCTTAGACCTAGAGTTCCGTCCAAAAGATAAAGAGATTCACCATACAAGGACGAGCAAATGAAAAATGGTATAACATCGATCATAGAGAAAGGGAAAGCATTATCTTCCAGAGGTCATATAATTGTACAAGTACATGTGTGTAACTGCCAACAAATCCCAGAATGACAAGGGAAGGATTGGAAAATGAAAAATAACATTGGGACCAAGTCCATCCACTGGTGATGGAGATGGGAGATCCTCATTCTGAAGTATTGGTAAGCATGAAAAGTATTTAATGCTCCATTTGAGGACTTGTGGCGTGTATGGGCGAGAAATCTCATGCCTCGTAGATATGAAATGTTAAACCAGGCTATTGATGAGTTCAACTCAAATGAGGAGCATGCCTTCAAGATGTAAGAAAACATCAATATCAAAATGTAGAAGCTTGGAGTGCCCACTATTGATGAAGAATACTTCCGCATAATGAGTTGACTGAGGCCATTTGAGGAGTATGTTCTAGAAAAAGGTCGAGGACCCATTTTATTTCAGTAAAGATACACTAGAGTCTCTATCTAAAATCAGAGCCACAATTTAAAACATTGCAGAGAAACATCAGTCATGGTTCACTAAAAGCAAGAAGCATCAATGATGTCTCAGATGGTTGGCTAGAGTATCTGAGTTGTGTACGCATTCCTCGATGCAAAAAAAGTTGCACCCGTGGAAGCCCAATACATTAAAGAGTTCAAATGAGTGGAAATATTTTCTAGTGGAGCTCGAGCAAGGATCAATCATGATGGTGAGGCAGAATTAACAAGAGGTGGACATCTTCATCAGACCTAGTTATCTCTCCTTCTCTCTCTTCTCTCTCTCTCTTCTCTCTCTCTCTCTTCTCTCTCTCTCTCTCTCTCTCTCTCTCTCTCTCTTCTCTCCCCTTCCCCCTTCTCCTTCATGTTTTAATTTCTTCGTTGGGGGGCTACACGTTTTCATTTTGTCATATTCCTATTTTGTCTTATTCATTTAAATGTGACTTTAATTTGTAATGTAATAAGTCACCATTAATAAATAAAAGGGGGCTTAATTCTATTCCTAGGAATATGAAAAATCACGTGTATGTAGGGGAACAAATGAAAAGTCATGTCAGGAAGGTAAGCGAAGAGTCTTTGTCAAGTCTATAAATTGTAATGACACCCTCATTCTTAAGGGTCGTCAATTTTGTATGCTCAAGGAGATATTACTACTTGGAGTAAAAGCAAACAGTGATAGAAAATTTCCTCTATTCTTCCTCTCATGTGTTATTCCATTCCTCACTATGTAAAACTTTACCAAGACTATTAATGAAGAAGAAAGGAGTTACTTGTTTTTCTTGATGAGATAATTATTGAGACTTTGTGTTCATAGTTCTACCTTGTCTTAATGCTCAGTAACAAAGTTGTTTTCTTTCTAAATTTGTGTGATGATATAGTTTTGATTAGTGTTTGTAGGCATATGATTTTCTACCTAATATATTAATCCCCCTTCCTTTTTCCCACTCCCATTTCCACG